>CM037091.1:24908973-25381438 GCA_020916435.1 Oxytropis ochrocephala
TACAACAGAATTGTTAAAAAAGGGCGCCCCCTTTGGCGGCGCTTTGTTATAAAGCGCCTCTTATCTCAAAACACGGAGGTCCTTCAGAGGCGCTTTATACATGAGCGCCCCCAATTCCTAAAATACGGAGCCACAATCGAGGCGCTTTACACACGAGCGCTCACGAATGTGAACACGTAACCACAATCGAGGCGCTTTACACACGAGCGCCCCCAATTTCTAAAACACGGAACCACAATCAGAGGCGCTTTACACACAAGCGCCCCCAATTCCTAAAACACGGAACCACCTACAGGGGCGCTTTCCATGCGAGCGCCCCCAATTCCTTTTTTCCCAATTTTTTTTTTTTAGTCCGATTAGTTCACTGCCTCACTCTCCTCTCTCCTCAACGTTCTCACCCTCTCATTTCACGCAAACATCGAATCCGAACTTGTTCTCTCCTCGCCTCCCTCAACCTCCACTTTCCTCCCTCAACCACAAAGCAAAACGCTCCTCAAAGAACACACAATCGCAAAACGCCCTCACAAAGTGACTCTCCTCTCTCTCTATTGCCTCTATTTTCTCGGGCTTGCTCTCTCTCTTCTCAAAAGGTGAGTGTTTCTTCTTCTTCTTGCCTACTTCTATTTTATTGAAATGCCTCCATTCTTAGTTGAATCAAACCCTAACTCCCATTTTTGAAGCATTCAACCCTTACACTCATTTTTGAATCGAAACCCTAATCCCCATTTTTGGTTGGAATCACCGTTAGGGGTTTGATTTAAGTTTGATTAGTTGTTGTTGTGGATTCTTGAATCAATAGTTGTTGTTGTTGTGGATTTTGAAGCAGCTTGGTTAGATTCTACACGAGACTTGGGTTTAAACTCGTGAACGGCGTAATTGGTTCTACACGAGACATGGATTTAGAATCATGCCGTTTGTACAGAGAGAACAGTCAATCTTCCTCAAGAATTTAGAGCGCAAGGAGACGAGTATATACGGTTGAAAAGACATAAAATATGGTGATCTTTTCATAGTTTCATTATTACTTCAATTTATTAGTATCAACAAAGAAAGTTCTTTCTCGCTATTGTTTTTCAAATTTCATCATCAAATTTTAATTTAAACCTAGTAAAATATATATGCAAATTTGTCATGAAAAAATGTTTCATAAGTCTTATGCTATTTTCACCTTTAGGTTGTCCCTCATATAACTAATGCTATTCAAGATTGGATTGAAAAGGTGGCCCGCATACCTGTGGATGGAAAGAAAGGTCTAGTTGATGTATGTGTCATTGAATTGGGTGGAACCATAGGTATACACACTTTTGAAAACATTCTTCATAGTATTCATGGTTAGATTGTTTCCATGGTCTAATGTAAATTTATAAGAGATTAATTAATTGGATCTAGTTGCAGTGATACCCATGCCATTTATTCAAGCATTAGGACAATTCTCATACAAAGTTGGTGAGAAAAACTTGATTTTATTGACAAGTTTGGATTTTGGTGAATATGTATGTGATGCAAAAATTATTTATTCTTCTTAGTTGTTATTTACATGACCACTCATTTTGCAGTCTTGACAACTTTTGTTTGGTTCATGTCACTTTGTTCCTGCTTTTAAATATTGTTGGTGAACAGTAAAATGTCTTAACAACTCTAAATGCATGTTTGGAACCACGTTGTACTCTCATTTTCTGGTCTCATGACATGTTAACGAAGCTATTCAATTTCTCCTCATTCAGATCCACGTTGAATAGTTTTTAAATGCAACTTTCATAGGTCTAATTGCCTAAGAAAGTTTGAAAGGAAAACTTCTAAGCTTTTTAGTATGAAAATGCAGAAAGCTTGGTTCTATGAGGAGCATGGTCCTAACTCCTAAGGAAGTCCTTAAGCTAGGGACTATACCTATTCCATCTCCTCTACATAACCAACTACTTGTCCAAGTTCATGCCGCTTTGAATCCGATCGATTTCAAGCGGCGACACACGTCCCATTTTTCCATCCGAGTTTCCTCTAAATTTGCACATATTTTGCTAGAAATGATTACTAATGGTTTTGATCATTTTAAAGCTTGCCAATTCAGTAGCCATTTAATAAGTTCCAAAAGAACCAAGGAAGTAAGTGATATATTTAGAGGAGACACATTTAATTTGGCCTCGGCACTTTGTATATAACTTTTGCATAAACATAATAACATGTTGTAGTTTCAAGAGTGTTTCTTCCAAGAGCTATATTAATAGTATGGATAAATCAAAAAATGCCTAATGTTCAAAGACTAAATTGATATATCATACCATGCAGGTGGTTCCCGGATGTGATATGGCTGGTGTGGTGGTAGGAAAAGGAGATGATGTCAAAAAATTTGAAATAGGTGATGAGGTCTATGGAAACATTCATGGTTTCAACACGGATAAAAATCAAGCGATGGAACTTTAGCTCGGTTCATTGTTGTGGAAGATAACTTAGTTGCAAGAAAACCAAAATGCATTTCATTTTAAGAAGGGACAGATAATTCTTATGGTTGGTGGAGGATGTTGGAACTTTAGTCATTCGGATGGCTAAACTTTTGTTTGGAGCTTCTTATGTAGTTGCTACATGCAGTACTCCTAAGGTTGAATTTGTGCAGAAAGTTAGGTGCTCATAAAGTGGTGGACTATACAAAGATTCAATATGATGATATTGAGGAGAAATTTGATTTTCTTTACGACACAATTGGTAAAGTTTTTTGTTGGTTCCGTGTTGAATAGTTTTTAAATCCAAGACTTCTAAGGTTGAATTTGGATCCACATTGTACTCTCATTCATAATTTGGTTAATGATTTATGTAAGTTTTGTTGGTACGCATTTTTGTTAATGATTTATAAGTTTATTAATTGGATCGAATTTGATTTGCAATTCGCTTGTTGATTTGAAATTTGGTTCATATTGGTTGTTGTTGGTTGATGAAAATGAGAATAGGGACGTCTTTGCAAAATATTGGATATACCGAAACAAAAATATTTTAAAAAAACATAGAATCGTGGGCGCTTGTTAGAAGTGCCCTGTTGGTCTTAAAGATCGACAATCGGGCGCAGTAGTAAAAAAGCGCCTCTGTTGGTTAGACCAACAGGGGCGCTTTTTACTACGAACGCCCCTGATTGTCAGACCAACAGGGGCGCTTTTTACTACGAGCGCCCCTAATTGTCAGATGCGCTAAGACCAACAGGGGCGCTTTTTAAAAAGCGCCTCTGTTTCCTAATAATTAGAGGCGCTTGTTGTGCGCTCCTGTAGAATGGTTGGCAACAGCAGCGCCAGATTTAGGGGCGCCCGAAAGCGCCCCCAATAGGTAAAAAAAAGCGCCCCTGTTGGGTAATTCTGTTGTAGTGGACATAAGTTATTGAGATCTCTTTATTTTCACGACTTTTAGATACCTGATCAGTCTCTTCTAGAACTGAAATGTCAATTATGTCTGTAGACTCTTTGAGAGCTTCTATATCCTCGCTTAGGTCATCTTTCCTTTTAGCTCCTTTTATTGCTAGATGATTTTTATCTTTGGAACCGATTGGTCTACCACGCTTTAGGTGCAGTTGAGACTCATTTGCAATATTAGATTGTCCAACATGGACATCAATTTTTAACGGAGCATTAGCAACTAGTATATATGATTTGGTCACTCCTTTTGGATCGGTGAATGCATTTGGTAATTGATTTGGTCACGCCATTTCAAGATTTTGAGATCAACGAACCAAAAGCAAAGTTTGTTTACTTCACTGGAGACGTACAGAAAAAAACGCACGCGGTGCTGACGGCAGCCATGGCGGATGCCGTGGTGGTTCCTATTGACGGTGGAAAGGAGATTTCAGTCATGAGTTCCTTCTTAAGTTTTTAATAATTAGCTCACAGTTTTCTTACTTTCACACTTCCAATTCTTATATAAAGTACTCCTGAAATCATTCTAATTTTTGATTGAACTGGTTTGGAGCATCAAATACAATAACAAAAACAATAAGAAGGAGCATTTAAGTTATATATATACAAAACGATTCAGAAAGGGTGAGTTCAGAGATAGAGATTGAGGTTATTGAACTTTGGGATGAAATAAAAGAAAGAAGCAAGGAAGAAATTTGCAGAGTTTTTACTAATTTGTTATTACAGCTCTTAACCAAATTAATCCAGGACATGAGAAAAGATTTGTCGTCGTCCCTTTGTCTTTGGATTGGAGAATAGATAGGCACCGCAACAAAGGTGAGGTGGGGGAATGTATAGAGATTAGAGTAGTAGACTAGAGAGCGCTGAAACCAACGTAAGGTATGAGACTCTCTGCTACTACAGCATTGCATTGCATTAATTATACTTTTCTCACTGTAGGGTCTCTCTCTCTCTCTCCCATGTCTTGTCTAATTCCAACTCTCTCTCTGCTTCATTTCAGTGCTTTTGTCTTTACTCTCTATAGCTGTCTCTCTTTCAATTTTCTCTTTCATTGCGAAAATTCAGTTCAGTTGTACCCTTTTCATGTGTCAGATATGCACACTAAGCTAGCTCTTGTAGTGCTCTAAATTGGTTAGACATAGTATATTGTATGCAACTATGCATTGCATTCCCACTTCACTATCCTTTTGCGTTTGGTATCTTTCCCACTTTTCATTGCTTTGATACACTTGTTTCCTATTTTTAATTTGAGGTAAGAAATACTACATGCATGGGTTGCTATTGCTACGAGTAATACTATTACTTTACTGTACTTGATCACTATTCACGTGTGTTAATAGCTTATACAGGTTTCTTAAGAGGGTAGGCTATGTAATGTAGCATTTTCTGATACCTGCTTACGTTTTACACAAAAAGTTTTGTGTTATATATATATATATATATATAGCCCTCTATTTTTTAGATTTTAAAATCCATCACTGTCATTAATGTTTACGGTTTTGAGTAGTGTTTCGGACTGGGCTAGAGACCTAACTCGTGGAAATGGGCCTGGATCGGTCCAACCAATGTCTTTGTTGTGCAAGGAGCGCTGATGTCACCATCGGACGGCTGAAATTAACGCCTCCAATTCAATAACCAGCGCGCTCGGTTGGTCACACTCTCATAAATAGGGTCCAAACCCTCGAGAAAAAGGTACACTACTCATACCCATTTTGTGCTCCTGCTAGATCAGACCTACTCTGACTTAAGCGTCGAAGTGTCTTTATAGGTACCACCATGCGCTCAAGAACCCTGGTTCGTTCAACCTAACTCATCGACGGGCCAATCTCACATTAATCAGTGCGATCAAGTAGCTACTTTTATTAGGATGATCATTGTTAGCTACTCACAAACTATCCTACGTCACTGCTTTTAATGAAAGACTAATAATCGCTCCTTTTTAGAGGCAACTTTCACAGCGGCCAACATTAAGTTTGTCAGTAAGGGTATCGAACTTGGAAGTACCAAGTCAATTCTTGTGTCCCAGAGTCGTGTTTGGAAGAAGAATTGCCTGAAGAGGTATCGACAGGGGCAGATTTAAAGGGTGTTCTTGGTGTTCCCAAGAACACCCAAACATCTTGGACTTAGTAATACCCCCTAATTTTATATAAGAGGTCATGGGTTCGAGTTCAAGGGAACACACTAGCAGAATTTTTTTTCTTTTTACACTGTATTAAACAAAACGAGGTCGTTTTGCTTAAGGGAATTTTTTTGCGTTCCTCTTTCTTTTAGGCTTCTTTCAAGTCCCATGAACACACACCGTTTCTTCTTTCTTTCACGCTTCTTCTCCCTTTCCTCGTCTTCCATTTCAGGTATTCTTTCTTTCGTTTCTGTATATAATCTGACCCAAACGAAGTATGGACCCAAAAATAATAACAATCATCAACATTAGGTTGTATCTACGTGAAGGGAGCCGTAGCAATCTATAATTGTATAAATCATCTGTAGCATCATAGCATGAATTGAAAGGAAAAATTGGCCAGTAATGAATGAGCCTCATTAAATAATAATCTATTGTTGGTGACCCACACAGCCTTGCCACACAGCAGTGCATTACTTGGAATTGGGTACTCATCTCTCCATGAATTTGCAAGTGATTACACTCTAAGATAAAATAGCTGGCCTAGGTATTATCTAGCCCAATTCTCAGACCTCACATTCCACATCCCCACATTGTCCAATGACATGTACAATGCAGTCCATGACTTGGGATACACCTGTGTCAATAAAAGTTTACAAGGCAAAAAATGCTTTTTAAGTATCATCTGATTATCTGAATAGTAATGTCAATGATAATTTTGGATGATTATCATAGTTCTGTATTCCCCTACAATTGTTAAATCATTGACGAAAAATGAACACCCCTATTCTAAAATCCTGGATCCGCCCCTGGGTATCGGTAAATTAAGTAACTTGGAAATATTATGTGGTTTAGTTTTATTTTTAATTTAATATTACATCATATGGTTTACTAAATATAATGTTATAAGTTGTTGTTTCTACTACGTTTACAGATTAAATTTTTTGTGAAGCTTTTATTTTTAGAGGTTAACAATGTTTTTAGTCCATATAAAATTTCACAATTTTGTTTTAGTCTTTATAAAAAATTTGTCAACTTTTTGTCCCCATAATATTTTTTGTTTGCAATTTAAGTCCCTATAAAATGTCAATTCATGTATATCGTTCAAATTTTTTAATGATATTTTGTATAGATATTAAGAACATTATAAACATATTTCACACAAAAAATTGGAATTTTTTAACTAGAGATGAATTAAGTATTATTTTTTTAAGCACCAAAAACTCAAGAAACAAAATAAAGGAAATATGAACTTAGAAATCAAATTTTGAGCTTATTTTTTCTTTAGGCTTATATCATAACACATAGAATGTATCAACAAAAGTTCATTCAAAAATTTGAAAAAGATACATGAGTTAACATTTTATAGGGACTAAAGCTGCAGATAAAAAAGTTGTGGGGACTAAAAGTCGACGAAAAATTTTATAGGGAATAAAAACAATATTGTGAAATTTTATAGGGAGTAAAAACATATTTAACCCTATTTTTAATGTCACTACATTTTAAGATTTTTGGTTTGGACGGGCTGCCCACGGAGTGTCCCAACACTTTCAACGAAAGACTACATTTTAAGTTTCGTAGTACATAATAAAATAAAAATCTTATTATTATCATATTGTTATTTTATTTTTTAATATTTGACTTTAGAATTCAACTAATTATTTTAATTTTAGATCAAATTATGTTTTCCGACTCTTAAAAATCGAATCAATCCAACCCACATTGGTTCGGTAGAATTGATTTAGAGTTTTATTAAGAAAGCCAACCAGACCAAACCATTTTAAGTTTGGTAGTACATATGTGAACAAAATAATAATCTTATTATTTTTAATTTTATTTTTATTTAATATTTGAATTTTAGAATTTGATTAACCAATTTAATTTTAGATCAAATTATGTTTTTCGACTTGTAAAAATCAAACAAATTCAACATGCATTGGTTTCGATCGAATTGATTTATAGTTTTTAAGGAAGTCTACCAAACCAAATCGCATGTGTTTTTGTTAATGTTGTATGTCCGTAAATTTGGGTCCTAAATCATCCCAAAGTGTTTATATGTCCTTTTAATATGAAAATGGATTTTAACCAACATCGTTGGCCCAATGGCATAATCTACTTTGGGATATGGGGGTCGACCTGGTGCTCTTGGGTTCGATTCTCGTAGTGGACAAACTCAGTTTCGGCCAGTGCGAAGTTTGATCCTAAGCAAGAGAGGAGATTAGTCATTTGTTGAAAGCGTTGGGACACTCCGTGGGTAACCAACAATGGTCTGAACCAAAAAAAAATTATGAAAAGGATTTATTATTATACTAGCAGTATACCCGTGCATACGCACGGGTGTTGTCGTGTTATTTTTACTAATAGACTTAGACCTAATTTAATTAGTGCGAACATTACCCCGTGAAAATCAAGACTAATTTAAAGTAGATAAACAAAAAGTTTCAAATAGTAATTGAGTTAGTTCTAACATTACCTCGTAAAAATTTACCAGCAATATGTAATATTTTCCGAAAATATTAGAAAACAAAATTGTATTAAAGTTTCAAATTTTCCAAATTGTAATATTCCCGTAGAGACTAAATAAAACTTATCGATAGAGAAAATGGAATTTTAAAAAGACGGAGACATGTAGATGAAATTAAAGTAGATGTATTGTGAAGTTTCATAACTTTAGAATATTTTCTTTAGTAATAAAATTATTTTATCAGCAATAAAATTATACTAACATGTAATATTTTCCTGTTGTAACTCAAAAGTAGAATAATAAAATTAGAAATTTGAAGAGAGTGAGAGGTGGAATAGAGGGGAGAGAGATAGAGAGAAAATTGAGAAATATAAGAGTGGGAGAGGAAATAGAAAAATGTGTTTTAAATGTGAGATAAAAAAGTTAAGAAATGAGTGAGAAAGTGAGACCCACAAAATATAAAAAGTGAGATTAAATAATTGGGAATTGACATATTTGTCCTCAAAAAATAAGGGTAATTTGGTATTTTTGGTAGTGGTTATTTTAATTAAAGATATAGTTGATTAAATATATAGTTGATAGTTGATTGATTATTAAAGTTAAATAGGAGAAAGAAAAATAAAAATATTAGTAATGGGTATTTTGATTAAAATTATTATAGATTGATTAAAGTTATAGTTGATAGTTGAAGACGAAAGAGAAAAGTGAGTTTTAAATAAGATTAAAAGGTTAAGAGATGATGTGAGAAAGTGATACTTATAAAAAATAAAAAGTGAAACAGAATAATTAGAAATGACATATTTGTCCTCAAAAAGTGAATTTCAAATAAGGATAGATTGGTAATTTTGGTAGTGGTTGTTTTGTATAAAGTTATAGTTGAATATAGTTGATTGATTGATTTGATTCACCACTGCTCGGGATGATTTCGGTAGTATAGTTTCGAGCAATATAGCAATGCTGGTGTGTTTTTACCTTGTGATTCGATCAATTGATTTTTTTTAAATGGAATCAATCATCACTACGAACACCCTATTTAGTTTTGAGTAGTTTTGTTTTTTTGTTCGAAGCATTGATGACTAACTACGGAGTGTCCCAATGCTGTTAACGAAAGATTAATCAATGTTAATGCTTAGAAGTAAATTTTGCACTGACATAATTTGTCACTATGACAATCGAACCTGATCGAGCACCAGGTCGACCTCCCATGTCACCCCACCGAGTTTGAATAGTTTGATCTCAAAGTCCACCCCACTTCAAGCAACTTAAATAATTAAATCATGATTTAAAAGCCCCATCCTTTTATCACCCTTTCAGTTTTTAAAACTGATTTAAACACTAATTAAGAACCATGAACCACATAATAAATGACATATATATTTGGTGAGGGTTACTTATGGCATGTGTAAATGCAAACAAAAGGATCACTTATCCTGATCATGAGAAACCAAATGATATCGAAAGAGTGCACTAAAAGAGGACAAACCGGAGGTACAAAATTCCTATCCGGTAACTAATATTTCCCCCTCCCCGTTTATAAAAAAACAAAAAAGGATCATTAACTTGCTAAAGAGGGGCAGTGTCATGTCGTATGCAATGAAAGTACTGAAAACCCACCCTTTTCACCATCATCCTATATATCACGGCTGCTTCCAATAGACCCTTTATGCATACACAGACATGCACTTGCTCCACATCAGTTTTGTTTCCTTCCTATCTTTCATTCAACTTCAAATGGCAATAACAATGCCTTCCCCATCAGTGACACCTAAGACTAGAGGACAAGGCAATATTCCTCTTTATTTTCTCTAACCTTTGGTAAAAACATGGTCATTTAAGAGTAGGTGGGGTGGAGCTGCATGCAGATGGAGTATTAATTAGCTAAGTTTTCTATTAATTGCATGTAGGAATTTAATAATTTTTTTGATTTCCTAATTTCTTAATCATAGATCATGGGATGACATTTTCTGTTGCAAAAGCACAGTAATAATGCTTACCAGCAAATTCCCCGCTAGAATGAAGCATATACTACTGTGCGTGGCCTCCTCCTTCCCGGTCAATATGTATACAGTATATGTATGGAATTGCAGTTATACTTACTTCTTTTGATTTTCTTTTTTAGTTTGGAAAAAGAAGACAGCAAAGATAAATTTATTTGATTGTTTATAAAAGTGTTTTTAAATTAGGAGTTAGGTTCGATAATGGTTGAATTGAATGACTAATAAATTAATTAAAAAATCTTAAACTTTGGGGGAATAAAAAAAAATCTCAGACAGTTCAACTCGATCAATTGGCAATTGAAAGTGGTTAAATCACAGTTCGATCTAGCCCAATTAGGTGGTTCAACCAGACAACGGTCCAATTGGAATTAAACCAACCATAGGATTGTCCAATTCAACCGATTGAACCTCCTAATCCTATATGATTCTTACAACACTATATAAAATATAGAAACGCTTGAGTGATTTGTACTCAGCCCCAATCCTTTATTAATACAACATAAATACAATTTACAATTTACAAGTAAGTTGAGGAAATTACTATTTCTTAGGGGTGTGAATGATATTTCCTAGGTATATGGCTTGATTATGTACATGAATGTATTTGCTACAGTTTCCAATAATAGCAGTAATCAACTTTGACTAAAACATTAATCACCCTTGACTTACACGCCTCGCAAGATTGGAGTGTCGTTTGAAACGTCAATCTTGTTTCGTAAGTATAGTGATATCGAACTTTGGAAAGAGGTTTGGTGAGACAATCTGCAAGTTGGTCAGTGGTGCTAACATGGTAAACTTTGAGCTTTCCTTGTTGTACAAGATCACGGATCTGATGAACATCAATGAAGATGTGCTTCATGCGAGATATGTAGCACTTAAATTGTCACGAGTATAGGAGGAGAGAGGGTACACTTAACTCAGTAAGAAGAGATTGGATCCAAGACAATTCTGATGTAGTATTTGCCAAAGCTCTGTATTCTTCCTCAATGGATGATCTTACTACTCCTCGTTGTTTGGATGATTTCCAAGAGATGAGATTAGAGCCAAAGTATACAAGGTGAGCAGATAAGAAGGTGTAATCATACGTATTTCATGCCCAATTAGCATCACTGTAGTCTATGAGGGAAGAGTTTGTCGATTTTTGAAGAAGAAAACCATGGAAGATGGTTCCCTTAAGATAGCGTAGAATTCACTTAAGTGTTGTCAATAAGTGGCGGTCAGTCATTGCACTAATTGAACAAGTTAGTTAATAGAGAATGAAGTATCAGGCCGTTTCATGGATATATATTGGATATTTCCTATGATGCTGCGATAGAAGGTAGCATTGGTGGTTGTGGTACCATCATCTTTTGCTAAGGTGATTAAAGTTGAAAGTGGGGTAAAGACAGCTTGGATGGGGTAGGCAATATTACAATGATAGTCATTGAGGTAAGCAGGAGGGTGGTGATCCCTAGCAGACCTGCGAAGAGGGACAAATTCAATGATGCTGTCAACTATACTAAGAGAAGAGATACTGGTAGAATCATGAACATGCAAAGAGAGGAACCACGAAGATCATTTGTAGGATTAGGAGCAGAAGTCACAGTGGTATCTGGGATGGCAGGGACATGCTTGTGAGTGTCATGTGTAGTCTTAGCAGTGACAGGTAGAGTGGAGTCAATAGGAACAAAGTTAGGAGTGTTCTGTAGCCTCAGTAGGTGATTAATCAGAAGTGTGGTCATCATCATCAGGAAGAGATAATGGGTAAGGGAGGCTAGTGATGTCAAGGTCAGTCTGAGGGAGGCCATATGAAGTGGTATTTTTAAAAGGAAAACAGGACTCTTGGAAGGTGACATCCACAGAGGTAATGAATTTTTTGTTGTGGAGGTCAAAAAGTTTGTATCCTTTATATCCTTGGGGGTAGCCCATGAAGATACAAGGCATGGCTCTAGGGCTAAATTTATGTGTATGAGTAAGTATGGTAGAAGCATGACTAAGGCAACCAAAATCACGGAGTTCGGAGTGATCAGGTGGTTTGGAAAACAAGATTTCATAGGGGCATTTATCATTTAAGTAAGGAGAAGGGGTTCGGTTGATAATATTGGTGGCAGTGGATACACATTCTCCTCAATAGATCAAAGGAATGGCTGCCTGAAACATGATAAAACGAGCCACATTCAACAAATGCTGATGTTTTCTTTCAACAACAACATTCAGTAGTGGCCTGTAAGGACAAGAAAACTGATGGGTTGAACCCAACTGCTCTGCAAAAAATCAGTTAGAGCATATTCTCGAGCGTTATCAGTTCTAATAGACTTGATGACTTTACCAAATTGAGTCTCCACATATTTGAAAAATAGTTTCAGTAAGTGAGGTGCATCATACTTGTGTTTCATTAGGTGTATCCAAGTGAACCTAGAGTGATCATCTACAATAGTGAGAAATTATTGGTAACCATCATGTGTTTGAGTGGCAAATGGTCCCCAAGTGTCACAAAATATAAGATCAAAAGTGTTAGGTGCAACATGGTGATGTGCTATGAAAGATAATCTTTTATGTTTACTGAGAGGACAGATATTGCAAGTATGAGAACTAAACTTGGTATTTAAAGAAAATGGTAATTTATTGCTCAAAGAATATAGTGCATAATCTGAGAGATGTCCCACGCGGGCATGCCAAAGATTAGCTAGATTAGGTACATCATTAGAAACATTACAAGCAGAATCACTAGTTACAACATGAACATAATTGCAAGAATTGTCATGACATGGAACCGGGACATCTATAATGGGTGTGTATGGGGGTTACAAGCATTAAAAGGAAAAAGTTCATTTGTGAGGCTACATCTTCCAATCACCCTCTTGTGAGGACGATCCTGTATCAAACAATAATTGTCAAGAAAAAAAAAATCAAACAATTGTGTAGATAAGAGAGCACCTAAAGAAATCAAGTTGACAATGAACTCAGGAATATGTAAAACGTGATTAAGGGTGAAATAAGGTGATAAAGCAATTGTGCCAATTCCAGCAACCCTAATTCTTTGTTTATTTGGCAATGTGACATAGGTGTGTGAGAGAGGTGTATATGCTATAAACTGAGTAAGATCCACACATATATGAGCAGAAGCACCCCGAATCAACAAGCCAAACAATAGCATATGAATTAGGTAAATTCTCTAAGATAGAAAAACTTATAACATTACATAGTTCACCTGGTTTGTCAGCCTCATTAGTGGAATAATTGGCCATCCGAGCTCAATATAGGTCATCAACTGTTGATATTTCTCAGTGGAAGGCTGTGTGGTGGGAGCAGATGCTTGAACATTGTTGACATTGGCCTTGAATTTCTTGTGACCAGGGGGATATCTGAGGAGTTTGAAACACTTATCCTTTACATGGCCAAGAATCCCACAATGGCTACACAAAGGGCGTTCCTTCTTGGCATTACCAGTAGCATTAGGTGTTGTGGTCTGAATAGCAAAGGCCAACAGAGTAGTGGTGGAGGGAGGAAGAGTGCCAACGGCATGTTGAGTTTCCTCTTGGATTATAAGGGCAAAATTTGCTCGATAGTGGGTAGGGAGTTCATTAAGAGGATTTGGCCACGAATTTGGATGTAACTCTCATTGAGCCCTATCAAGAAGGTAAGCACATACTCAGAATGAATGTGAGTGACAAGGGGAAGAGCACCACCACAGTTACATCCATTGGGGGGAACAAATTCACTTAGTTGTTGCCATAAAGTCTTTAGCTTGTTATAATAGACATTGATGGATAACGTACCTTGAGTGTAGGGGTGGCAATTTCTACCCGCAAGTGGGGATCCCCACAGGGACTGTCTTGAATGGGGCCCCATGGGGATGGGGACGGCGGAGAAGATGCCCCCGCAGTCAAAGTGGGAATGGGGATAGTGATCATATCCCCCGCCCGCGGGCACCTGCCCCGAATATATTACATAAATATTATTATTATAGATATATGTCATATTATAAGTAATTAATTTTTTTGCCTTTTTATACGTACTTTTAATTTAAAATATTTATAAAGTATTAAATTGTTCTAACTTTTATACTATCTAAATATTAAAATATTAAAATATAAAAGTAAGACTAACTTTTATATTTTTTATATTAAAATGTTAAACTTTTGAATTTTAGTCTTACTTTTTATATATTTTTCTAACTTTATTATATTTTAATTTATATTTTTGCTAACTTTTAATAAACATTTGGGATCCCCGCGGGGACCCGTAGGGATTCGTGGGGATGGGGATGGGGGAGGAAAAGTCCCCGATGTGGGGAATGGGATGGGGACGGGGGACAATTTGGGAGGCGGGGACGGGGAGCGGGAGACTACTCCCCGCTCCTCCCCATTGCTATCCCTACTTGAGTGCAGCTAATGAATTTCCGGCGTAACTGGAGCATGGGAGGTCCGTTTTGTTGTTTGAATCGAGTTTCAATATCCATCCAAATTCATACAAGATAGATGATAGGTAGACTCAAATCCACACCACGTCATTCTATTATTGCGAATTGGGCTTTTTGTAATGGAAAATGAAAAATGAACTAACAGTGTACACATTATATAACTTACATGACCTAAGTGGTACGAAAAAAACTTAAAGGACCAACTTGTTACAAAATGACCTAAGTAGTATAATAATTTTGCCAAACTTTTTTTAAAATAAAAACTTTAGGATTATCCAAATTGATATTTTCCACCTCGTTTACCACTAGGTTGAACAGAAACAATCTTTTATATATATATATATATATATATATATATATATATATATATATATATATATATATATATATATATATATATATATATATATATATATATATATATATATATATATATATATATATATATATATAAAAAGTTTGAACTGTTGGTTATTAACTTTGAACTGTTGGTTACTTATCTGGGTTATGCTATGCAGTTAACTTTACTTTGTTCATAATCATATAAGTGCCAGTTCTGGATATTAATTCAAAATACCCATTTTAAATGGTGTAATGAATTAAGCATTATTTCTCTATGTTTATTCTTTACAGATATTTCCTTTTGTTCTTAAGTCAATTATTTAAGCGTTCTGTTATATATTCAAAGTCTTGAATTACTTATTTATATAACCATATTATTCTGTTTATGGAAGTTGATGATCATAAACAATTTATAAAACTTTTTTGAAATAAAACTTCACTTATTCTTTAAGACTCTTTGAACTCAGAGGATTCTTGTGAAGGATATCGGGACCCACTAACGAGCGGTATAACGAGCGCGTAAGCCCCGACGATTGATAGGGCGGCCACCTTACCCACCTGCTGGGATGAATATATCCTAATTTTTCCTTGTTTAAAGAGGAAGATTTACGAAAATTAGTTTTGTTTATTGATCATCCAACGAAAGTATATTTAAAGGATTTTTGGTTATATATTACGATTCTTTTTGAATATATCTCAGTATATGCTTTGCCTATTGTCTTAATCATATAAGGATCACACTCTGAAGTATAAATTAGAAAATAATTCTTTTATCCAAGTATTAATATCCTGTTATTTGGCCTTATACTGATCTTAGGACAAGACACAGTTAATTCCACAGCATACTCCAGAAGGTAAGTACTAGTTCATATGTTAATACTTATATTTCTGCAGAAACCAAGTGAAGGCAATGATGCTTATGGGTGAGGAAATTATTTGTTTTTATATAAAAATGTTTAAAGCCCTCTCCTCACATTTTTCTTGCAAATCCTCTGCATCTTCATCATCATCATCTTCTCGTAATGAGAATCAATCAAATCAATCTCTTTCAAACAAAATCTTCAAAGAAGAAATTCGTTTTGAAGATATCAATCAAGATTTTGATAATTGGGAGATCCCTAGAATATCTCATAAGGATCTCTACATGAATCAAAAATCTTTTTTCTCCAAGTCTGACTTTATAGTTAGAACTGTGGAACAAAAATTCATACTCAAATCAGACGATGAAGAATTTCATCTTCTCTCTGAAAAAAGTATGAAAGATCACAAAGCTAAGGACTTCAACTACTTACACATTGGAAGTGTTAAAGTAGGTATGAAGCCTCTTACCAGAGAATCTCTTAACGTGGCGGTTTACTCGCTTGGGGATGCTCGTCACAATCAGTTTCATGATTCCTTACTAGGAACGGTGGAAACTAGCCTTATTCATGGCCCAATCTATTTCAATTGTTTCCCAGACTTAACTGTAAGTTTGGATGATAAGAACATCCTTGATGTTCTCCATCTCAATGTTAAGTGTCATGGTTTTGACATGAAAGATGGATCTATCCCTATAGCTCTGCTATACAGAGTTCATTACAAAGTTATGAACTCGATCAGATCCAATTCTTAAAAACCAAATGTCAGAAATCAGGAGAAACTATCTTATTTCTCACTGATCAATCTAAGGCTAATATCATAGTGCCTAAAACTATACAATGGAGCGATGTAACACTTCCAGAAACCTGGACCCTAGAGAAAGCTGCCCCCGTAGCACCTAGGCTAACACCAGAATTCCAGGATGTTATCCAACACCAATCTGGAAGAGTTGACCTTATGTTTAACAGAAGCAACTCCTTCACTATCCCCAGATCACTTAGATCTGAAGAGGACGACTACAAAACGGCTATGTCTAGGAGGTCATTCTCTAGAAGATCCTTCTCTGTAGCCAGAGAGTCCTCCAAACCTCATACTGGAACCTCTCGTAACGGTTCTACTATCCATTTACAGGAATTTGAATCTACAACCCCTTTAAAAACCTCCTACCAAAAGGAGGATGATGACCATAGGTCTATCCAATCGCCAACCTACTCATCCCTTAATGCACCTTTTGATGATGTCTGAGTTCATCATTGATAAGGAATCCCTAAGGAAAGAATTCTATTCTGAGGAAAGATCTCCTCAAAGAGAATGGTTCTTCCTGCATTTTCAGGGACACAAGCGTAGAACAATCCAAGAGAAATTCTATGAATCTCTCAACAAGATCAAAGCCAATATCCCTTTCTTTGACTGGTTTCGTGATTATGCCACCAAAGAAGGTATAGTTTATCCTTTTCAATCTTTCTTAGCGGATAGAAAGCAGGATATCCCTGTCGCATCTGCTAAAGAGCTCAAAGATGACCTAGAGAAAAATAGGTATCTTCAAGCTTTAGGTATTCCTACCCAGATAGTGAAACCTATTACCAATCAAGTTCTTCAATCTACGGATAATGAAGAATTTTTTACCAAAATCAAGGAGCATCTAGAAAACCTTAAGGCTAGGACTCCTAACAATCATGCACCTAAGCGTAAAGCCCATATCAATATGGTTAGAAGATCATCCTCTGATGTAGATAGCCCTATGAGTATTGAGGCAAAGCTTATCTGCTTCAAATGTAGCATTCTTGGTCATATTGCCAGAAAATGCCCCAATCAACCCCAACCTGGTTACAAACCAAAAATCTACAAAAGGAAACAGGCCAAGAAACCTGAAATCCCTGATAGCCAATTCTCAGGTAATTGCTGTATTTGCAATAAACCTAAGAACCTGACTACCAACCAAGCAACCAAGAGAAAGGCCAAGAAGCTTGATAGGAAAAAAGTTACTTGTGTCACTTGTGGCGTTACTGGTCACAAGAGTCAAAACTGTAGGATCATTAGAAGGCTTAAAGCTTTTAAGATTGATCCTATCATCAAGAACAATATTCGAGTCATCTGCAGGGATAACAAGCCTAGTAGATACAATAGGATCTTAGAAGAGTTTAGGACTCTTAGTAATCCTAATTCAAAGACTCGTCAAAGTTTTTACAAATGGCTTAATCAGTTTTTTAAACCTAGTAGTGAATCTAGTTTTATTAATCTTTCTTTTGCCATTAGTAATTTCAATATTAGTATCTCATCCATTATCAAGAATTTTGAAAAGCAGAGTTATCAGGGAATCCCCAAATCTTCTTTTTTCTCTTTTCACATATCTATTAATGGAATAGATACTTTTATCTAGTAGGCGACCCATTATGTTTAATCAATTGGGTAGGTTCTCTTATAAGAATCAAAAAATCTGCTCTATAACCAATTTTTCTGATACTATTATCAGAACAAAAACCCAGGAGGATATTAGTGAAACTATCAGTAGTATAGTCACTCAAGCTCCTATATATCTTGTTAAAACTTTTTCCAATAGAAGAAATGTTTTAACAATCAATCTTTATGTTAAAAGACCAAATTAATTTGTTTTTTATGAATGAGTTGATTTATATCTTTAAACATGTCAATTATAATGATGTTCAGATCAATCTTATCATCATTAATTATACTACCTTGAATATTCATATAAAGATTTTACTAACAAAATCTATGGTGTCTTATTTCAGGGTTACGATCGACATGTCCACCAGGGCTTCCTCCTCGAGAGGAAGAGGAAGAGGGAAGAGTAAAATCGACCCTAACACCTTAGCAATCACTACAAGGTCTTCCACCCTTAACCAAACTGGAAATCAATCAGGGTCTTCCTCCCAGAATACCCAAAACAAACAAACTAAGAAGGACTATGCCTTCCCAATCCAAACACTCCTTGCCTTCGAGAACAAGGACTAACCAATCTCCCTACCAAAACTTGGGCTAGCATAGCTGAAGAAGAAAGTGACCAAGACACCCCAGCCTTGGACCTTGCTATCCAAACCCAAAAGGATCAAAGAATGCAGGTTAACCCTAAAAACCAGGTTATCACTGCTCAAACTCAATCTACTCTGGCTGTTGCTCAGAGGCAAACCACAATAGCTCCGGCTCAAACCCAATATATACCTAAAGAATTCTATTTCTTTATGGTACATCTGGAACCTGAGTTCTGGGATAAAGATCCAAACAGGATTCTGCCAAGATCTTTCCCCTCAGCCAGGTTTATACCCTTTACTCCAAACAAAACCCAGAAGTTTTATGAGTTCATCCTCGTAGACACTGAGTCAATCTCCCTTAAACACTACAGGGACCCAAAAGATGATTCATTCATCACTCACTCAACCCTCCAGATTTTGAATGTCATGACACCTTCAGAATTTGGACAAAATCCAAATCAAACAAAGAAGTTTTCTCAGCTTTTTGACCCTATGGGTTACAATTCTTCGGGATTATGTCAGGGCTTGGGATTTTATTATCCTTGGCTTACAAAACAAATCTTTCAAACATTCTTGGTTAATTTATTTTAAAAGAAAAACCAAGTACTCCTTCCCAAATTGGTTTCTTCAATGGTGGGATTTCTTTGGGCCAGTTCCAGAAATTTTACCAAATGAAGTCCAGGAAGGATTTCAAATATTTTCAAAAGGTTCAACAAAGAGTTGAACAACTACCCAATCTTTTTAAACTTCTCTACCACATTTTCACTATCATGGATAGTTTCATGGCAGTACAAAACTGGTAGATTTCACAAACCAGAAACTTTATCGTCTTTGTACAAACAAACCTTTGTCAAATGGTGGCCTCGTTTTGATGCTTCTATGGCATCACCAATAGGTGTGACCAATTGGTTTAAAGGCAATCCTAAGGCTTTGCAAGTGGCTGATCCAGACACCTGCAAATTCCTCAATCAAAAGGCTAGAATTTCTGCAGCTCTTGCAGGTTCTACCTCTTAAGAAGATGTTCTGGAAAAACTCCAGAATATTGTTCTTCTCCTTCAGGATCAAACTGGGAACAAAAATGCCCCTTCATCTTCAAAAATTGATAAAGGGAAACAGGTTCAGGCCTCGTCTCCTTCTCCCTCTCCAAAAGATTCTTTTGAAGAGGACTGTATTGATTATTATTCTCCTGATGATCTCTGTTGATCTTCAAAGGGAATTTTAATTTTTAATCTTTTTCAAACTTGTCCTTAAACAAGACAATTGTACTACTTTTAAGTAGGAAAAACTGTTTATCCACCCTGGATCATGGTGATAGTAGTACCAGTATTGGTATGAAAAACTGTTCCACCACCACCCTTGAACATGGTGATTGTAGTGTCAGCAATGGCATGAAAAACTGTTCAAAAACCACCCTTGAACATGGTGATTGTAGTGTCAGCAATGGCATGAAAAACTGTTCTAATATTAATTGTTTTAATTAACAATTTTTCAATATTGCTTAGCTTTACTTTTCAGGAATTGCTGAGTCATAATCTCCAATTATTGATCATGCATGCGCATGAGCATCTCCATTCTCTAAATGGACAATCATGACAAGCACTAAGGCATTTTGACAAAGCCTAGTGGAAAAACCTCAGTGGACCCCTTGTCTCCCACTATCAGAAGGTGACAAGCTTGCATAGTGGTATCCAAAGCTCCATTATTTCACCTTTGTCTCCTCGACTCTTTGAACAAGTCGAAATTCTTTGGATTCCCAACAGATTCAGTCAGTCAATCGCTGTCACAGATGCAGTCACTTAAGTATCAGATTCGGTTTAATGCTTGGTTACTATTTGTCTTTCAATCTATTTAAGTGTGCTTAGGCAAGTGTTAGAAACACACAAGTTTTACACACTACTCTTACATTCTCTCCTTCTCTCCTAAGTCTAGTGAGAAGCCAGAGCACTTGTAAGCTCAATCTTCTTCTTCTTCTTCAATCTCCAAACTTGTAACTCATAGATAGTTCTTGAACTATCTCAATCATGGAAGGCTTTGCCTCCTAATTTATGTTATATATCTGTTTTTAATTTCTGCACTCTTTTATTTAATCTTTGTTGCATTCCGTATGCTACCTACTTCCCTTCTGTCTCTCTAATTTAACCTAACTTCTGATTCCGATCCCCTCTTGGTACCTATTTCTCTATATATATCGATTGAATTATCGTAACAAAATGCAAACTTCAGAGTTGCATGTACAATCATGGTAAATGGATGTGAAAGACGATGCACTAGCGGAGAAATTCAGAATTTAGTATAGTTTGGTGGTTTAATTTTTGTGAAAAGGAAAAAGAAAGCAAGGTACATAATTTGAGTAATATGGGCAGCTAGAAATGATTTGATTTTTAGGGAAAAAATTACTTCTAGCCCTGTCTTGCTCAAACGAGTAGTATAACATTTTTGGATTGGTCTATCGATCCAACATCGTGCCTTAATTTTGTAGTGATATCATTATGATAGGCCTAGAGTTAGCTAGCTGATATGCTGCTATTGTTTGTGCTTGATGGTTTATTTCTTTGGCTAAGATGCAGATTGTTCAAGATTATTTTTTGATGTGTGTATTGCTACTGCCTTAGGGTTGGGTGCCAATGGTAGTAATGAGGCAAGCGGCTGGATTTTGATGTTTAATCTTGCTCGCCTGCTACTTTGAGTTAGTTGGAAATGCAAATGTAAACTGTTGAGGCAAAATCCCTAGTAAATGTTTTGATGTTCAACAAACCTCAAAAATGAGAAGCTTAAGGTTTCTGATCATATGAGTTACTAATGCCCTTGTTGAGTGTTTCATAAAAGCGGGGATCACACAATCAATCTCAACAAGATACTTGCTTATGAGAAGCATCAATTCTAAGAGAAAACAGAAAAGAAACATTGTCTACACTATTCTAAAGAAAGGAAACTTCTCAAGCATAAAGGATTAAAATTAAGAACCACTTGGTAATCTTGGAAGAATTTTGTTTGAGAAGATTTGTCATGTGTTGTGGCAACATGAGAAAGATACCTAAAGAAGATCAAGCATAAGAAAAGTCATGACAAATAAAATTGAAGAAGATGTAATGCAATATCAAGCTAAGAAGAGTCATGATTATAAGAATCATGTTAAGAAGAGTCATGAGCCTGAGAAGGGTCATGACAAGAATAGTCATCATCCTAAGAACTGCATCAACATGAGAAGATTCATCTTGAGAAGCATCATCTTCAAACTATAAGTCATGAGAAGATTCACAGTGAGAAGAGTCACTGTGAGAAGGGTGATGACAGCTGGAAACAGCCTGTTTCTGCAGAGTGCAGAAAAGGACAAGTGGAGCGTATTCTAACGGCTATAAACGGCTAGTTGTTGATGCAACGACTATAATTCTTGGACTAGGAGTTAATGGGCTACAACAACTCTATATAACAACAGCTCAGGTCTTCATTGATCTTCAAGAGAGTGGATTAAATTTCTGAGATACAACCCTTTTCACCTATTCAAGTTTTCTCTCTTCCATACTCAGCTGCACTTAAACCAGAAGGGATTCACCTAATCTCTGAGTATGTGCTAAGTCTTGTGTTGTAATACATTCATGTATATTCTATTTGATTCAACCAAACTATAAGTAATCCCAAAACCCTCGTAATCAAAAGAACCTTAAATAGGGAACCTTCTCAAGTAGCATGTGTTGCTGTAGGACTTGAGAAGTGAGCGCTTTTGTGTTAAAAGCAGTCTAAAAGCTTTGAAGAAGTCTATTAGTGAAGTATACAGTAGGTAGAGCTGTGAGAAGAAAACTACCAGAGCTTTCAACTTGTGTGAAGTGTGAAAGGGTGTAAACTATTTGGAAAATAGTGGAAAATCTCACTGGGTGTGAGGAGTGGCGTAGCCCATGTTCTTTTTGGGTGAATCACTATAAATCCATGTGTTATTCACTGCTTTAAGTCTTTAGTTTACAGTTTGAGAAAAACTCCTCTTGTGGAGAGATTTTTGAAAATCTGAGAAGAGTCATTTTGACCCTTCTTAGTAGTAACTAGAACAAGAGTTTTTCAACCCTTCTTAGAACCTTCTTAAGGCTATAAAATGTTTTTGAAACTCTTGACAAGTGGTTTATAAAATAATAATCATACACAGCAAAACTCTACTTGAAGCAATCGTGAAATAACTGTGAGAAGAGTGGAGGAAGTATTGACTGATCCTTCTCAGTTCAAATTAAGCTGTGTGAAATGTTGTTCAATCACCCTTCTTGGCTCTCATCTAATTAATTAAGAAGATTGTTTCTACATAACACATAACACTCACTGTCTTGATTCTCAATAACTCTTGTGAATCAAAGTTCTTTTATTTTAGGACAATTTTAAAAGGGTCACAATTCCAACCCCCTCCCCTTCCTTGTGACATTGGTGACTTCATAAACTTTGTGGATGTATGTACTCAACTTTTGGACTTGGCACAAGTTGCGCTTTTAGTCCTCATATCCAATGAATTTTTTGATTTAAAAAAGAAAAAAATTAACAAACCATGGAACCAACATAGGTAACTTAGAGCATCTCTAACGGAGGTTCGTAAGTTTTATTCGCCAGTGGTCTATCATTACGAACCTAACTTTTGATGAGTTTACAATTGAGTGCTCCACACGGTTGGAGCTATATGATCCAAATTTCGTCCAAACAAAATGAGTTCTTAACATTATTTTAAAGGGTTTTTTTTGTACCCCCACCAAATCCCCATATATCCCCACATAATAGAGAAACCTCAAAATACCTTTGACAAAACGTTTTTTTTTAAAACTAAAATCAATCGTATATACACCGACCCTATGTTATAAGGCATCGTATATACACCCCCAAGGCGTATATACACCTGGGGGGTGGATATACAATGCCTTATAACATAGGGTCGTATATACACCCCCCAGGTGTATATACGATTGGTATGGTATTTTTTTTAAGTCAAATAAAAATTAATTAAGGCACGAAAATAGGTTTAATGTGTAGTTCGTTAACACGTGACGATGTTAGACGTCAAACGAATAATTTAGGCTAAAAAATCGGTTTTCGGGCAACCTACTCCGATCGTAATGTAACCACAGCCATTAAATCCGAAAAAAATCAAGGATCATGACTCCCTTAGAAGAGACTTCTTATGGGACTACGACCTCAAAATCCCAAATTCCATCGTTTCTATTCATTAGGAATTTTTTTAATTTTTTATAGTCTCCAAAAAATCTAAAAAAAATTGCATAGCCTTATTTTGGTTTTGTTAGATTTTTAGTGGTGTTTTTATAATTTTTTAGATTAGTTTTGACTATTTAACGAATTTTTAGTAGTCTTTTTATAACGCTTTTAAAACAAATTAATATTAAAAAAATTAAAAAAAAAACATCGTATATACCATTGGGGTGTGTATATACGACCCCATAATTTGGCCATCGTATATACACCCCCAAATGGTATATACAATGGAGTATATACGATTTGAGGGGGGTATATGGTGTGAGGAAAGCATGTGCAAGTATACACACTCCTTAACAAGTATTACAGTGTTTAGAACAGGTCGAACCCACGTGGATTGATGAATTCCTTTGAAAACCGAATATTGTGTAATTTAATGCAAAGTAACCAAATAACAATTATAGTAGAGTTGGTGATATCACAATCAAGTTAGTATAAAGCAAAATGCAAGTATTTGTAATGCAAATGAGAAAAATTAGTTGGAATGTCTTCACCAAGTAATTTACCTTTAAGTGTTTGATGTAGCATGTGATGCAGTTGCACTGAATGCTGTTGCATTAGCTATGTGCCTTTCAGTCACTTTCTTTAGAGTTTCATTACAAGCTTCCTATGTCTAGGCATGCTAAATAAGTTCACTCTTGTCTTTTAAAGTACCCACAGTATCACCCTATGGACTATACTATCCTATGTCTAGGACTTAGCATGGTTTTCACTAGGGGTGTTCACGGTGCGGTTTGGTTCGGTTTTGAGGCAAAAAGTGAACCGAACCGTAAGGTAAAATTACATGCGGTTTGGTTTGGTTCGGTTGGCTTCCTAAAATAAAACCGAACCAAACCAAACCAAACCAATGCGGTTTGGATTGGTTCGGTTGGTTCGGTTTTTTCCAAGACAAAAATAATTTAAAACAGAGTTAAAATGAACTAACATAAAAAAGACTAACATAAATCTTTAAGAAAAAATCTACTCAAATATATATAGTATATAAATCACTCTCTTTTAATTCTTTAAGACAATGTTTAATAGAATTTAAATTAAATATTTTGTTGTAATTTTTAAATATAGCATAACAATATGGATTGTTTGTTAGTGAGTCAAAAAATTAATTGGATTTGGGCTAGTAAGTGAGTGAGAGTTGGGTTGAAGTTGCATTTGGGTTAGTAAGGAAGGTTGTTATTCAATAAGTCTTAGTGTTACTTGCGGTTTGGTTTGGTTTGGTTCGGTTTCGGAAATCAAAACCGCGAACCGAACCGAACCGCGCGGTGCAATGAAAAAAAGAACCGAACTAAACCGATCAAACGGTTTTCGGTTTGGTTTGGTTTGGTTTTTGCGGTTTCCCTATTGGTTTGGTTCGGTTTTGAACACCCCTAGTTTTCACAAAGTTTCCTTTATGTAAAACACTCACCCATATTAGTTCTTGAGTTCTTAATTGTAAACCATGTGCTGCTTACAAATCTACTTATTCTAAGTGATCAATCTCAAAATAAGTGTTGAAAGTATTATCAAGCAAGAACTAAAGTGCACACATTGCATACATGCATCATACTTACTTAAAAGCTCATTAAATGGTTAGAACATTCCAACTAAGAGAGATTTAGCTCAACATAGACATTGCACAGCAAATTTAAACTGAATAGAACATGTTTATATAATTTAAATCACAAAAGAGAGACAACAAGGTAGAGATTACACGAGTTGAAGCTCTTTGCATGAATTCTCCTAGCAATGCAGTTGCATTACTCCTTAGCACTATATAAAAACTACTAAAGTGAGGTAAGGGGGATTTGTCAATTCCTTCCTTTCCTTCTTACAAAATAGAAACTAACTATGTATATTGAAATTTGAATCTAACTTATGGATTGTGATATATTTCCAAGTGAAGAAGTGAGGTCCTTTTATAGCCTTCATGAGAGGTCCTTCCTTTCTTCATGTTGAAGTAAACTAGAGGTGGAACCATGGTTACTCTTCAGAAGTTGTTTCCCAAGTTGAGATCTTTGATCAAGTGTGTAGGGAGGTCCAATGAGATATGAACATGTGTCCCTATGTTGATGACTCTTCAAAGCTATGCTCAAGGCTATGTGGGAATGGTAGGCGCCGAAATATAAAGTGGTCTTGCTTTAGGGGACCAAGCAGGAGGTCAACAATGCAAGTGGATGAGCAAGTGGATGTGCAAGTGGCTAGCTGCTCTCTCCAAGTAATGCAGATTTAGTGCAGGATCAATGCAAGAGCATTGATGCAGGAGCATTGATGTAGAAGCATTTGTAGACTGTAGTGAGCAAAAACATCAAACATACCACAATATATCCAAAATGGCCTTTTAACAACTATAACAATGTGATTCACTCAAGTTATCATATATCACATAAAATACTATATAAACTCATTATCTTTACTTGAAAGAGAGCAATTTACTAAGTTTAAACATATGAATAACTCTATATAAAATAGACCATATATATATATATATATATATATATATATATATATATATATATATATATATAGTTTTTGGAATGCAGGTTTTCTTGTATATGGGAATTTGGTGGGGGTATGAAAAAAACACCCAATTTTAGAGCTTAGAATACAAACAAACTGGCAGCATACAAACCAAAAAGAACTAAAAAATTAATACAACCACAATCAATTCAAAGAACAATCTCGAGACTAAAAAAAAGTAATTGTACTATTACAATAGATTTGAAACTGATTCATACACTACTAGAAAAAACTAAAATAACAACAGAAAAATATTAAATTGGTCTCTAAGTTCGTCTCTAACCATTAGCGGTGCCAAATACGGAGACCAAGATAATTTTTTTGTCTCAAGTTTTTGTCGATATTTTATATTACAATCTCAAAGAATTTGAGATAAATATCAACTAAAGTCTCAAATGTAAAATATGAGAGATATAAATTTTAAATAGCAAGCAATTAGATTTTTTGAAGTCACAGATTTGAAAATGAGACTTATGGATAGATAGAGACTTTGTGAATAGATAGATATTTTGAAGTCGCGAATTGAAAATCAAATTTGTAAATTTAGAAGTCGTATGAGAGTGAGGTAGAGAAGATCAATTAAAGTCTTGCATGCAAAATGAGACTTGTGTTTCTCAAATCAGAACAGAAATTAACCAAAAATCAATTGAAGTCTCACATGCAAAATGAGACTTGTCCTAAAAATAAATGATTTAATAAATTAAGTATTATATTTAAATCAATAAATTAATAATCAGTTAAAAGAAAATCCAACATAAATATAAAAACTAAAAGTGAGATAAGTTCTAGGACTCAATTTGAGTTCTTGAGAATTCGACATTAAAATAAAATTTGTATGAAATGCTTAAAAGTGATTTTGTTTGGTGGATCTTACTTTTAGAACACATATTGAGTTTACCATTGAAAAAAAATATTAATTTATCTCCTGTATAAAAATATTTTCTTACATTTATATCTTAATATAAAAATATTTTGAACCCCTTAGAATTATAATTTGCATTAAGCAGTGTTATTAAATCCGGACCGGTTTGACCAGGAACATGTGTTGGACCAGATTTGCAATTGGGCCGGTGATGGCATCATCAGGTCGGTCAAATCTACCCTTAACTCGGTCAAACTTATTATTGAACAAATTATTTTTTGCATGTTTTCACAACAAAAAAAAACCTGGGTGGGGTTCGAACCCCTTCCCTTGTTATCAACCAGGCAACTTCTAAACCATCAACACTCACTTTTTTTGACAAATTGATTCTCATAAACGATTTTTTTAATAAAATTTTCTATATACTTTTTAATACAACTTTCAATATTTTATAGAGCTCATTAAAATAACATTGCCAATTATGTTCCACAATTTTTATATTTAGCTTTTACATAGATATATTTTTATTAATAAATGTATACAAGACAATATATTTATAATTTTGCAGATATTTTATTTATTATTAAATTTAAATGTTTTATCATTTTACTTAATTACAATTATAAATACAAATACTTTCTTAATATATATTATAACTTTTGAATTTATTTAATATAGACCGGGTCATGCGGTCCGACTAAAGACTTGCCGGCCCGACCAAAGACCCAGTGCCTTGACCGACTCGATGACCGGTCCGGTTCTGATAACATTGGCATTAAGACTCTTAATTTTTCACTCAAATGCACCTAAATACATCACTAGGCCAATTATGAGTTGGATTATTTATTTATTTAAATACATTAAAGTTTCTTTTTTCCCCAACTAACTCTCATTCAATAATTCATGTGGTTGACCTAGTAATTCGAAAAATATCTGTACCCTTCTACACTAACTAGATCATATGTAAACATTGATTGATTAATCTAAACTTAAAAAGAGTAGATCTTTCACAATGTTAGGCCCATGCTTTTCCCAACCCCCCTCTTACTCACTGCACACCACATAACCTCCTAAATCCCAAAACTACCCCTAACTTAAAAACATTTCATCTCCCACTCATTTCTCCCTAACCCCTTCACACCCCATATTCCCTCACTCTCTCTCATTATTTGAACTCTAACCCCCCTCCCTTCAACTGTACCCTCTCACCATCAACTCTCTCACCCTCCTCCATTGCATCTCTCACTTCTCTAACCATTCCTCACCCTCACGTTTCTCAGTCTCCCATCAGGTACTTTCTCTCTCACTCTCATTTTTTGTCTTGCATTTCGTTTTTTTTTTTGTTTATTGCACGGTTCGGTTGAGGGCTCCCAAACCATTTTGGGAACGATGACATGTTAAAGAGTTTGGTTGAGAGAAACTGAACCCATTCGGTTAGGTCCTGTCGAACCATGTTTTTCGAAAAAAAATTCTCATAACGTCCAGTGGCTCTCAACCTAACTAGTTCGGTTGGTGCCAACCAAACCTTTGTTGTTAGAAGCTTTGCTTTTTTTTTTCTATTTTAACTTGTTTTAATCTGTTTCAATTTGTTATAATTGCTAATTTGTTTTCTCTGTTTTCTTTAGTTATGGCCAAGACGAGAGGTGGGATTCCTAGTCACAGCCTAAGCCTTGTGGAGGGAGGCTACCTCCTACGGTTTCAAATTGTAAAAGGAAGGAGGATGCACGCACTGCTATAACTGAACCTAGCAGACAGACACACTGACTAGGCCCCAACAGTAGAGGAGGACATAGGGTATGACATTGAGCTTGATGCTCACCATCCGACAACTGATCTTATTGGTCAAGTTGTTAATATTATTGTTGATGTTCCTGCTAGTGATGAACATCAGGAGGCTGCTCCTTCCACATCAACTGCTCCTTCTTCCACATTCCCTTTCCCGGTGGTTCGGAGGATGGATCTGTCTTGCCCACTTACAAGTCTCATTTTGCTAGATCCCTATGGGATGGCGATGTAAGTTACTTACCATATATCTTGTAAAATTTATTATTATTTTGTTGAATACTTTGGCTTAGGATACCATTTGCCAATGTAGGATCGTAAGGACCTAAGGATTATTTCACACGCACATAGCCAAATTGTGCCGCATACAAACATTATCAATTTTGTGAATACTTCTGGGTTGATGCCTCTGAGCGACTTAGGATTTCCTAGTGTCTCTGGTGGGCTACTAAATGCATTCATTGAGCATTGGCAGCCAGATACTTCATCATTCCACCTACCTACTGGTGAGATGAGTGTCACGCTCGATGATGTACCATCATTGCTGCACATCCCGATATTTGGGAGTTTTTTTAACATGTATGACTACATCAAGGCACAGGGAGAGCAGTTGCTGATTGGCTTCTTGAGTGTAGACCCCGCAGATGCCTATGCCCAAACACAGGTTAGAGGGTTGTATGTGTCCATCTCGTGGTTGAGGGTGTGGTGTACCCTAGAGCCATAGTGAGGAGCGGTGGGAGGATGCCGCTTGGGCGTATCTTCTTTACCTGTTGGGCATCACCTTGTTCACCGGCAACTCAGGGAACAATGTGAAGTTGGGGTATCTTGGTATGCTGATTTACTTGGATCGGACTTGTACTTACATATGGGGGATGGCCCTTGCCCGTCTGTAGCGACCGAAATATCCAGGAAATGATTCTTCGAAAGTTCGAAAATGAAGCCGCCACCGAAATTCTAGTTTAAGGGCAAATTCGGAAAATCCCTTTAGGTTTTAGGAAGAGGCATCGTTAGGGTTCGGGAGTCGTTATGTGTGGGGAAGGTATTAGCACCCCACGACATCCTATTGTCTAATTAATTTAAGATTTATTTAATAATTACCCTTTTATTTGTAGAAAAAAGACTTATTTAGGTTTTTGGTTTTTAGTGCTTGACAAGAGTTGAGTCTTGCTCCTACGCACTCTCCTGATGCAATGGAGGAATCAAAGCTACGTAGTTCTTCCCAAAAAGGTTTATTGGTTGGTGTTTTTTAGTGTGTAGGGTCCTAGGATTCCTTGAATCATGCATGTACCATCGATTCTGGGGACGACTAACCCGATTGTACAACCGACTTTGTCCCCTACTTTTTGAAAGTAATTTTAGAGTTTTTGAAAGAAATTGGTTTGGTGTGAGGTGGGTCCGTTTTAGAATAGGTATTCTAGAACTCCTGAACTCTACAGCTCATTAGTTCTAGAACGCTAACTAACCCGGTTGTACAACCGACTTAATCCCCTATTTTTTAGGAAAAAAATGGTTTATTCATATTTATTAAGTTTTCAGGGTTACTAAACTGTACAGCTCATTGGCCCAAAAATAATGACTAACCCGGTTGTACAACCGACTTAGCCGTTTATTTAGGGAAAAATAATTCATTCGTGTTTATTAAGTTTTCAGGGTTACTGAACTGTACAGCTCATTGGCCCTAAAATGATGACTAACCCGGTTGTACAACCGACTTAGCCGTTTATTTAATTTCGAGAGAAAAAATATTTATATTTGAATTGGAAAAGAATTAAAATGGAAACAAGGGGGTGAAAATTGTAAAATGAGGTTTTATTAGTCGCAGGGGGTTGTGTAATTAATAAGAGGTGTGAAAAGGAAGCCCAGTTCGCATAGGAGATCCCAGTATGCGAAACTGGGCTTAAGTGGGGGGAGGTGTGCGCGTCAAACTGGGGGTGCAGATAGTATTTTGGATATAAAAATTAACAACAAAAAAAATAAAAACACTGCATAAACCTAAACCAAACAATCAGAAAACCTAAAAACATTTCATCTCCTCCTTCCTTCATTACAGCTGCGCGGCGCCGTGAGAGGGGGAGAGATTTCCGGCGTGAGTTTAGCCGGTTTTCGTGGGAGGGGAAAAACCGAAGCTGTGGGGCTCGCGATGAGAGGGGATTGCGCCGGCCGGAGGGGCGACGGTGAAGCTTCACCGACGACGAGAAGCGCGTGAGGTGACTTAAAAATGGTTTGGGGTTCCTTTCTGTGGCTGTTCTGGGCGTTGTTTCTAGGAGTTCTGTTCTCGGTCAGGGGGGTCTCGCCGGAGGAGATGACCGGCCAGAACTCCGGCGAGCCTTCTGAGGTCAGTTTCTTGCCTTATTTCGTTCTTGTGTTCTGTTCCTCCTATTCTCCTCACTCTTTATCTTCTTCTCATGCTTGAGTTCCTTTTATTTGTTTTGTTTTATTTTGTGACTTATATTCATGTGTTCGCGCGATTGATTGTGTTATTGGTCTTGGATCGGGATCTTGTATTTGTTGGGATTTCCATGTTTACATGTTTTTGTAACTTACTGTTTAACTTCTTACTCATAATAAAGGAGTCTATTTTTTGACTCAGAAACAAACAACAACAGAAACAAAGTTTTTTTAAGCGCACCCTAATTCACTCACATGAAACAAAAAAAGGCTATTGATCTGATTGATAGACTAATCTAAAGAGTCTTTTATTATCATCCTTTTTTCTTTTAACGAAATCTGACTTGTTTTTGAGCTAATCAAGTTTTGTGTTACATGAAAGCCAAACAACTGATCTGAATATAGACTTAAAAACAATAATTACGGACTAACCTTTACTCCGGTTTCTATTAGGCTCTTAACAGGTTGTTGTAGGATCGCAACTCTGCTACTCGCTTTCTTTCGACCACTTCTGCTTTCTTTCTTGAGATCTCGAAACTTGAGCAGAGTGTTTAGTGGATTAGGGTTTCGATGTGAAACTCTAATCCTATTTGGGTGATATTAGCGGTAGTTTTCACTTTTGGTTTCTGTGTGTTTGATCACGATTTCTTTGTTTATTTATAGTCTAAAACTAGGTTAAGGCATTAATTGAGTTTTGACTGGTTTGGATGATTTTTCGAGTTGGAACCTGTGCCCAATAAAGAAATTGCAGCAGCACTTGGAATCTTGCTGAAACCCTAGATTGTTGTTTCTTTGTGTATTTTGGATCTGTTATTTTTGTATTTTTAGATATCTGTTTTTTTTTTGTATTTTTGGACTTTTTGGACTCTTAGGAGCTTTTAAATTGTAAATTTAACTAAATATAATTTTTTTGACATTTTTGGACTTATTTGACTCTTAAACACTTTTAAATTGTAAATTAAAATAAATTGAATTTTTGACATTTTTGGATTGTATATACGCTTAAATAAATTAAATAAACAAAATAAGAATAAAATAATAATAAGAAAAATGAGTCAGGCCAAATACAAAGACGAGAACGGGCCGGACTTAACAAATACGCTAAAACGAGACCAAAATGGGCGCGTTAACTAAAAACACTAAAATTAACTCGGAATCGCATTCTTAAGTGAATTTAAACCAATTTTTTGAGAAAAATGACTTTAGGTAGACCTGCTCATATACGACTAAACTCAAATACAGATATTAAATTGAAGAACGCACGAAAAGATCGATCATTTGCGCGCGTGCCTAATTTAAACAACGACATTTCGATTTAGTTGAACAAGGTGATTGAAATTGGTTCGGGTTAGTAGCCGAGACGCTACACTAATAATCCTCGTAATCATGCGACTCCAAAACACGCCCCTAATAAAAATAAACGACTATTCTCATGGTTGAAGGTTAGAAAATCCATTAAGAATAGTACCTTATTATTTACCTCAAAGGAATTAAAATTATTTTCATATCTTAATTCCTTTGTCTAATTTTATAGATCAAACTAAGAGTTTCTCCTTTCGGTACATCACTCTAAAGTCTAAGATTTAAAACATATAAACAATGAAATTAGATTGAAAACAAAAGAAATGGAGTGGAGAATAGTCGTGGGAATTACTAGGGACCTGTCATTGGATTACTCCCAATAACCCAAGACTAAGTTTCTACTCACTCATAATTGAAAAGTAAATTGCAAGAATAATAATTGACATAATGTAAATGACAAGAATGTAAATGACTGAGGATAAAAGTGCAGAAAATAAGAACAGAAAACTAAAGTGCAGAAAAATTAAAGAACAAGAAATAAAATATGAAGAGAAAATTGCATAAACTTAGAGCAAAATTTGGAGGTGAATACAAGTAAGGAATGATGCCTAACACTCGCAAAATAGTGCTATTTATAGGCCTAGAGTCATTAAGGGTCATGATCATTCAGATTAGGATCAGTTACAACAGTTACAGAATGTGAAAAACCAAAGGTTGAACTTCTGTGCACAGGACACAGACAGTGTTGTTTTCAACACGGACCGTGTTGTTTTCTAGAACTGTATTTTCCAACACAGACCGTGTTGCTTCTTTTGCTTGCTTTTTCTTGCTTCCAAATGGCTTCTTGGCTCCTTTTGAAAGCATTTATGATCCTTGATATTTAATCATCCAAAATTCCTTATTTGCTCCATAATAATTAGCCCTGCAAATAAAAACACACAAATTGTAGTAAAATAGCCCAAAAATAGAACTAAAATTCTACAAACTTTATTTAATTTAAATACTAAAAAGACACTAAAATAAGACTTATCATCATTCGACTTGCATTGGATCATATTCACTTATATGAGGTCACCAGGACCCTACACAGTCATAGACATGTCGAAACCTTTGAGGCAATCGAAGGGATCCTGTGGACCCCAAACCTTCTAGTAGGTCTCCGCATATATCATTGGAGGATGTTGACGACATGTGGGCACACTTTAACCAACATTTGGTAGAGCGGGGGGCCTCCTACTAGACCGAGTCACCCAGACACAGTGCCAGGGTACTTTGACTAGTTTGGAAGGGTCTCACACCCATCCCTATTGTCGTCCAATTATGTACGTCTTAAAGATGAGCCTGACATTAGACAGATACATCTTTTACATGTTATCATTTATTAAACATGTAGTGCGTTTAATAATTTTGCCATTTGTCTGACAGATAGTACCTGAGATGATGGATTTGGTGGATGAGATGGAGTGTGCCATGGATGGGAGAGTTCCACAGAGGACGCGGACATGGACCATACTGGATCGAATGAAGAGCCTCGTGATGTCATTCTGTAGACTTAGGAAGTGGGGTTATGTCTATCACAAGAGGCCCCGCAACACACAGTAGGGTGCCTGGTTTATGTTAGTGGATGTTTGCTTGTACGGATGTTTGTTTTTAGTTTTTTTTTTCTAACCCATTTATGTTAAACTCGTTTAGTACTATGTAATTTATATTTCTGTGGTATTTAATTTAAACAACGAGTTTATTACAAAGCATAATCGTACATCAAACACGAAAGACAACGAAACAATAAAGAAACATAACACAACAAGAACGAAACAAACACCCGATTACAATTAATTTAAGGTCCTTGTTGCAAAAGATAAATGATATCGTCCGGAGTGCGGATTGTTTCAACATACACCTTCAATATACGACGTCTTGTTGGAATGTTAGCATGTGCTTCCATCATGGTGCAAATGTCATCGTCGCTCTGAATCTCCATAGCTGAATAACAAATAGCCTCGTCCTCTCCATAACTAGGCTTGCTGTAACGTTAACGACTTACGTCTTTACGCCACTCTCCCTCTTGACGAATCTTTTTATTCGTCTTTTCCTTCAAATGGGTGAATGCTATATCCTTATTCAACCTACAGAATATAGGATTGCGACATTGAAACCAAACACAACCTTCCCTGTTGGTGACAGATCCATGGTGATGAAGGACGATCAGGAATTTAAATTGTCATTTGAGTACCGGGTTGGGCACAACTCCCAGTCCATTTCAGCGGGTGGGGGTATTTGTGAAGAAGTAGAGTATGGTGTTGATTTCAATGGGGTGTGAAAACTGAAACCCTATTTATAATAGGCGTGGTAAAATATGAGCCGTTAATTTCAAATTTAGATCACAAATCTTTAAATTCTACCCGTTGTGGCACATTTTCCAAAGAGAATGTCATCCACTCTTTTTTCTGACACATTTGAATGTTTGTAAGCCGTTGATTAAAAGTGTCGGTGGAATCTGAATTGTTTAAAAATTCAAAAAAAAAACTTAAACATGTTCGGTTGTCAAGGTCTGAACCGTTTCGGTTAAGGAGATCTGTACCTGACCAAAATCCAAACCATGGGGTTTGACACTTAACTGGTTCGGAGGTTGTTGTCCGGATCGGTTCGGTTGTAGGTAGTCGTACCAAAGAAAGTCCAAACAATTGGGTGTGTGTCAAAATAAATCACCCCTAAGATCTTTGATCTAAATTGGTTCGATTCTTTCATCCTCGAACCCATTAAAATCTGGAGAGAAAAAAAGACACATTAGAAACATTTCGCTTTATTAAGAATATTCTGATACTTTCGTTGTGTTTAAGGGTGTGGTGAGTAGGAGGGGTCGAGAAAAACACAAGTCTTCCATAGACATCGTGTTTGAATTGAATACTTGATCAACAATGTTATTTAGACATAGGTTTTTAGACAAAAATCGACAAAAACCAACTCACAACACCAATTAACCAAGTTTTTTAGACTATTAGTCAAGTGATCAATTAACCAAGTTTTTAAACAACGCCTCAAATCGCGAAAAAAAGCGGGTTGGTAATAGTAAAAAAACTTTGCTTAATAGTGTTGTGAGTTCGTTTTTGTCGATTTTTGTTTAAAAATCTATGTCTAAATAACATTGTTGATATTTGATATTGTGGTTAAGGAAACCGGTTAAGCATGGCACGCCATGTTGGTACTGGTAGCCATGTCCATGTCCAAAATGTACAGTAGGGACCAACCAACAGTGTATTATTATGAGGAGCGTGGAGCTCAACAACACAAGTATTATCCCACCATCATCATATATGTATGCATGTGAAAATAGTTACTAGAATCAATGGGGTGAGGTGAGAGAGAGTGAATGTGGAAATGGAATTACTATGATGTATGTAATGTTATGTGATGTGTGTGACCAGTGTGTCCCTTATCATTCGCGTGCCCTTTCTTTCTTTCTCGCATATTAAGCGCTGAAACTGACGCAGACGTACCCTCCTTTTCTCTGTCATACTGTGGGGTCTCTCTCTTCATGTCCTGTCTTATCAGTTATCACCCTTTCTTCTCTCTCTGGTCCATTTCACTCTCTCTCTCAATGGGAGTGCACTATACTACACTGTACTACTGCACCTCTTTTTCCACTTTCTCTTTCTTTAATAACCCCTCTCCCTCTACTTCAACTTGCTCCTGCTGTTTCATGAACCTGACCTCACCCAAGCTTAGGTTGTTATTCCACACCGAGGTTAACTAAGGTAATCTATTTTCCCTTCTTCAACCATTCTTCTTTTCTTTTTGCCTCCGAGGAGCAATCTTTTGCAGAGGAGGTTAAATATGAAAAATATTTTTGTTTTTTAGGTTTTAGCTATGTGGTTTTTGTAGTAAGGTTTGTTAGTTGTTTGCTCTTGTTCTATTTTTGTTGTTGTTGGTGGTGGTGGTGGTGAAATTAGAGTTTTTTTTATTTGTACAATATTCTTTGGGTTTTATATGCAATGATTAAGGATTTAGTTTATGTAAATGTAAATGTGAATTTATCAGTAAAAAAGTGCACTTTTCCAGCTTGAAGCTCAGTGTGTTTTGTTGTTAGTTTGCTTTAATATTATATATTATTATTTGAATTATATGAATATCACCAATCTTGTGTTTTGTGTTTCAGTTTTAGTTAGCTTACTTTGTTGTTCTTACTTCAATTTATGTTTCAGAGTTCTTCAATTTTGAGCAGTTATTCAATTTCAAGTTCAACCACTGTATCTGCATTCAATTAATGTGTTGCACACTCTCTAAGTCCCTTTTTTGCTCTGTTTTTGAGCTGATATATAAGTGGACAACTTCAATTTAACATTTAGTCTTGGAATGTTTTCTGTATAACCCAGTGAAACTAATCCTGGAGTTTTCTTTTGGGCTTTTTCAATCTCTGATGCAGTTTCCATTCTTTGTTCTTGATTAGATTCTTACAAAAGCTTATGAGACTCTTTGAATTGTTGTCCTGATCTTCCTGTACTTGAATTCAGTTTAATTTAAATAAAATGTTACTATTCAGAACTATTGTTTTCCAATACCGGGGTCTATTAAACAAAGTGAGGCCAGAAATTCTGACAATTTTTCCCTGTCTGATCTAAACTGGGAAATCAAATTGATTCAGAAAAGAAGAAATGATAATTACTAGAATCCATTTTTGACTATGTGACTGCAAAGTGACATATTGCCTTTATATACTAATCTTGCTATGAGAACCTTGATATTAACTTACTCGTCTAATAATAATTCAGGACTCAGTAATAGACATTATCACCAATACTTGGGCTGACAAATTTTAATGCTTTGGAGTTAAAGGTATTGATTGATCCTTGAGCAATTTTACTCTTGTCAGTGTTATTTTCCTAAATATTTTGTGTAATTTACATTCTTTATAGCATGCAGATACTGAACATTTTTTACTTATATAATATTTGGCCCTTTCATATGAACTACATTTCTTAATTATGTGTCTAGATGCAACACAACAACAGCATAATACCTTCAAGTCAGATAGAAAATGCTATGTCTATGTATCAGTTTCTTGTGGTAGATTATTAATTAGATTAGATCTAGTGAATTGATGCCTTGAATTGTCATGAATTTTCCAGAGACATTATGAAGATTTCAAGTTCCAATAAACTGGCTGTGGAATATGCAATTGGAAATGAAGGATAGGCAACGGTGGAGAGCGGAAGAGGATGCTTTACTACGTGCTTATGTCAAACAATACGGTCCTAGGGAATGGAACCTCGTGTCTCAGCGCATGAACACACCTCTTAATAGGGATGCCAAATCATGCTTAGAAAGGTGGAAGAACTACCTCAAGCCCGGTATTAAGAAAGGATCTCTCACCGAGGAAGAGCAGCGTCTCGTCATTAGCCTTCAAGCAACACACGGAAACAAATGGAAGAAAATCGCTGCTCAAGTCCCCGGTCGCACTGCTAAGAGATTAGGGAAGTGGTGGGAAGTATTCAAAGAAAAGCAACAAAGAGAAACAAAGGGAATTAACAGAACCGTCGACCCGATTAACGATAGCAAGTACGAACATATACTCGAGAGTTTTGCTGAGAAACTAGTGAAAGAACGCCCGTCACCATCTTTTGTCATGGCTGCTTCTAACAGTTCTTTTCTGCATTCCGATGCGCCAGCTCCTACATCGGGATTGCTTCCATCATGGCTTTCGAATTCCAACAGCACTGCACCGGTTAGGCCACCTTCCCCTTCTGTGACACTAAGTCTTTCTCCATCGACAGTCGCAGCACCTCCTCCATGGATGCAACCAGTACGAGGACCCGAGAACACGCCTCTTGTTTTAGGAAATGTAGCTCCTCATGGATCTGTTCTAACTTACGGTGAAAACATGGTCATGTCTGAGTTAGTAGATTGCTGTAAAGAATTGGAGGAAGTGCATCATGCATTAGCAGCACATAAGAAAGAGGCAGCATGGCGATTAAGCCGAGTGGAGCTGCAGTTGGAGTCGGAGAAAGCGAGTCGAAGAAGGGAAAAGATGGAGGAAATTGAAGCAAAGATCAAAGCTCTTAGGGAGGAACAGACAGCTGCATTGGATAGAATTGAAGCAGAATATAGAGAACAGTTAACAGGACTGAAAAGAGACGCAGAAACTAAAGAGCAGAAGTTGGCTGAACAATGGGCTGCGAAGCATTTAAGCCTTCACGGTTTCTAGAGCAAGTAGGATGCAGGTCAAGGCTTCCTGAACCTAATGGAAGATAGAAACATCATATGCAGCAGAACTGTGATCTAGTTAAGCTTCTGTGTCTTGAATTATATGCAGTTTATGGTCCTTGTTAGTTTTGTTCTTGTCCTTCTATTTGAAAAAAAAAAAATGTTATTTATAGATGCCTTTTAATATCCTATCTTTTCATAAACTTGAGGACTTTGCATTAGTGGTTGATGTAATGCATAGTTATCACATCCATCTTTATGAACATGGACGAACTTAGTATTCATATATGCTTTTGATATGCTTTCCTCTACTGTCTATACAAATCCAAAAATATCTGTCTATAGCGAATATCATCAAACTATTGTTCAGATCTTATTATAAAAGGAAAGTTAATGTTCGAGCTTCAAGCTACTCCTCATGAAATGTATATCAACTTGCTGGTTTATAGGGAAATTCATTTGTGAATGTGGTCCATTTTAAGCTTTTATTTGAACCATTTTCCTTAGGCAACATTTAGAAACATGCTTGTGTGAATACTTTGGGCTTCCAAATCACCCATACTCAGTTCCACTCTAGTGAGCTTTCTTATGAAAAACTCAATAAGTAAACTTTTTACTCCTATTTTCTTTCAACAAGCAATGTCAATGAAGCTCATTAACAACACTACGAGATTAATTGTCCTGTTTTGCTCCAGTTCTCCTTATTGATCTAAACGCGTTGTAGGAATGTTTAAGTCGAATTTACAATTCTTCTTTCGAAATATCTTCCTTCTCTTCATTGGTCAGAATTTCGAGTAAACAATTATCTTCAGTTTTAGAATTTTGGAAACTTATCTGCAGATCGTGATGAGATCTCAAGTAGATTTAAAAGTTTAGGATCTAGAAAATTGACAAAACAATAATTTCTCATAACAAATTCAACAACACAAAAGGAAAAGATACAAACTTACTTGAAAATGAAGAATACAAATTATGGAGAAGATCTACTTCAAGCTACTGCACCTTTATATGTGGGAACCTCATTGCTTGGAGGAGTAAGAAGCAAAATGTGGTGGCTCGATCAAGTTATGTTGCGATAATAAATCAGCTATCAACATTGCTCATAATCCCGTTCAGCATGCAGGACGAAGCACATAGTGATAAATCGTCACTTCATTAAGGAAAAACTAGACAGCGGGTTAATAACTACAGCTTGCATTCCTTCTGGACAGCAAGTGGCAGATGTGTTAATGAAGGGCTTGCTGACAGAACGTTTCAAAGAACTTACGTTCAAGCTGGGAATGATAGATATTCATTCACCAACTTGAGGGGAGAGTGTTGTAAATAGTGTTCGTACTCAAGAGACAATTGCAATAATATTCAGAATCACTTTTCTACAATTAGTGGTTCACCTTTCTCATTAAATTGTCTTTTGAAATCAGTGTCTTCTTCAATCTTGAATGGGCCAACATCCTCCCAAATCTTATAAGCATTAAAGATTTTGGCATCAGGTGTATTAAAAGCTATAGGACTAGCTTCAATAACTTGACATTCATGGAGATTATTCTAGATAAACATCTTCTAGTGTAGAGTAGATGGAACTGCACCCACTGCATGGATCCATTCTCTTCCCAATAATATATTATAATTAGCCTTCAAAGGAACCACCACAAACATTGTATTTTCAGTAACAGTACCCACTTATATATTGAGAGCAATGATCCCCTTAGACTTTGAGCGCTTGCCATTGAAGTCAGTTATCATCAAATTGTGGGGAACTAAATCTTCAATTTTTTTGAGCCTTTCCATCACACCTTCAGATATTTGATTGCTTGTTGTGCCACCATCTATGAGGACTTTGTTAACAATGATGCATCCATCAATTCTTATCTGTATAAACAAAGGCTTCAAATGAGTTTTCATATTTTCTGATGGAGCTTCAAATACTGCAGAGTTCCAAGTAAGGGGTTCTGGCCTATGGATTATTGAAGATCTAGGCATGGAGCCAACTAGCGCAAGAACTTCCTCTTGGAATTCATCAGAATTCTCAAAATAGTCTTCAAGCTCCTCAATCTTGAGTATCTTTTCTGGGTACTCTGCAGGTAGCACAGATACTACTGCACAAATGTCATGTAATTCATCATCAAAGCATGAACCAAAGACATATGTCATCAGGCCATCTTCATACTCTACCAATTTCTTGTTGTCATCCTTTTTAGCTTTGCCCTTAGGGTGGCCTCTAGCATTTTGGTAAGTAACGTTGTTATCTTCTTTCTGTTAAATAGTGGCATTAAGGCTCTGATGTGATTCATAAGTCTCATAGGCAGCCTTCCTCGTCCTTTGAGCTCACCTTATTTGAGTTGTTGTCATACTTTGATCTTTGAAACCATAGTTCGGATTTCAAATATAATCAGCATTCGAACTTTCACCCCTCACATACAAAGTATTGGGTTTGTCATTTCTAGCTGTTACCCACTGCTTCGATGAAGGAAAATTCATTCCTCTTATCCACTTATTCTAAGGGACCCTATAAGGTGAAACATAAGTCCTTTGCCCGTGAGGAGAATGGGGATTCTTGCGAAATGGAGGCTTTATGAATGGAATGTGTCCAGGTACAATGCCTTCCTTTCCTTGTGGTTCTTCATATTTATTCTTAGACTAAGAATTCTCAAAAGCTCGTGTTGTTACCCTATAAAAAATTGCACTACATATAGAACACATCATGATTCCTTTGTTTGAATTACATTTTCTGCAAATACTGGAACCGAGTTTCTTCAGCTTCATGATAAATCTTGTTGTCTGTGTCAGTTTTGAACTGTTCAATAAGCTTGTCAATAGTATTAGTGTCTTCGACCTCTTTTGCATCAACCACACAGGTTTTGAGGTTGCCAAATTGGTTAGTCACTTTGTCAATGGTATCCACGTCTCTCACTTATTTGATGTCAACCACACAGATTTTGGGGTTACCAATTTGGTCAGTGACTTCATCAACCATATCTAAGTATTTAATTTCTTTGACTTCAACTTTCAAGATTCACTAGCTCAGAATAGTTAACAGCCACTTGAAATGGATCACTATCAACTTTCATTGGTGCCTTATTTTTCTCTTCGAAAATGCGGCATCCTTCTTCAATTGCCTTTTGAATAGTGTCTGTGAACCGCATACAACTACTAGTAGTATGTCCCAAAACATTATGGTACAATATTCCTTACCTTTCATTTGTTCAGATGTAGGGATTTTATGATCATCTCTTAAAACCAATTGTTTGTCTATCAAAAATTTGATCAGCTTTATTGATATCAAAATCATATATATATCTTTTTCACAAACTTTGAACTTTCTTTTACCAACAAAGGTTTCAATCCTGAACAAACACAAGGTGATCTTAACTTTAATTCACCCAAATTAATTCAACTGGATTCTTCGTCTTCAGTCTCACTTTTATCTTAAAAATCTTGTTCTACTAGAGTAACAAACTTTCCTTTATCTTTTCGAGGGAAACAATCATTTCCTCTTTTGAATAATTATCATTTTTCTTAGAAAAATTGTCTTTTTTCGAGCCTCGCTTATTCTTTTTAAGGTGTTCCTTCCCATAATTTAGTTTCGCAATCTTCATGGCACTATCTGTCAATTGAGATATATCTCTTAATTATTGATTGATCATCTTTTTTCGAACAACGTAAACAAAGCCTGGTGCTGCCATTTGAACCAATTCATATTTAGGAATTGCCGTTAAACATATGGCCTTCAATGTTTAAATCTACTAATATAATCATCAATCGATTCTTTATTCTTTCTTTGAATTTTAGCCAGATCAATAACACTGACTTCATTTTCTCCTCAAAAGCATTGTTCAAGGGAAATACTTTTTAAATGAGCCCAATTAAAACTTGAATTTGGAGGTAAAATAGTGAACCAAGTGAATGTGTCCTTAGTCAAAGAACTTGGAAATTATTTGACATTCAAAAACTCATCATTTGCAAATGCAAAGCGAGGCAGAGCAACGACGATTATGCAATAGATACAAAATAGCAATCAACCCGACAAAGGTTGAAGGCGAAAGGGTGAATCTCGATCGTTTAAAATTTAAGATTAATTAATAAAGAAATTAATGTGGAAGCGTGTCAATTTAATTTGCAATGAGAACCTAAATATACATATTAATTGATGTGTGCATTGAAAATAGTAAATGATATTTCAACATTAATCGCAAGCATGTTAGACTATTGGTATGGAAAAAAGTAACATTACCAAACTACCCCACCTTCAATTTTGACCAACTTTTTCCGCCTAAATAAAAACTTTTTGACGGACTTTGTATTATAGTTTTATATATAAATAAAAAATAAAAGATAAAATATACTATAAAAGATACTAAGGACAATTTAAAAAAATTTACAAAAAAAAATACTTATTCATTTCTATTTCTATTGACTGACGTACGAAACTACTTACTCCACCAAAAGTAATTCCTGTACGAAATTAAGAAAAAAATCGGCAGGGTACTCTTAAAGAACTATTGAAATTAAGAAAAGTATTTCTATTCCTTGTCAACTTAAAGAACTGCAGGGTACTCTTAAAGAGTGGAATCAGGATGTTTTTGGCAACTTATTTTTCCAAAAGAAGATGCTTTGGAGGAAAATGAAGAATATAGAAAGTAGATTACATGTTGGCAGATCTGAGTATCTCATCAATTTGCAAAGGTCTACTTGGAAGTTATATGAGGATATTCTAGCTAAAGAGGAAATATTGTGGTATCAAAAGTCTCGTGCCAAGTGGTTAGAGTTTGGGGACAAAAACACTAAATCTTTTCATGGTATCACTTCTTTTGTGAGAAGAAGGAAAAATCATATCAAGTCTCTTATGAATAGTGATGGGAGTCCGGATTGAAGATCCTATTGTTCTTGAAAGTGTTGCAACTAACGATTTCAAGGACTTATTCTCTTCTAATGAGCCTTTGGCTCCTTATGTGCTTGAAGGAAAATTTCCTTCCATGGACTCTAGTATGTTGGTTTGGTATTGAGAGAGGTATTTCATTGAGGAAATATATAGTACTCATCAAGAATATTGGAGCCTACAAAGCCCCTGGACTGATGGGTTCCAAGCTATTTTTTTCCCTCAATGGAATGTGATTGGGAGTGATTTACATCAATTGATAATGGATTGTTGGGAGAATCCAAGAAAGATTAAAGAGTTGAATGCTACTCTTATTGCTCTCATTCCTAAGGTTGATAATGTTACATCTATGAAACATTTTAGACCTATAGGATTGTGCAATGTGGCCTACAAAACCATTACTAAACTTACATCTAGTAGGCTCGTGAATGCTCTGCAACATCTTATTGGTCCGGCTCAAGCTTCTTTTATATCTAAACGTCAAATCCATGACAATATTATTATTGCTCAGGAAATTTTTCATTCTATGAGGAGGAAAGGAGGTAAGAAGGGTTGGATAACCATTAAAATTGATCTTGAAAAAGCCTATGATAGGCTTCGATGGAATTTGTCGAAGAGACTTTGGAAGATATTGGTATTCCAACCAAAATTATCCAAATTATTTGGCAATGTATCACTACTCCTACCATGCAAGTGTTGTGGAATGGAGAGGCTCTTGAGGAGTTTTCTACTACTAGGGGGATTAGACAAGGAGACCCTATATCTCCTTATCTATTTGTTCTCTGTATTGAGAGATTATTCCAAGTTATTGAACAAGAAGTCCATGACAGTAGCTGGAAACCTATCCAACTCACTAGAGGTGGCCCTAGAATATCTCATTTAGCTTTTGTTGATGACTTGTTGCTTTTTGCCGAAGCTAGTACTGATCAAGCAGAGCTTATTCTTCAAACTCTGCTCAACTTTTGCTTAAGTTCTGGTCAGAAAGTGAGTCAAGAGAAAACAAGAGTGTTTTTCTCTAAAAATGTTCCTAGACTTTTGAGAAATGATATCTGTAATGTCCTCGGGTATAATTCTACTGAAGATCTTGGCAAATATCTAGGAGTGCCTATTTTTCACAAGAGAGTGGGCTATAATACTTTCAAATTTGTGATTGATAAAGTCAAGCAAAGGTTGAGCACTTGGAAGTCTAAAATCTTATCCTTGGCTGGGAGAGTTACTCTTGCTAAATCGGTGGTTCAAGCTATGCCTATATATATTATGCAATCAACTATGATTCCTAGAAGTATTTGTGATGAAATTGACAAACTTTGTAGAGGTTTCATTTGGGGTGATGAAGAGGAGCATAGAAAAGTCCATCTTATCAATTGGGAGAGAATTTGTATACCTAAGGTTGAAGGTGGTCTTGGCCTTAAATCTGCTAGAGCTACTAATGATGCATTTATGATGAAGGCATTATGGAACTTTTGTTTCAACAACAATAACCTCGACGATAGAAATATTAAGAAGTAAATATAATTGTGGCAGGGGATGTATTCCAAAGTTTGACTCTAAGAAACATAGATCAAATTTTTGGAATGGTATGGTTGCTAATTGGAATAAGTTTCAAACTCTTATTAGTTGGCAAATTGGAGATGGGAAGAGTATCAAGTTTTGGGGTGATGCTTGGGTTACTGGAGGTGAAGTCCTTATGAATCACTGTATTGGTATTTTAGCAGAGAATGACCTCAAGTTGACTCTAAGTGACTGTGTGAACTATAGTGGTGGTTGGAATAATTCTAAATATGAATTGTGTCTTCCTAGGACTATGGTGACCAAAATCAATGCCATTATGCCTCCTGAATTAATGGCTCCTGAAGATAGCTTCTCTTGGGGTATGACACCCGATGGTATCTTCACAACTAAATCTGCTATCTTCGCTCTCGTTGGTCCTAATCCTTTCCTTTGAACCCAATTTTTAAAACTATTTGGAAATGGAAAGGCCCTGAAAGAATCAGGTATTTTCTTTGGAAGCTTGGGCATGAGAGATTACTTACCAATAAGGAGCGTCATAAAAGAAAAATGGCCCCTTCTGCTGTGTGCCCGAACTGTGGTGAGGGTGAGGAATCTCTTCTCCATTGCTTTAGAGATTGTTTGAAGAGCTTCAGCATTTGGAGCAGTTTCAACATAAGAAGCAAAGATGAATTTTTCAGAATCCAGAATTGGAAAATTGGGATGGAATTAAACTTGAGGAACAGGTCTTACACTGATGAAGAAGATAATTGGCAAGTGCTTTTTCGGGTGGTACTTGATACGATCTGCAGAACTAGAAATGATTGGGTTTTTTCCCAAAAACATTCTCCTGTCCAAAAATTAGTAATCATGATCAGAAATCAGGTAAATCGAATTGTGGAAGTGTGTTGCAAGATGAATGTTCTCAACCCTTACCCGAATTTGCAGATGGTGAACTCCATAAACGGTTGGAATTCTCCTCCAATTGGTGCGTGGAAGTTGAATTGTGACAGATCAGTGAGAGGAAATGGTCTGGAAGCTGCTTGTGGAGGTGTTTTGCGAGATGCTCATGGTCACTTTGTCTTTGGGTATTCCTTCAAGCTTCGTCCTTGCTCGATCATCGAAGCGGAGCTTTTGGGAATTCTTCACGGAGTCTCAATTGCTTGCAATGCAGGTTCAACAATTTGATTGTGAGTCTAATAGCGAGGCGAGGCGATCGATTCGCTGAAGCATGGTGGAGGTGGAAATGGTAGCTCTGATTTGGCTGTTGAGATATCGAATGTGGGTAATGGTGATATGAATGTTGAGTGGTTGTCAATTGAAAGAGAGTTGAATGGGGTAGCTGATGCTTTATCGAAGCACAGCTACTTGTTAGAGGACACATTTGTAATTTTTAATTTTCTGCCTGACTTTTTGGTCAATTTGTTGTATTTGGACTTAAATGGGTCTCTGGCCCATGTCGATAGCCTCTAGTTGGGCCTGTTGGCCCAATCTTTCACCAAAAAAAAAGGGCCGTGTTTTCTAATACCCCCACCCAATTTTAAATCCCCAAAATGCCTAAATAAATCGTATATACCCCTTTGAGTACGTATATACGATGGCTATTTTATGTCCAATCGTATATACGTACTCAAAGGGGTATATACGATGGGCTTTTTATTTTTTTAATAATTTGTTTTAATTTTTATTACTAAAAAGGATACTAAAAATTCGTTAAATAGTCAAAACTACTCTAAAAATTATAAAAACACCACTAAAAATCTAACAAAACCAAAATAAGGCTATACAATTTTTTTAGATTTTTGGAGACTATGAAAAATTAAAAAAATCGTAAAAAATAATGTAAACGATGGAATTTGGGATTTTGAGTCGTAGTCACGTAAAAGTCCTTTTTAAGTGGCTTGATTCTTGATTTTTTTGTTTAATGGTTGTGTGGTTTCATTACGATCGGAGTATGTTGCCTTAAAAACCGATTTTTTAGCCTAAATTATTCGTTTGACGTATAACATCGCCACGTTTTAACGAACTACACACACAACCTATTTTCGTGACTTAATTAATTTTTATTTGACTTAAAATTAAAAAAACCATATAGGGATCGTATATACACCCTGGGATATATATACAACCCAATTTTTGCCCATCGATATATACCCTTTGGCGTATATATCACGATTATGTTGAGGTGTGACAATCAGATATATCGCCAGGGGTGTATATACGATGACCAAAATGTAAAGTCGTATATATACACCCCCCATGTGTATACATCGATTGGCGAAATTTTTAAAAAGATTTTTAAAAAGACGTTTTAGGGTTTCGGTTTGGGTGGGGGTATATATGGGGTTGGATGGGGGGGTAAAAAAAAACCAAAAAAAAAACAGTGCTTGAGTTTAAGTGTAGTAAGCTGCATATAAGCGTCATCAGGGATTTCATCATCCAGTCATTATCATAATCAACTTCGTAACAATCATAATCGTTGAGTATGGGGTTGGGTTAATTCAATTGTCAGCAACATTTGGGGATTTTCTTAAATCTATTTAGGGTTTGCAAAGGCGCGCGGTTTCGCTGGGCTTTTCTTCTCTCTTCATTCCGTTCGCGATTCTTCGGAAAATCACGAAATTGAATTGAACAATTGTCTTCCTCAGAATCAAGGCTTAGAAGTGAAGGTCCCGGTTTCGATTGTCGCTTCTTGTAGTGTTGTTGCTTCGGCATGTTCTTGCGCTCCCTCATGGGTGATAACATGGAAGTTGATTCGTCCTCTGAGTCTCAACCCCTCAGTGCCCGTGATCGAATTATTCAGGTAATAGTGACTTTGTTTTTCTCGATTATTATTGATCCTGATTGAAAATTCACACGGTAACTGACTTGATCACTGTGTAATTCACTTTGCATTTGTCGACGAGAAAAGAAGAAAATGATTTTAGGCATGATTTTATTGGTTGGTTTAGCTGTTTTGAATTGTGTCATCCAGATTATTGATTTTTAGGGTTTGATTTTTTTGTTTGATATTGAAATGCATGTTTGATGTTTGGTTGGTATGGTTTACAGAGGCTTAGGGAGTTTGGGGTTGCTGAGGAGCAGCTTGAGCAGACTGGTTTGGTTGCTTTTGTTAAAGATAACAGGGCGTTGATACCTGATTTGGTGTCTGTTATATTGCCTGATGATGCAGAAGTGGCAGAAGCATCACACGAGTTGAAAGGTTCGAAATCCGGTGCGGAGAATACTTTTCGGGAGAGTATGGTATGGTTGCAATGGTTGATGTTTGAGGGTGACCCAGATGCTGCCTTGAAAGGCCTTTTTCAAATGTCTGTTGGCCAGAGGGGTGTTTGTGGGGCTGTTTGGGGACAAACTGACATAGCTTATCGGTGCAAGACTTGTGAACATGACCCCACTTGTGCAATCTGTGTTCCTTGTTTTGAGAATGGGGATCACAAGGGCCATGATTACTCTGTCATATATACGGGCGGTGGTTGTTGTGATTGTGGGGATGTGACGGCATGGAAGCGAGAGGGGTTCTGCTCTTTGCATAAGGGTGCTGAGAATATACAACCACTTCCAGAGGAGATTGCAGCAACCGTTGCTCCCGTTCTTGGTTCTCTTTTCAATTGTTGGAAAGACAGACTAGCTCAGTTTGCTCCGAATAGAAAGAAGGCTGGGAATGATCTAACTTTTGCCGTGGTTGATATGCTTCTAGAATTTTGCAAGAAGAGTGAGAGTTTGCTCAGTTTTGTTGCTAAGTTGCTGTTTTCCTCTACTGGTTTATTGAGCTTATTGGTGAGAGCTGAGAGGTTTTTAACTGAAGATGTTGTAAAGAAACTCCATGAGCTGCTCCTGAAGTTGTTGGGAGAGCCTGCATTTAAGTATGAGTTTGCCAAAGTTTATCTCACTTACTATCCATTTGTTATAAAGAAGACTATAAAAGAGGGTAGTGACCTCCCTCTAAAGAGATATCCACTACTATCGATGTTCTCTGTGCAGATACTTACAGTGCCCACTCTTACCCCACGTCTTGTAAAGGAAGTCAACCTATTGGCCATGCTGTTGGGATGTTTGGAAAATATTTTCATTTCTTGTGCTGAAAACGGGTTTTTACAGGTACATGAGCTGAAGTAATACAACTTTTGGTAGATATAATGCCCACATGGGCAAGAATTTTGAGTGTCGATCTTGCTCTTATACTTTTAGATAATTTTTTGTGGTTCTGGTTGTGAAGTTGATTAACAGTTTTCTACGAATAAAATGTACTTACAGTTTTGATAATTATGTTTTCAGTCTTCTTTCATGATGTTTCATTTAAAAACATATAATCCTTTTGTAGGTTTCCAGGTGGGTGCATTTGTATGAGACGACAATGCGTGTTGTTGAAGATATTCGATTTGTTTTGAGCCATGCCGTGGTGTCCAAATATGTAACCAATGATCAGCAAGATATCTCAAGGACTTGGATGAAACTTCTGTCCTATGTGCAAGGGATGAACCCTCAAAAACGAGAAACAGGTCAACATGTAGAAGAAGAAAATGACTATGTCCATTTACCTTTTGTTTTGTGTCACTCTATAGCCAATATTCACTCTCTACTGGTGGATGGGGCATTGTCTAACGCTAGCAAGGGAGAGATGGATGATGAAATTGTATTTAGCTCAAATAACAATGAATTGGACGATGGAGATGACCTAAGACATGCTAAGGTAGGGCGGCTATCCCAGGAAAGCTCTGCAGGTAACGTGACCAGTAGAAATAGTATCTCCACTTCATCAAAGGTTCTTGAGATTAAATCTGATGCCTCTCATCTACTTCCATATTCTGCCACTTGGTTGTTATATGAGTGTTTAAGGGATATTGAAAATTGGTTGGGAGTTGAGAATACCCCTGAGGTACTTCCTAACATGTTATCTCCAAACAGTGGTGCTGGCAATTTTTCAGCATTTAGGAGAACGATGTCTAATATCAGAAGGGGTAAATTGAAAACAAATGATGGGATTGGTTCAGAAAAGACCTGCGTTGGTTCCAGTTTTGATAATGTTAGATCACCTGAAAAATATCTTCTCACATCATCAGATGACAGTGCCATGGAAGAAGACTTTCCTGTGGAATCAGATGAGCTACATTTTCTCTCATCACCTGATTGGCCACAGATAGTCTATGATGTTAGTTCACAAGATATATCTGTTCATCTTCCATTTCACAGATTCCTTTCAATGCTGTTACAAAAGGCACTAAAAAGACATTTTTGTGAATCTGAAGTGCCAGATGTGACTGACATTTGTTCTGCAAATTCGTGTACAACAATCTATAATGACTTCTTTGGACATGTTTTACGAGGAAGTCACCCATACGGTTTCTCTGCCTTTATAATGGAGCATCCATTGCGGATTAAGGTGTTTTGTGCTGAAGTCCATGCTGGAATGTGGCGTAAAAATGGAGATGCTGCTTTACTATCATATGAATGGTATAGATCAGTACGGTGGTAAGTCAATTTCATATTATTGTAATTTGTATTTTGAAATTGAACACATCCATTATATTATGCTATATCAATTATTTACTTCTACAGGTGTGAACAAGGTCTGGAACTCGATCTTTTCTTCTTCAGTGTTGTGCTGCACTCGCTCCAGAAGATCGATTTGTCAGTAGAATTTTAGAGCGCTTTGGACTATCGAACTATTTATCCTTAAATCTTGAGCAGTCTAGCGAGTATGTCTCCTCTCCCCTGCTAAACGACAAAGTTTTCATTAATTTTTGGTATTTTGAAATGCTTGAACATGCAGTATTATAGGAAGTTGATGGTATATAAGTTCTTAAAGGATATTATTGTTTTTGAATTAACCATTTTTGTTGTGATGCTCTGGCAGCCTCTTGGTCGCTCCATTGTTGTTTTGTAGTTCTTTTTATTGACAATTAATAACTGTATATACATATGCTCTTTTATTAATAACTGCATATATAAATGCTACCATGAGTTTTGAGCATGCTACTATGTGGAATGCCTTTGTTCACCCACCACATTTATCTTGTTGAATTCATCTGAAGTAACCTCATTTTGTAAATATCCTCCTCTGTAAAACTGGATTTATGTATTGAGTTCAGCGAAATTTATCTTTTCCGTTTCAGATGTTGTGTGGTAAGTGACTAAGGAAAGGTCTATGAATGTTTTGCTTGTGCTTTATAGTGATTTGCTGTCTGTGGCTGAAGAGAAATGTCAAATGTCAGACTTTCAAGGAATAATGTCTTGATGTTATCACTTTTAAGATGGAGTAGTATTCTTTATCTAATTTGTTTTTTTTCTTGTCAAAAAAAATTTGTTTGGGAGGGGGTGGGGTTATACAACCTTGACGGCTTTACTCCCTATTGTTTTGCTCTGGTATAATTTTTATTTTTATGTTTTACAGGTTTTTAAGAGGGTCTTTTATCATTTTCTTCAGAGCTACTTTCTCTCTTTTTTGAATTTATGTTCTAAAGAGAGAAACTAAAATAAAAATGAAATCTTATTCTTATAATCCATCCACTCTTGATTTCATCATACTGAAACTGAATGCCTTTTTGGTGTAGTTAAATTTTTGTATGATTTGTACACCTGATACATTGCAAATGGTTACTCATTGGAACTTTTGGGCCCTTATGTTCCTACTGTATTTTTTACCATGATCTTTTAATTCTCCTTGAGACACACAGTGACACAGTCATTTAAATTTGGTACCTCAAGGCTACTCTATATCCTCTCGTAACTCTGAATTTATATCCCGGTCTTTTATTAGAATATCCTCTACAAATTTTTATTGAGTCAGTGTCAAAAATGAATGGCTCCTTTTCTAATAACAATTTGCTCAATTGTTTGACGTTGTCTTCTCATTTGACTGTTTAGTTTAGTCTGGGACCAACTCTCTTCAAGTTCTTATGTAGAGGACCATTATATCTTTGACACTTGCAGTATACCCGTGTCCCGTGCATAAGTCCTTAGGGCTTGAAGTATGGACTATGCACACACTTGCTTTACTTTGTGTTGAAATATAATTTAATTCTGAAGAATGAAGGCAGCAAGAAATGAACTCCTGATCTAACAAATATTACAACTTTTACTTCTTTCCTTTTATCATAGTCTGATCGGGATCTTATGCTCATCATCTTGGTCCTGGGTTAATGATAATCATACTTGTGTCTGGCTAGGTTGTGCTAAATGTAAACTCAACGGATGTCTCTCATTTGTCATTTTTTTTATTTGTTTTTATAACAATGAATTTTTTCCTTGAATTTTTTTTTTTTAATTTTCAGATATGAACCTGTTTTAGTCCAGGAAATGCTTACTCTTATTATTCAGATAGTAATAGAACGGCGTTTTTGTGGGCTAACTACTGCTGAAAGTTTAAAAAGAGAGCTAATTTATAAGCTATCAATTGGAGATGCCACTCATAGTCAGTTGGTGAAGTCTCTTCCTCGTGATCTCTCCAAGTTTGAACAGCTTCAAGATATCTTAGATACTGTTGCTGTTTATTCTAATCCATCTGGCTTTAATCAGGTTTTGCCGACTCTTGAAGAAACTAATGTCTTTCTTGTATTTTTCTGTATTTACCTAGATTTTTGTTTGTTGTATTAGGGTATGTATTCTCTGCGTTGGACATTTTGGAAAGAATTAGATTTGTATCATCCACGTTGGAATTCAAAGGATTTACAAGTTGCTGAAGAAAGATACTTACGTTTCTATAGTGTCTCTGCACCGACTACTCAGCTGCCTAAGTGGACCAAAATTTATCCTCCTATGAAGGGGATAGCCAGAATAGCCACTTGCAAAGTGGTCCTAGAGATTATTCGTGCATTGCTGTTTTATGCCGTTTTAACCTTCAAATCTCCCGAATCTCGTGCTCCTGATAGTGTTCTTCTACCAGCACTACATTTGCTATCATTATCATTAGATATCTGTTTTCAGAAGAAAGAATATAGTGAGGATGCATGTAATAATGTGGCACAAATTCCTATAATAGCGTTCTCAGGGGAAATAATTGGTGAGAGTTCTTGTTATGGTATTGGGGAACAAAGCTTGTTGTCACTTCTTGTTTTATTGATGGAACTGCACCGCAGAAAAATGTAGACAACTTTGCGTAGCGGTGGTTTATTTACGCTAATTGAAAGTATCTTGAAAAGTTTTCGAGATTGACGACAGTTGTATGATTAAGTTATAAAACTTGCCCCCTGAAGTGGTGAATCCTATTCCCAAATGTGTTCCAACTAGAGACTCTCTTCGTCTCATTGTCGACTTCTCGATAGCGAAAACGCATAAAGCAAAAGCTCGAGAGAGGCAGGCTGCAATTATGGTTTGTTGTTGCCTTCTTGTTCTCTATTTAATCCCAATGAAATAAATGTTATATTCTGTTTGCTGACGTTCATATTTTTTTTTTGGCAATCAAATCCAAGACATTCTATTGAATATTAAAATATTTATATTTTAGAATAATTCAAAAAACATATTCTTTGTTGATGTAGTTATTTACATGCTAAAGAAAGCATTTGGTTGCAAATATTCTCAATTGTGTTAAACGTGATTTATTTACTTTTAGATCAAGATGGTGCTGACCTAATCTGTTGTGCCATTTAATTGCCTTCACCATTTGAATTTATGTCTTGGTTTGCTTGTTTTTTAATTTTAATTTAGGAGAAGATGAGAGCCCAACAGACAAAATTTATGGCCAGCATTGATTCTATTGTTGATGATGGTTCTCAACGTGGTCATGAAGGTGACTTGGACACTGAACATGATTCTGTAGAATCTAAACAAGTTGTTTGCTCCCTTTGCCACGACAAGAGTTCAAGACATCCGATTTCGTTTTTGATTCTTCTTCAGGTATATCCCATAGTTAACCTGCTGTTAGTTGGATCGAATATAGGTTATAGTTTTTTTGTACTGCATTTATGTTATTTGCCATTACTTATTATAGCTTGTGCTCTAATTCATACGTTTTTTCCATGCACAAGAAATCTAGGCTTGTGAGTTCTGTTGACAGAGGTCCCCCATCATGGACACAGCTTAGCCGATCAAATAAAGAACACTTGCCTGTCTTCAACACTAAGGAGATAGACACAATGACTATTGACAGGAGTTCAGGTGGTTTGGAACCAACTTCATCTTCTCAGTTAATGTTGTTAATTCAGAATGCTGCCACAGAATTAGCTTCTAGTGGGAAACCTGGGGAAGTTAATACTTTTCTGCAGTACGTCAAGAATCAGTTCCCGGAATTAGGAAATTTTCAGCTCCCAGACATGTCTTACGATGAAAATGAAAAAGCGCCATATACTTTTGAGACATTAGAACAGGTTATGTACTTTTCCATCCGTGACGAAATGCGTGATTTGCCGTCGTCTTCAAGTTTGATGAATGAGGATGAGAAAATTCCATTTTTAGGTGGAAATTCAAATGTTACACTAGATAATCGGTTCTACGCATTGCTCGGAAATATACGGCTGATCTTGTTAGAGAAATGTCAGAGATTTCTTCTGCATCTGAAAATGCCTGTAATGAGAATGCTTCTGTAGAATCAACATCACAACATCTAGCAAATGATGGATTTGGCCCAACAGATTGCGATGGAGTTCATCTTTCTTCTTGTGGGCATGCCGTACATGAAGGGTGTCTTGGTCGATATTTGTCTTCATTAAAAGAAAGGTATGCTTAAAGCTTAATTCAAATTTATCAGCTAACTCATCATTTATGCCTAAATATACAAATAAAGGGTTTGTTTAGTTTCGGAAAATGTTAGTTGTCCTTTTTTCACTTGTTTCCAAGTTCTAGTATAGGATACAGTGAAAACAACTTTATGTGACCTTTTTGTGGTTAAAATTGAGAAAAAATTACTTTTCAAACCAGATATGTCTAAATATTTTGAAATTAACTTGAGTTTTAACTCTACTGGTATATCTAGTCCTTTTGAGATCGACTAACCTTATGCAAATTTTTGTTTTAACTTACATTCGTCAGCGAATTCACTTCAAAATATGTGTTGTTTGAATTCAATGGAGGGATTACCTTTTATGTTATTCTGACCGAGTATGTAAAATGCCCTGATATACCATATACTGCTTGGACAGATCTGTCAGAAGAATTGTTTTTGAAGGAGGACGTATTGTTGACCCAGACCAGGTTAAAATCTTTTCTTTTAAGAATTTTTTTTTCATTTGTAAGGGTTGAAGAATACTGTCCAATGATGTAATGATTTCTGAATACCTCTTTCATCTATTTTCCTTTCTGAATTTTCATTCCTTTTTTTAAGGGAGAGTTTCTCTGCCCAGTGTGCCGCCGACTTGTAAATTGTGTGTTGCCAACTTTACCTGGAGAATTACATAAGCCTTTTAAGCAGTCTATCGGCTTGAGTACCGGTTCAATACATACTGCAGCCCCCTTTGCTGAATTGAATGACGCCACTTCTTCACTTTGCCTTCAGCAAGCCTTTAAGCTCTTACAATCTGCTGCCAATGCAGTTGGGAATGATAAACTCCTAAAAGCTATTCCTTTGCATCATATTGATCGTACTAGACCAAATCTTGAAAATTTTTCAGCGGCGCTTTCTAAAATGTATTTCCCTGGCAAACAAAATAAGTTATCAAGATTTGCCAGACTTAACCACTCAATGCTGATGTGGGACACTCTGAAGTACTCCTTGACGTCAATGGAGATTGTTGCACGATGTGGAAAGGCTTCTTTGACTCCTAACTTAGCTCTCAGTGCCATGTACAAAGAACTCAAATCTTCGAGTGGCTATACGTTATCCGTGTTGCTGAAACTTGTTCAAAAGACACGAAGTAAGAATTCAATTCATGTACTTCAAAGATTTAGAGGTGTTCAACTCTTTGCAGAATCAATTTGCTCTGGGGTTTCTCTGAGTTATGCAAATAATGACGTGTCTGGAAGAGGTATTATTCTTGTTCTCCTGTTTCTGTTTTTTCAAACCCAAAATGATTTTACAAACTATTCTTGTTCTCCTGTTTCTGTTTTTTCAAACCCAAAATGATTTTACAAACTTATTCTATTAAATAACTTGAAAGAAAATGAAAATGTATTTTTTTTAAGTGATACGAAAAATTAGTTGGGATAAATATATTTTTGATCCCTATAAAATTGTTAAAATTTGATTATGGTCCCTACAAACTTTTATTTGGTTTTAGTTCCTGCATTTAACAAAACAGTATATTTGTGTTCTCTCAATGGAGACTAAAAATATACACGTTTTATAGGGACCAAAAATATATTTAACCCAAACTAGAATACAAAATCCTTTCTTTTAGATGAGCTAGGACGTTAATTGGTATTTATCTATATATTTACTTCCCTAAAGGTAGGGAGGTTAGATTTCTTATTACTATTTACTAGAATCTACATTTATCTCATCTATAGTCCTTTTATCCGTGTAGGAATCTCTTTATGGCTTTTCAATTTGTTAGGTATAAGTTATGTTTCAGGTTTGCTGTTGTAACAGATCGCAACTGAAATCCTATTTACATTTGAAAGGAATATTTTTGTTTTTAATTCTATTGGCTTACAACAAGAACGGAACAACCGAGTCTTTTCCCACTAGGTGGGGAAAAGGCTTGGTTGTTGTTGACTTGTTGCTTTAGCTGTTCTAAATTCATGTGTTTCATAGGATAAAATTTTCATCATTGGAAATTTGTAAGTCTTAAAGTGGTTTTCTACTCTTGTTTGTTTCAAAATAAAAAAAGCTCCCAACTTAGGCACTCCTAGGCTCTTGTAGCATCAATTTGTAGAATTCTATTTCTTCGTTATAATAAACCTAAAATGATGATTTTTGAAGCAAATTTAAATGTGGCCTTCTTCAGCATCTGAACTCCTACTTTAATTGCCCAATACTAATATTAATGTAGGTGATTTAGTGTATGCATTGTCTGCACACCAAGAATTTGCTTGAATTAATTCTCAAATTTTTAATCAAGTGTGTATACATGCGATCAATTGTACTGTTTTGTAACTGCTACATATTCACAGGTGATATGTTCTCTATCTTAAAGCATATTGAAATGGACATGTCGAATGCCGACATATGCTTTTGGAATCAAGCTTCAGATCCTGTACTTGCGAATGACCCTTTCTCAACATTGATGTGGGTTCTCTTTTGTCTGCCACACCCATTTTTGTCATGTGAAGAATCTTTGTTATCCCTAGTGCATGTTTTCTATGTCGTAGCTGTAACCCAGGTTGGTCACTTTCAAACTTGCTCTTTAATGTGTTCTCTGGTAGAATGTGTATTTTCTAATCCATTTTCCTATGTGTACAGGCTATAATTTTGTATTATGAGAAATCTAGGGATTCATCAAGGGAATCAGCTCTTTCAGATTGCCTGATTACGGACATATATAAAATCATGGGAGAGTCTGGATGTGTTTCGCAGTACTTTGTGTCAAACTATTTTGATCCTAGTGTTGATATTAAAGATGCAATTAGGAAGTCTAGTTTTCCTTATTTGCGAAGATGTGCATTGTTGTGGAAGATACTCTATTCTTCTATCCCGGCACCATTCTGTGGTGAGGAAAGTGTGCGGATAGATCTTGGAATACCTCAAAGGACACAATGAACAATGATAATATTAACATTTTTGAGGTCACTAAAATTCAAGAGCTTGAGAATATGTTTAAAATTCCCTCTCTTGATGTGGTTCTCAAGGATGAGCTTTCAAGATCTTCAGTCTCTATTTGGTGTCGTCATTTTTGCAAGGAATTTGAATCACAGAGAATTCAACGTAATATTCATGTAACTCCTGCAGTTCCATTTGAGTTAATGAGACTACCTAATGTTTATCAGGATCTCTTGCAGAGGTACTTCTAACTATTATATTTAATGATGTGTCATTTAAGGTACTATATTACATTTTTTTATATTATATAACATGTATATATAAACAGGTATATCAAACAGTGCTGCCCTGACTGCAAATCACTTCTTGATGAGCCTGCGTTGTGCCTGCTGTGTGGTAGATTGTGCTCCCCAAGTTGGAAATCATGCTGCAGGTTCATTTCGTATCAACTTCATTATTGGTTTTACAGTTTATACTAAGAAGCATCTGTGCATGTTAAGTTTCGTTTCAGATTCTTAAGCTCTATGTAAAACATACAAAATTTGTTATAATATTTTACCCTGGGTTCAGATTCAATAGATTTTGTTAGAATATAATAATCTTATCGTAGATTATTGTAATTATCTCATAGGATTAGTTTATTATCGCTTAGTTATTATTATGATTAGTTTCCCTGTTCAATTAGGTTTAAGAGTTTTGTGTCTTGTATCCCTATAAATTCAAGTTTGTGGTAAACCTTTTTGAATCATCACGTCATAACCTTAATCATCAATCATAGTCATTTTCTCTTCTCCTTCTCGGTCTAGAACCAATAACCTCAACATGGTATCACACCGTTCCATCCTCTGTGACTTGTCACACACAATTATCCTCTGTGACTTGTCACACACAATTATCATAGGGATAACAAGTACATTAGGTAATTATATATAACTTGCTTCTTTGGCAACAGACTTCATTGTCAGTTAGCAAACTGAAGCTGTTAGAGTCCTAACAGAATTGTTCTAAAATCTAACTACCGATGGCCATTTAACAGAAATCTGACTCAGCTTCTAGTGGTAGCAGTATATCTTCCAATAATGTCAATATTACAAGACGTAGTCTGGTGACTAAACATGATACATAACATTCGAATTAAGAAGGTTAACTGATGCACAACGTTTGTAGTTATGTTTAGATATTTCTCGGGATTCATATTTTTGTTTTTCAGGCCTTACTATGGATTTAAAATTTTCAATTGACCTTGGCCCATTTATACTGATGTATTTTATTTGTTACATTTTTTAAGGGAAAGTGGATGTCAAACTCATGCTGTAGCCTGTGGAGCTGGTACAGGAGTGTTTCTATTGATTAGGGTATTGTGCTGTTTCTTGAACTTAAGTCTCAACTATCTAGGTTGTCTTGCACTTTTGTTATTTTTTCGTCTTGCCCTTTGGATCTCCTTTTTGAGCCATCTTTTCCTCCTCTTTATTCTTTTAAGTAATTAATTCTTTATTTGCTTGGATACTTTGGGAATCATGAGTTTTATTTGTACTCAGAGAACAACAATCCTACTTCAGAGATCTGCACGTCAAGCCCCCTGGCCTTCTCCATACTTGGATGCTTTTGGTGAGGAGGTAAATTTCCCTTTGACACCTTTATTAATCATAGATAAGATTATTCCATCTTTTTATTTTATTTTATTAAGATACTGTAGGACTGTATAACTTATCGAATTAGTTAGGTGGTTGTAATAGTAAGGCTGGGACGTAGGTTAAATAGTTGGAACAGGGAAGAAAGGAGATTCATTCTAAGTTGTTAGCTATGGGATTTGAGTGGTAGCTATGTTATTAATAGAAATGAAGAAGATAAAGAAAAGGTATAAAAGTTAGTGCGAGACAGAGAGAGAGAGAGAGAGATAGAATTGGATATTCTATTTTTGTTTCTGAAACTGAAAATTCAAATGTAAAAGAGAGCCGAGTACAGTATTTATATACTAGATGTAAACTGACCGACTAACTAATTCTGTTAGTTATATCTTCAACAGTATGCTAACCGCATCCTTTTTGGTAAGAGTTAGCTTAGGCTCTATCTGCAAGTATACTATATACTATATACTATATACTATATACTATACTCTATTATTCCCTCTTCAAATTCAGGGTGGTTGATTTAGCTAGTATTCGAAGACTATCTATACCAAGCTTATTACAAACAAACTCAATTCAAAGGGCCCTAAGAGAATTAGTGAAAATATCAGCTAATTGATCATTAGAACAAATGTAATTAATGACAATACGAGACAAAACTTCCTGTCTTATAAAATGACAATCTACTGCAAATGTTGATTCTCATGAAAACCCGACTTGAAAGCAATATGAAGAGTAGTCTATTTATCACAAAACAACTTCATTCGAGAGACCTATGTAAATTTCAACTTATGAATTAGTTGCTTGATCTAGATGAGCTCACATGTGACCAAGGCCGTAACCCGGTACTGGGCTCAACACTAGGTCTTGCTACAAATCTTGCCTCTTAGTTTTCCATGAGACAAGATTATCTCCTATATGAACACAACACCTTGAGGTAGAATGTCTATTAGAAGGAGATCTGATAAGTATCTAAGCATTTGGGGGACCCTCCTTAAAAGTTAGCTATCAGGGGAAAGAATCAAGCCACTTAAATACTCCACCGAGCATCCCATACTACTCGATGTGGGACTTGAGCGCCCCACAATACCCAAGTCCCTATCATAGCACCGCCCCTAAGAGCTGACGTCCTTGGTGGCTGCACTTCACGGCACTTTCTTGGGTGGCACTTCACTCAACTTTTTGTTGGTAAGAACCCTCCACCGGTTAGAACCTCTATGAGTAGCGTTCTCCAAGAGACTGACAACCAACTATGAGTCTATGATACCAATTGATAAGTATCAAAGCACTCCGGGAACCACCAAGCATCCCATACTTCACCAAGCATCCGATACTACTTGATGTGGGACTGAGCACCCTATAATACCCAAGTCCCTATCAAGATTGAGCCCAATCCTGATGACTGTCACAAGCAGAATGAAGGAATTGACTTGCCATTGAAACAACAAACGAAATATCTAGACGAGTGACAGTGAGGTAATTAAACTTACCAACTAGTCTCTAATACCTGCCTAGATCAATCAATGGCTCTCCCTGACCCGTAAGAAGTTTAACATTGGGATCCATAGGAGAGACAACAAATATACGGTCTATAACATACAAGTCTCCTCAAGAATGATCAATACATACTTCATTTGAGCCACTTCAATATTCAAAATATTAAGTTGCTCAAGTCCTTGGTCTGAAAGTGATGAAATGAGTATCTCTTCAACTTTTCAATGCCAGCTTGATCATCTCTTGCTATGATAAAGTCATCAACATAAACTGCCAAATAGATGCACCATCCCTAAGAGTTATGCCTAAAAGAGACTGTATGATCAATATCGCCAGACATTTTAGATTCCTGAATAACACACTTAAATCGTCTAAACCATGCATGGAGGATTGCTTCAAACTATAAAGAGAACAGTGAAGTTTACAAAACAGATTAGACTCCACTGGAGCAGCATAGGCAAGTGGTTGCTCCATATAAATCTCCCGATGAAGCTCACTTTGGTGAAAGGCATTTTTAATGTCATTGAAACAAAGACCAAGAATGGATGGCAGCCATAGCTAAGAATGAACAAACATGATGACATCTTGGAAACATGAGAGAAAGTATGTGAGTAATATTGGCCATAAACTTGAGTGTGCCCTTTAGCAACAAGATAGGTCATGAGGTGGTCAACCTAACCATCAGGGCCAACTTTGAGAGTGTAAATCCATCAACAACTTTGAAGGGAGAAGGACCAACACCAGAGTACCATTAATATAAAGTGAAAACATTTCATTCACCATTGGCTGATGCCAACCTAGATGTGAAAGAGCCTCCTGGTAGTGTTAGGAATAGACACGTTTGGAATAAAGACAATAGACAAGGAGGATATAAAAGCCCAATACGGAGTGGACAAGCTAAGAAGTTATAAATAGCATGAGGATTACAAGTGGAACAAATACCTTATGGCAATAGGAAGATGTTCACTAGGAGACTGATCTGCGTTAAGAGAAGGTGCTGGAGTAGGTGGTGAGCGAGTAGGGATTGTATTACCAATGATGCTATCTCTGCGATGATAAACCTGTAAGGGCCTGGGGTGCCCAAAGGATCGGGTTTAGTAGGTTCTCCAGGTTTATTGTATTCAAATGACAGTAAATGAAGAATCTCTTGAAGTGGTAGAACTAGTGTAGTGGATTGATATCGTGCTGAGGAAAATAAAGAATAGAAAGGGAAGATTCAAATGTGACATCAGCAGAAAGGTAATGCCTGTTAGTATTTGAAAAGTAACATTTCTGGACACGAGAATACCCAAGGAAGATATTTGATTGACTTGGCTGATAACTTGTCCTTTCCAAGCGGTATTTATCAATTGTCGGTTTAGAATTAACATGTTAAGCACTATGTATCGATTAACGGTACTGCGTTATTGATTGCACACATCTCATTATACAACAAGCCTTATCCCACTAGGTGGGGTCAACTACATGGATCACTTTATATTGCAAACATCTCATCTTATAAGAATATCAATTATTCAGACTTTGTCTCTTCTCTCTTTTCCCTCAGATTCCTACACTTTCAGTGAAATAATTAACTTTGCATTTGTGATGGCTAGTTTGAGTTCTATTTCTTAGGGTTTAGGTGCTTAATATATTGTTGGAGTTATAAGTTCAAATTTATCTTATGACTCCTGTCTTCATTTCTTCAAAAAATCTTTCATTTCTAATATTCTTTCAGGATGTTGAAATGAACCGAGGCAAGCCACTCTACCTGAATGAGGAACGTTATGCTGGTTTGACCTATATGGTAAGGAAATATTCTATTCTCATTCCTTATCTTTCTTTTGATTTGGTTATACCCATTAACTTTGCAATCAATGGTCCATTCTTTTTTTTAGGTTGCTTCTCATGGTCTGGACCGGAGTTCCAAGGTTCTTGGCCAGACTACTATTGGTTCCTTCTTCCTGGTTTAGTTCAAATTTTACTCGTTTAGTTACAATGTTAAGGTCTGACACGTAAATTAGCTGTCTTGTGTCTTAGCTTTCTTTTCTTTCTTTCATGGATACTGACACACTGTATGTTGGTGATCTCATGACTGCAGAATTTTGACTGGACAGATCTCTGAACGGCGAAAATTGGTTCTAGGTATATATGCCAATATATCATGTTACATATTCCCCCGGGCTAATCAAAAGATCTATAGTCCATGCTGTCTTCTGCTGAAAGTGTACAGCTCATTCAGGTGTGTATGCTGTAATTGAATTTTCGATCATATCAATCGGTGTCATTACTAAATTACTATTGAGAGAAGTTCTTCTTATTGGATGATCGGGTTACTCCTATTTTTCTTCAACTTATCAAATCATCTTAGGCTCTTAGCTTTGGATCAAGTATTCAAGAAATGATAGACTTTTCTTTAGGCTAAACCTCAAATATGGATCTCATTTGTTCTGGGAGATCTGTTGCAAACGTGAAAAAAGAGATTGGGTCTTGGAAATTTAGTGTTCTAAAAGTATTGCTGTAGAGGAAAGAGAGATTGGGTCTTGCAAAATTTCTCTGCTAAAATTTCCTTCCCAACTCTGATAGATTCAGAATCTGTACTTTTCTGGTGTTTTTTCCATATTCGATTTCTAACTCACTCCCGATATAGTGGAAAGCTTCTCGTAACAAATCCATTTGGATATTCAAGGCTCTCTCTATGATCAAATCTTTTTGTTCCGAGTCTTTGGTTGCCGTACTTAACAGAATCATTAGCTTCTGATTTCTTGGCCTAACTATCTCTGTTATATGCCATGGGCAATTCAAATTTTGAATCAGTAATTTATTTCTGCAATCCAGGGCAGCTATAATGCAATTTATCCAATTTTTTGGATGTATTTGGTCGGGGTGGAACATACACCTCGTAAACATGGTCTCTATTACTTCCCATAAACTTGATGTCTGGCTTTATTAAACCACCAGTCCCTCTTTCATGATTAACTAGTCTTCCTTTTTTGCCTGTTCATATATTATTGTTTTCTCAGTTCACTATGTTTGAACAAAAACTTCAACTATTACTTCTCCTTAGCCCTAGTTGATTTTAGGGGGTGTTTTGGAAAGCTTATTTGGATTTATCTGTTTTTTTATTTTAAAATTAAACGGGGCTTAAAGCCCGAAAGCAATTACACAAAAATGAAACATAGATTTATATTTATCTTATGACATAAACATTTGTGTAAGTCTTTTGCAGAGCTTATTAAATAGCTTATGATACGTCCATATACAAGTTTCCCAATATAGCTTATACAAAACAGTTTATAGAGAGTAAATGCGGAGATTATCTTCATTCACAGTTCAATTGTAGAAACTGCTTAAACATAATTGACTGCTGTAACATACCGTCCGATTGTAGCTTTGTTAGTTTCTCTTTTCCTTTTTTTGTTGAAATTTATTATTGAGTAACGAAGTGAGTTTGTGAATTGTATAAATTTATACTTACAAAGGCTTCTCTCTTTTCACATATCAGTATATTGATACAGTTTCTGCGTAAAGATTCAAAACTCAGCTTCTGTGGGGAAAATCTACCTGCTGGTTGTGGCTGTACAAAATTTCCAATGCTAACCATAAAGTAGGTCCACATGTGTACATAAATATATATCATCATAGTAGTGAGAGGAGCAATCGCCAGCTTGTAAACAAGGCACACATGTTGATAGGATGGTTTATTTATAGTATATTTGAGGAATGATAACCATATACTAATCTAAAATTTGGGATGTTTTACTCTCAACTATTGGTTGGTTTTGAAAATTAACAAAAAAAGGAAGTGTATCTGAAAGATGATCAAGTTTGGAATCTGGATCCTCTGTAGCTTCTGCATGATACAAGCTGCAGAGGAATCATGCCCTTTAGTTTATCCGTTCATTGTTGGAAGGATCTGGATCAATGCTGCGGTAGAATAGTTCTCAAGACTAGCGAGGACCAAGTAGATCTAGAGAGAAATTTTCTCTCTCTAGATCTTAGATCTAACAGTAACTTCTTTCTCTAAATCTATTGGTCCCTACTTGTGCATGTTGTTGTTGAAAACTCCTTTTAAAAATATTAGTATTAGTGTTTCTTCAAGAGGTGCATTTAAATCAGGAAGAATAACTACTATGCTAGCTATACGATGAAATTTTGTTATTGATGAATGTTGGAACTAAGGCTACTAGCCCTACGAACAACAATAAATAACATCATCAAACAAATTCAAGTATTTTTTTTACTAAACAAATTCTAAGTATTAGAAAGACATTACATTTAAAGACAAAAGACACACATATTAGATCAAGTCATAACACAAACAGTTTAAAGTTGTAAAATAAACAATCTATAATAACATTATCCATATTCATCAAATGTAACCATAAACTTAACCCATAATACCGTCTTACCGGTTCGAGCGATTAGTCTCTAGAGTTGCGTGTAGAGGATACTCAGTTTTTATAAAAAAAATATACACAGGAAAACTTAACTCATAAATAAAGAGAAAAGAATACAACATAATTAAAAAGTGAAACACGTACGTAGGTCTCGTGCAGAGTTTGATTTAAAATTAAACATCAATTTAATTATGCTTCTAGTACTTTTTGATGCGAAATTATCTAAATAAAGAAAAAAATACCAATTTGAACATGTAATTTTTTTTCTAGATTCTAAAGTATCTCAAACACACTGCCTGGAATCACACTTTATGCATTTTGCCATAAATTGTTTTTCATCAAATAGATTATTGATGAACGAAGTAATTGAACTGTTAAAAAAATTTATGAATCTTAAAGTAACCCAAAACACACTGTCTAACATTTCACGTTACGTGTTTTGCAACAAAATAATTTTGTCCCTATCAAGTACAGTAAAGCACACTATTTAGCATCCCACTTTAAAATATAAAAATATAAAAAAATGTAGATTAGTCATCGGTAAAACTCAGTTGGGAGGATATAACCACACACGTCGACAAAACCGAGTACTCGTGGCCAATCAGCTTCCTCGATGTAGATTAGTTATTGATAAAGCTGATGAAAACTACACACTAATGATATGATAACAAAAAAAAGTAAAAGAAGGAATAAAAAACCAAAGTGAAAGGGAAAAAAAAGGGTCAATTGACCAAAAATTGAAATCCAATTGAACAAAAAATGTTTCCCACCAAATTAAAGTGGCATGTCAAGCCGCATACATTATAAAGATGTTTGAATTGATGGAAACGAGTGGAATCGAATGAAATGATTTCATTGTTTGAATTGCGGATGAATGGTGGCATATATTTGATTTCAAACTTGCTCTTCAATTTCAACTGATGTTTACAAAGATATTATTCGCAAACACATGTAGATGAGAAGTCTAATATGGGGAGGAGAATGAATCCTACAATTTTAGTATCAAGTCAATTATCTATATCTAAAAAAATTAATGAAGCTAATAATAAGGAAATGATAATGCAGTTATCTAATAGAAGGGTACACTTCCTTGTTACTTATGTTAGCTATTCAGTTACCTTAAAAATTTAGTAAAAATATCAATGTAAATATCAATTAGTTGATCATTAGAATGTGCAATTATTTTGTTGCATAATAGAATTTGGTAAAAATATTACTCCTCCGTCCCTAAATATATAGGCCTTTTGACACATTTTTTTGTGTCAAAATATAAGTTCCTTTTCAAATATCAAGATACATTTATTAATCTTTTTCCATTAATTTTTTTCCAAATATGTCCCTAATTAATACTTTTAATTTGTCTTGGTAAGTGAAAAGCTAACATTAAATGCTTCTATAAACAAAGGGTAATTTAGTAATAATCATACACAAAATGAACATATTAATTACACTACCAACTTTTTTTAATATGCGTAAAAATTGCAAATGGCCTTATATTATGGGACAGAGGGAGTAATAAATTGAAAAACAACAGTCTATTTTTTGCTTTTTCCTAAAATCAGATTTTGCTTATGAATCTATAATACACCAATAATAGCTTCTACTTATTCACTTAATCACGCAGGAAATGATATCTAGGTTCGTTGTGCTTGCTTCTACAATGAGCAACATGAAGACAACCATTGATTTCTTGTCAATCATTAACCTCGTTGATTCGTGCCTTTTGATTTTAATTCCTGGTGTAACATTTCCAGCACAAAGCTTGACAAGCTCCCATAAATGCTTCTATGTATTCAATTTTACACGAAGACAATGCTACCACACTTCTTCTCCTTGAACACAGAGACTAGTGATTTCCCAAACATGAAAATATATCGGTAGTATTCTTATCATCTTTATCTCTACATTGGTTAGAGTACTTCTTATCATGTCTGTACAAGTCAAGCCTAATTTCACCTTCATCTTTAATATGCCGACAATTGTATTTTGCGCATGAACATCTAATCAACCCTTTTGTCATGAAGTGACACCGACTTTTTGTGATACAAACACTCTTGAACCCCTCTTGTAGAAGATTGTTTTAAATAGACTTTTCGTGGAAACTTCTATCATACATTCGACTACAATCCATTTTTCGAGAACATATAAAATTATAATTTCAACAACACGCCAACCTTACAATTGTGCACTTCTTTAAACGGTATGACTTTATCCAACTCAAATTAACAGCACCAATGGAGTACACCAAATGGTATGACCATACAATCCGTTTTTCTTAGTTTCTCATTTACCTATACTTAATATTAGTAGCATTTTTCATTGATCTATGAGTACACAAAAAGATCATGATGAATACCGTGATCAAATATTCACACATATAATAGAAGAAAATGCATCAGACTAAAATTTTATCAAGTATAGGTACCGAAAATTAAGAAATAATCATTATACAATTAAAGAAAAAATTTATAGAGAAGATCCTAACCCAAATTGTTCGGTATGGACAATTCAAGGTTCAATGTACGATGAGCGCCTCCCAAAAAGCTCACAATAATAATATATTGAACCTCAAACGGAAGCTAGAGTTTCTCTCAAATATTAATTAAGTGGAAACAATTCCCAATAAAATATTAGATTTAATATTTTTAAAATATCTTTGATAAAAGAAAAAGCTTTTTAAAATTTCTTGATAGTCCCAATCTACTAGACCATCGCTCTAGTCCCCTTTTGCTCTAGCCTCCCCTCTCTCTCTTGGGCTTCTCTCTCTTTTTTTTTTTTTTTAATAAATTTCGGTAGTCTGTTTGCGAAAAAAATCTACTAGACCTTTTATTTTTTAATTTTTTTGACAAAACCTTTTTTTTATTTTATTTTAGAAGTCTTAAAAGTCTTAATTCTTTTTTTGGGAAAACCTTTTCTTAAAAATATGAATTCTTAATCGAATACACAAGATTTTTTTTGCCTCAAAAAGGTTTTTAGAATCTTATAATTTTCTTATTAATTAATTTTTTTAGAGTCTTAAAAACTGAAGCACTTAACTACGCGGCGTATCGGATTCACTGGTACACGGAGAGGGGAATCCAAGTAACAATGGCCGTTGATTCACTAAACGACGTCGCTTCGTGTTCCTCAGAGACGGAGAAGTTCCTCTGTGAGTTGCTACTCGATTCAACTCAATCCATCTCTGAGCGCTTCAGAGCTCTCTTCTCTCTTCGCAATCTCAAAGGTCCTGCTCCTCGCACCGCCCTTATTAACGGTTAGACACCCCCTTTCCCTTTTCTCTTCAATAACTTTATAATCCATGTTGCTCAATGCTTTTGAAAATAGGTTTAAGCAATCATTATTATTATTATTAGAATTGTCTTGATTTCGAACTAGGGTTTCCTTTGCAGCAACTAGAGATTCATCGAATTTGCTTGCACATGAAGCTGCATTTGCATTAGGTCAAATGCAAGAATTGGATGCTGTCCCTGCTTTGGCTTCAGTTCTTAATGATCTTTCTTTGCATCCCATTGTTCGCCATGAGGTACTGGCTATTTGTCTACGCAAATATAATATCGAAGATTTTGCTGCCAAAATTTATTTATTTAATTCTTTCATTGCTGTAAATTCTTTAACTTTGATTTTAGTCCTACACGTTTTTTTGGTTCCTATAATACATATATAATAATGGAATTAGTCTTTATATAGTTCATATTTTACTTTTAGGGACCAAAATAGATTCCAATTTTAGGAACTAAAACAAAACAAGTATGAAAAGCAGAAATTACTAAATTGTAGGGAGGAAGAACAAAAAAAATTGCAACTTTGTATATTTGAAGGAAAAAGAGCATAATTAGTTCAATTTTTATCATTATATTCGTTATTTTTCAGTTTTAAGATGAAAGGGTTTGTTTTAAATGCTTAGGCAGCTGAAGCACTTGGTGCTATTGGTTCAGATAGTAATCTTCCTCTGTTGAAGAAAAGTTTGGATTCAGATCCAGCTCAGGAGGTTCGAGAAACATGTGAATTGGCTCTTCAACGTATTCAACATTTAAAACATGCTGCTAATGATACTGATGATTTGTCTACACCTGATATATCTCCCTTTAAGTCTGTTGATCCTGCCACGCCGGCCACATCTGGTTCTTCAGTTAATCAACTAAGGTTTGTCTGGTTCATACTGTTAGAAAGAAATTCTTGTTAATTAGTAGGTTGCTAACTCGGTGTTAATCGATATTAGGGAAGTGCTTCTTGATGAGGAGAAAGGGATGTATGAGCGCTATGCAGCTCTTTTTGCTCTTCGAAATGATGGTGGAAATGAAGCTGTTACTGCAATTATTGATTCCTTGGGATCGAAGAGCGCTTTACTAAAACACGAGGTTTGATAAGTACACTCTTAGTATTTGAAAAGATATCAGTGGATCTAGACGACTTTCTGGTGATATGGTAGTGTCTTTTAAAAATTTAGTTTGTCATGTCATAAGTAGTCAATTGTTCTTCAGTAGTAAAATAAAAACACAATAATTCAATCCTAAATAGTAATAATATTAGATGAATGCCTTAACGATGTGGCTGAAATTTGCATATGTCTGTTTTAATCTCTGGATTTTTGAATGCCAATATTTTCTGTCATCTTAGGTTGCATACGTTTTGGGCCAATTGCAAGACAAAGCTGCTTCAGCTGCTCTATCCAATATACTTAGAGACGTGAATGAGCACCCAATGGTTAGACATGAGGCTGCTGAAGCTCTTGGTTCTATTGCAGGTATTAGTATTACAACTAAATGTTATTGAATGGCGTGATCTCTTTTACTCTCTATTGGGAGAAAGCCAAGTCCTGCATTGACTAATGATAAGGTCTCAAAAGAATATATAATGAAAGGGCATCCCTCACCTTACAAGCTGGTTTTGTAGGGTTGAGTTAGGCCGAAACCTAAACTTTAAAATAGTATCAAAGCCTATCCTTGATCCATTGGGCCATCCACCATTATTATCCACGCATCAAGCCCAATAGTGCTAGACGTGAGGGGGTGTATTGGGAGAAGCCCAAGTTCCAGTAAGGTTGGGTTAGCCCCAAACCTAAATTTTAAGACTCTCAATAGCATATTTTAGTAAATAAGTGTTATGGTTTGTGATATTTTCTATCTCTTAAACGGAGAAATGAGCTAATATCATGTGACGGATGGAATTCCTAAGTTACTATACAGAGAGCTAAAAAATAGATAGTAGCAGTCTTGAGTAATTATTGTTTTTGGTAATAAGCAATCCAACCTAACTTAGGTTGCAGCTTGTTGTATTTATAGGTACTCTGTTTATATGTGTGTGGTTTTGATTGGGCAAAACTGAAAAGTAAGCTCATTTTCTCCCCGTTTACAAAAAAAGGAAAGTAGGTTTTCGCTAAGACACTTATTAGACTGTTACAAATAAAAAAGATCTGAATGTTCTATACACACTAAAATATCATGTAACATGCTTCTTGGAGTTGGATGAGATATTATGTGTCTCTTTGGAGGAGCACTATTAATTTGAGTTTGTGGTGGCAACCTGCCGAAAATGTTTGTGTGCCTATACACTTCCATCTCTTTCATCTTTATCAAATTCTATAATTAGCAAATGAGTAATCTATCCTCTGCCTCTTTCCAAAGTATAGGTTTTCTGCTAATCTATGACAAGTTTACAATGTATGCTTAGATAGCGTTTTGACAGACGAAAAGAATGGAATGGGACGTCCTGTTCTGTTCTCTTTGGTTCCACTTTTTTACATGGATCAATTGATGCCATAAAGCTGTTGTTTATAAATTTAAATATTTTCCTTTATATCTCTTTATGGTTTGACCTGTAGTTTTTTCAATATCTCTGTATCTCTAATTACAAGACCATTCTTCATCTCCATACCAGTGCTTTTCAATGTCTTTTTCGTACATGCCCAAACCACCAAAGACACTATCATTTCTACAATGAGAACTACCCTGACTTTTTTAGTTGAACCGACTTGCATCTCTTCCATCATTTCTACAATGAAAACTACCCTGACTTTTAGTTGAACCAACATGCACTGCTATTTTTACCTTGGGTTGTGAATATCCTAAGCTGTCTGCCAAATGCCCTCTATTTTCTGTTTGCTTTAGAGTTATTTTGAGATACTTTATTTGATTTCTTGGTCTTAACTCTTAAACCACTTGTTACTAAGTGAAGTTCTGCATTTTGTCAAGAAAAAAAAGTGTAGTTCTGCATACTACTAAGTCTTTGAATTTCTTCATTTATTTGGAATGTTTACATGGTTCTTTTGTATATATGCCCTTAGATGACCAAAGTGTAGCCCTTCTTGAGGAGTTTACGGCAGACCCCGAGCCTCTTGTCTCAGAAAGCTGTCAAGTTGCTCTTAGCATGCTAGAATTTGAACGATCAGGGAAATCATTTGAGGTATACACCATGGTAGTTATTGAAGATTTGCATATTTTGCTCCAATGTTTGTTGACACGGCTATCTTTTTCTCTTGGTTGCAGTTCCTCTTCATGCGCACTCCAATTGTACATTAAGTGTTTTCTCTTGGTGCTGCGTTTCAATGGTGTTTGAGACAATGACAGAGAAAAACTGGTGGATTTCTCAATTCCCTTAACTCAGCTGATCAAATTTGGAAAAACTAGCCCTTAAAAAAATGGGTTGAACTGAGGTTTTGTTAATCTATGAAAATAGGCATTTTGTGATGAATTGAATGCATTACACTTGCTAAAAATAATGTATTTTTTTTATGGCTCTGCCACTATAGGACAAACAATATTTACTGTCAGAAATAAGAAAACTCTGGATGGTTTCCAATATATTTGAAGAAAATGTGCTCTTCACTCTTGAATATTTACTTCATGCTAAATTGCTAATGCTTGGTTAACAACAAAATATGTGATAAACAAACCTGCCGAACTTAAGTATTGCCTTGTAACATGTACTCATCAAACTAAAAAGATTCTTAAAATAGTAAAATAATTTGCAACAGTGTGTACAAGGTTTTTGAAATGAAAATATCAAGAAATATAAAGATTCAAATTTAAAGCAAAATAGAGACTCTATAACCCATATACAACAATATACCACCATGGGTACAACTACTCTAACATTGAGTAAAAAAGTTGTATATACTTTAGGGAGTCGTCAATGTTGGAACTCTTCCACCACCCCCTAGCATTTGTCACCACCCTTGTCACCCTCTTTTTCCTCTCACCTTAGAGAGTATAAGGTAAATGGTGTCATGCCTCAAGAACATGGGTAGGAGTCTAAGGAACCTTGATCATGTTCTTTCGATTGGTGTGTATGATATAAGGGTCTCAGCCTGGTAAGTGAGTGAAAACAGAACTTAGTCCACTCAACGGGTGGAACTTGCCATATCTTAGGCTCATACTTCGTACAACCCTCTCTCTACTCACTGGACACTCCCAAACTCTGTCAAAAAATCAAATTGCCATTAATGAGAAACACGTGTTTCCTTTTTTTTTCTTGGGTTTACGAAGATTTGGAAGTTTGGATCCGAATCTGTCCGGAACCAAAGTACCGAGTCTTAGGTATTTACAGACACCCCCTAATTTTTGAATTTTTAAAGGTTCGGAAGTTTGGAACTGTACCGGTTCGGAACGAAACTCCCAAACCTGTCAAAATAGACTTTCTGAAATTTTGTCACGTCTTTAACCATTTGTGTCAACAACTTTATTCACACACATAGTTATAGGGATATGGATTCACTGCATTCAAGTGTGTCCCTCTCTCTCATGCTTCAATTTTTTTACATTATTTTTGAATAATAAAACTAAGGGCTGAGGTTGTTTGACAAACTCATTCAACAATTGAGATTGCATACAATTGCTGTGACTGTCGTGAGAAGCAACTGCTTTGAATCGTGTGTTAACTCAGAATGTTACCTCCAAAAGCTTTTTCTAGATTAATTTGTTTATTCAATTTGCTTAATTGTTGCAAAATTTTCAAAGTCATCATACCTTCCTTGTACATTGTGCCAATGGTACACGTGTGTCGGTTGCAGAAAAAAGCCAATATCTACAGGGTTTTATTAAATGTTGCAGGTATGAGTTATTTCTGTCACCGCAACATTTTAACAGAGAAAGTGTGTGGGTTCGGTATTTTTGTTCCGAATCTGTTCGATACTTTAGTACAGTACCCGTTCAAAACGCAACATATAGGGGGTTTAAGAGCGTGTCTCACTGAAGGGTAGTTTTGGAATTTTTGAGGGTTGGGGTGTCCCGTAAGTAAAGGCAGGTTGTACGAAGTATGGGCATATCTTATCATACTGCAGTTTTTGCCACGGGTGGATCTTAGTGAGTACCGGGGAGGACCACAACCGGTCCAAAAAAATTAATATATTTTTAATATATATATATATATATATATCTATCTATCTATCTGGGAAAAGATGATGATTTTAAGAAAACACTAAAAACATTCTTAGTTATACAAATAAAATGATGTTAGGATAATATATTCATACTAATAACTCACTCATCAAATGGCTCTGATACCATTTAAGGCATCTTCACCACAACAATAATCTAGTTACACAACATATGTTAAGAATTTAAAAATAATAGTACCTTTTAATTGAAACTATCAGAATGGTGGTGCGTGGAATAATTCTTCAAAGCAATATAGAAAAGAAGTGGAGAAGGAAAGTGGAGCAGAGAAGTGAAGAAATTGAGGAAGCAACTTACTAAAGAGGAAAAGTATTCTATTATCAAGTGGTGTCTTACAATGAAGGCAAGTATGCCTTTTATAGGAAAACTAAGGCTTACTATATTTAGTTCTTTAAAAGACTACTATTACATTCTGGCGCTGTAAACTAAAAAGACAAAATATCATTATTAATGCCGGGTATACTTTGGGCCCCATCGACACATTGATAATGACTAAAGTTGAAAAAACAAAAATAAAAGTAGTAGAAAATATTCCCTTTGTCGACCATATCTTGAATTTTTGGTCCTATCCTTATGAATCTTTTGATTCCTTTGAATTTTCAAATTATGTCGGCAATTATTGTTGTCCTTTTCTCTTGTTGATTTGGTGAGTCATACCTTCTATCATTGCATCCCATAAATCTTCTGGTATAGGTTCTGCTTCTTCTTCTGCCTGAGATTCTCCGGCTAGGCAATTGTAGGTGGAATCCAGTGATCCTTGAGAACTACTGGTTCTCATAGACACATCATCACTTTTAACTTTAAAAGTTTTAAAAAATTGTTTTTTCATATGATCTAGAGTTCTGATCATGATTTGTTCTTCCGTTTAATTTGGGAAAATTTTCTGAAAGTAATTATTTAGATTTTCTAAAGACATTTCTTGAAATCCTGATTCTTTGGAGTGCGATTGGTCCTCGCCTATGGTCAAGCTTTCAATTTTTCTTCCATATGTTGAAGATCCTCTTTAGGCATCTTAGTCCACCATTTGTAGAAGAAATTTCTTCTAAGTATAGGGATATTGAATTTATCCTTAGCAATGGTAATTGTCCATCTCCAAATCCATGGGATTTGGAATTTAATACAATATAAACAAGGTCATTGCCTCAGTAATCATCCTTGAAGCATTCTTCTAAATTAATGGGTTATAATTGCACCATGTTTCATATAAATTTAATATATTTTTGGTAAAATTTCCAAAGAAGGACCAAATTTTATCCACCGATTATAAAACCAATTTGGTATAGGTTTCTCCAGAATTTCTGGATTAACACTGAAAAACCAAGAATGCTTATTCTTGGGATTTTGATAATAAAAAGCTAATGTAAAAGCTTGGATATAATCCCAATAATTAAAGTAAACATATTTACCTTCAAAGAATTTTGATTGCTTTTTCTCCATTAGGGTTTAATCCCCATTCTCTTGGTGAAAATATCTTATTTATATGGCATTTGCTGAAGTTTATAAAACTTCCTGGGTTATTATTTTGATAATGATGTGTGATTGTTACTGATTTAGTAACTAATAGAAGTATTTCCAAATGTGGTCTGGACTTGCCATAAAGTCCAGGATATCCTCTTGATTCAAGATATCTCGTTTTAACTGACCACCCATCATTAGGAATCAAATTGATATCTTCCTCTTCGACATACATTATGTCTTCATAATGTGATTTTCATAATAATCATTACCTCTTGAGGTGTTTCATTTGTAGTGCATCTTTATAAGTTGATGCCTTACTTGATGAAGAAGAAGGAATATCTTCTTTCTTTGGAGGTGCAGGCAATTGCTGCAAATTTCTAGTCCTATGGACTGTAGTCCAATCCCCTATTAGAGGAGTGTTTGTTTCCTGATAAGGCAACAAATTGTTGCTTCCTCGGCCACGGCCACGGCCACGACCTCTTCCCCTATTCATGGGGGTTGTCATTTCCCTGCAAAAATTCACGAGTCAAATAATCAGCAAGAGAATTATTTTCTCCTTTAATATATTGTATATCAAAATCAAATACTGGTAATTGAACTTGCCAACTAGCAAAAATTTGTTTTGATACAAGATTCTTGACATCTTTCTAAATAATTGATTGCTCCCAACATCAGGGAGATACATGATTTCTCACAGGATGTACACCTTTCAACAATGCAGTTGTCTGTAGCGGTAGTATATACTTTCATCTCTATTTTGCAGAACTACAATCAATTCTTAATAAAAAATTTTGATTTAATAAATCATCCTGAAATTTTGATATGCATTTAATTATAGAAAGCATTTCTTTCTTAATAGTCGAATATTTAGACTGTATAGGATTCCCATTTCCAGAAGTAAATCTTACTAAAACTTCTTTATTATTGTCTGGTATAACCTGCTTTAAGATACCACCATAGCCTATATTAGAGGCATCTGTTTCAACAACTTTGAAATACTTGGGGTTTGCCAAGGCTAAACAAGGTAAACATTTTACCTTACTTTTGATCTTTTGGACAGCTAGAGAATGGTCCTGGGTTTTTCTTCAACCTATTATATAAAATGGCTGTATCCTGAGCTAAATTCTCATAATAGTCTGAAATATAATTTAGACTTCCTAAAAACCTTTGTAATTGTTTCTTTTCAGAAATAATATCAGGAAATTTAGAAGCAAATTCAATACTTCTACTTATAGGAATAATTGTTCCTTGGTCTATTTCGTGACCCAAAAATCTAACTTTTGTTTGAAAAAGTTTCATTTTTGGAGCAGATATAACTAAACCATTATGTTTAACCAAAATTTTAAATATTTTTAAATGTTTAAAATGTTGATCAATAGTTTTAGAAAATACTAAAACATCGTCAATATAGACAATCATAAAATCAGAATAAGAACTGAAAATATCATTCATAATATTCTGGAATTCAGAAGGAGCATTCTTTAATCCAAATGGAAGAACATTCCATTCAAAATGCCCAAAAGGAACTGTAAAAGCAGTTTTGTACTTATCAGATTCATTAATTTGAATTTGTCAATAACCTGACTTCATATCAAATTTTGAAAAAATCAAGGCATCATTGAGCCTATCTAAAAGATCTTTCTTATTAGGAATTGGATATCTTATCCATTTCAAAACTTTATTAAGAGGTTTATAGTTAATAACTAATCTAGGAACACCTCTTTCTTATTTAGCATGTTTATTAACATAAAAAGCTGTACAACTCCAAGGAGATTTGGATTTTCTAATCAATCCTTTTTCTAAAAGAGAATTAATCTTTTTTTTACATAAATCAAGATATTCTTGATTCATCTGAGCTGACCTAGCTTTAGTAGGAATTTGGCTTTCATTAAAGTCATCAATATAAGGTAAAGCAACAAAATGTTGTTTTCTATTCCAAAAAGCATTAGGTAGATCATTACATACCTCTAAGACAAATTGTTGTTCAATAATCTTAATTTGTCTCTGTCATACCCCAATTTTGTCCGACTAATTCAAAATAAAAAAAAATAATAATATATTTTTGTGAGTGTCCGATTCTAATCGGTACTTTCCCGTTTTCAAGAGCATTTCATCATTTGAGTCTAGTCGTGTGCGCATCGTGATTCTTGTTGCGCACGCGCGTTTGCGTCTCATCGTGTACGCGTGTTTATTGTCATCCCTATTTTGTTATTATTGTTGCTAATCTAATAATTATTGTTATTATTATAATCTGCCCAAAAGTGATGCAACCAAAATAGTCAAAGTCTTTGCAAATCAAGACAAAATAGAAAATAGAAAATTCAAAAGATCAAAAAGCTAAAAATATTAAAAAGAACTGTTATTGATTAGCACAAATAAAATTAGAAAAAGAAGAATCAATATCCATGAGTAGCTTTCGCATGTAACAGGCAACAGGCTCTCCTATTTTGAGTGTAGGTACAATTCATTTTTTTTCACCATAGACTTTTTTTTATCCAAAAACATCTCAACTTCAACACTGCCAACACCAGCCTCTGCTCCCATATACCTCTATTTCAGCTTTATATTTATCCTGCAAACATTAAACAAGAATAACAGTTGCCAAAGGCAGCACATTGCAGAGTAATAGTCTAATAAAACAGCTTATACACCAAAATCATGAATGAAGCAGAAAATTGGAGGGATAGAAATCTGTCAACCATATTTCATACACAAAAGAGGAATTTTCTAGGACAAATACAAGCTGAGGTATAGGAGTAAAAGGGACCTCTCAATAGAGGATTCAGGGGAGAGTCTATAAGTTCAAAAAATGAGATTGGAAGGGCACAGAGAGCAATACGGAGAAAAACATCCAGGCTTCAACCTCACCTTCCTCTACCTAAAATCAACTCACACACAGCAACACACAGAGAGTGGAGATAGAATCAGTGAAAAATATTAGGGGAAGGGAGAAGTTGAGTAGAACAGGAAAAGTTGGAGAGGAAACAAGCACTATTCATCTTCTTCCTCACCACAACAACACCAAAACAACCAACAAACAAAAACACAAACCAAACCATCACTACAACAACACAAACAGCAACCAACAAACCACCAAACACCACCCTTACAGCCGCAAAACAACAACCACACACCACCACTACGTGCCGCCACTACCTCCGCCGCACCATCGTCGCCGAAACCTCTCTCGTTCTCTCGTTTCACCATCGTCGTTTCTGAAGTCCTTCTCTCTCCCTGGACCTCCGTCACCCTTCGCGCACCACCACACCGTCGCGCGCCACCGCCAACATTCACGGAGCCATCGCTTTGTCGCGCCCACCGTCCTCGCCGTCACTCTCTCCGTCGAGATTCCGCTCTTCCGTTCTACCTCTCTCTCGCGCGGTGCTCTCTCTCTCTCTCTCTCTCTCTCTCTCTCGCATGCGGTGCTCTCTCGATCTGGTTTTCCTCCCTGCTTGAATGAAATGGAACGTCGCTGAGGGAGAAGAATGGAACGGTGCTGAGGTTAAGCTTAGTTTCCCTTTTTTTTCTTTTTTTTGTTTTGGCCCAATAGTATATGGGCTTCTCTTTTCTTTTAAGTTTTTTTTTAATATCTGATTACTAATAAAACCCCCATGTTTGATTACAGCTTGTGTTTTTAATAAAATGTGGACCTATGTTTCCTTTGGTTCACATACTTATGATTAAAAATATTTTCAAGTTGATTTTATTATTGTTCTTTGCTTGATGATGTTTAATATTGGTGCTAGTATTTCATTGTAGTATTAAATGTTATTTTTGTTGTTAGTTGATGAACAATATATTCATGTTTGCTTGATTGTTGCAGTATGAGTTTTGTTCATTCATTTGCATTTGGTTATGGATTTAGAATTGATTTGAAATTTTCTACTTCTTTTCTAAAACCCATTTCCTAGATTCATTTTTAAACCCTTTTTATTTTCAAAGCAAGAATAAATAAATTGTCATTGATAACCAAACGCGCCGTTGCCGTTTAGGTTGTTAATGATGATTTTGTTTTCAAAATGAGTTAATAGTGAGACCATTCTAACCGTTGTTGTTCGGTCTTCGCAAAAGCTCAATCCTACTTTCGAAAACTTATCTATTCCTCAAAAATAAATCAATTGTCGTTAATTATCAATCGCGCGCCGCTGCGTTTAGATTATTAATGGTGATTTGCTTATCCTCGGCGAGTTAGTAGTGGGACCATTCTAACCGTTGTTGTTCTGGTCTCCACAAACACTCCTGTCATTGCGAAAAAACGTTTTCTTCCTCATTTAATAAAACCGATTGTCGTTAATAATGTCAAGCGCGCCGTTGCCGTTTAGATCATTAATGACGATTTTATTTTCAAAAGAGTTAGTAGTGTGGCCATTCTAACTGTTGTTGTTCGGTCGCTACGAACACTCACCAAACTGCGAAAAACTCTTAAGCCGTTTTCAGACGCAAAAAACGAGAACTACGTAGCTTTGATCCCTCATTCCAGTGAGGGTACGTAGGACCGGGTTCATGTCCCGTCAAGCACCCTTAAAAAAAAAAAGTCTTTGTTTTGTCCTGATTTTCAAAGATACCAAAAACATTCTTTTCCCTTCCTGCTTTCAATAAAACAAAAATTCAAATAAAAAGAAAAGAAAAGAAAAGAAGTAGGACAAATTGTTTTCAAATCAAACTTTTATCTAAACCACACATCAAGTTAATGGTTCCTTTCGGTAGAAAGAGGCGCGTGGGCGCTAATACCTACCCCATGCGTAACCGAATTTCCGAACCTACATCTCTGAGTTTTCAAAAGGCCATCCGCTTTTCCAAAAAAGGTTTTTTCAATGTTTTCCTAAATAAATATTGGTGGCGGCTCTACTATTTTTCACGTTGTCAAACGAGAAGTCCAAACCGGATTTTTCGGGTGCAACAGCTGGCGACTCCACTGGGGACACTTTTTTTTAAAAAGACGAGGGTCAAGCCTAGTTAACTTGATGTGTGGTTTAAAATTGATTAAGTTGAAAGCTTTGTTCTACTTCTTCCTCTTCTTCCTTTTCTTCGTCTTTTCTCTCCTCTCTTTGTTTGTGATGCTTGATTGTCATAGTGTCGCGTTGCACTCATACGCATTTGTTTTTATGTGTGTTTCTTGTTCCTTATACTTTTTTTATTTGTTCGCAATGTTGTGTTCATGCATTTCTCAATTCCCATGTCCCCTATTCTCTGCTCCCTTTCTTAAGGTAAAAAACATGCATTTCCCCCCATTCTATTATGATCCCTTCTTCTCCGCTCCCTTTCTTGAGGTAAGCTGCGCATATGACTGTTGTTGAAACCTAGTTTAGTTCATTGGTATTCGATATTGAACCCTAGGGTAGATGATATGTGGTTGCTTGCTTTTGTCCGGGCTGGTGCAGGTTTTCCTTTTGCAGGTGGGGAATATATGTGGGTAGTTCTAGGCGGTATGCCCTGGCTACACACACTCACACCTTATGATTATTGCTTTGAGAGGGGCCTAAAACCCAAGGTCTGATAAAAACTTAGGAGAGTGGAAACGAGTAGTGACTGGCAATTGGACCGTTGTCCTTCTGACTCTCCCGAAAGTTTCAGCCAGAGTATGCTCTTTCATGATGCCTCACACCAGATGGTGTTCCATCGTTGTGGGTGCTATTGTGAGAGAGAATTAGCTCTGGTAACCTGGTGAGAAAGTGACTAGAACCCACATGGGAGGAACATTTGAGTTGCCTTAGAGCCTAGGTTTCCCCACCTTTCGTAGGATACAAGGGGCATACCAAATTGTGTGTTGCATTGTAATCTAGTCATGTTTTCCAAAAAAAAAAAAAGAGAAAGAGCTGCCGTTGTAGCCTTTCTTTTGCCGGTCCGTACGAGGCAGCATGTGGCCCGCTCTTTTCAAAAAAAGAGAGAAAGAGCTGCCGTTGTAGTCTTTCTCTTACTAGGTCCATATGAAGCCACATACGGCCCGCGTTTTCCAAATATAAAAAAAAAGTAATTTGGGTTAATGCCAATAAAGATTTTGCCCTAATCTGCATATGCATAAAAACATCATCATCATTTTGCATGCATCCTCGCATTGCATCTAACATAAGCTTTTACAGCTCATGCATGCATCATTGCATCCCACTAAAGGTTTGTCTGCCGAGAATCACAAAATAATATCTTGTCATAGGTTTGGTATGGAATCAAAAAGTGAAACTTGAATGCATGGAATGTGCTTTGTTTCGCTTATTGATTCTAACCTTTTTGTGTTTCAAAAAAAAGAAAAATCAAAATCCACCGTTAAACCTATGGCGAGACATGGCACACTGTGGTTCACGGCATAAGACAAACTAAAACTAACACTAACACTCATCTGCATTGCACGCATTGCATTCATTAATATCCTCGCTCATTAAAAAATGTTTCGTCAGAGCAAGTCAGGCAAGCTGGTTCGCCGTCACCGATACTTCACCCGACTACAAACAAAGCTGATGGCTAATCCGCAAGAGCATCCGGAGATTGAAACTGAAAGTAATCCAGAACATGAAGATTTGGGCGTGCAAATTCTGAACTCTGAGCAGCTGGCTCAGGAGAACCAAGTGCTTAAGGATAAGGTTGGGGCAATGGAAGCCCAGATGCATGAGATGGTGGTCATGCTACAAAGTTTAAAGAGTGGGACAGCTGCTGAAGTGGGCGCCGTAGTGGGTCAAGATGGTGTCACTCCTTTCGTTCCTCCTCCAAGACGCGAAATGCCACGCCCACGCTTCCTCCGGAGCCGGGTCAATCACCTTGTTTTTGCTTCAAGAAATGAATGTGTCAAATCAATACACTTCACAAAGATATCCTTGGGGTATGCTTGCTGGGTACATGCCGCGAACTGTTGGACTTACTCCTGTCGGTGTGGCTGCGCCTAATCAAGTCACTGTCGCCGTGCCTGGGGGAGCTGCCGGAGGACCACAGATTCAGACTCCTAGTCCTCATGTTGTCCTCAGTCCCACCCCGGGGCTTGCAGCACCACCTCACAATGCTCCTCAGCCTGGATGGTATTATTACGGTATGGGGAGTCACCCCCAAGGACACATGTTTGAGGGGTCGCAGCCAAATGACCCAATTCGTACACTCGAAGAAAGAGTAAGGGCGATAGAGGGTGCCGGTGTCAGAGCCAAGGAGGCATGGGAGCTGTGTTTGGTCCCAGATTTGGTTTTGCCACCAAAATTCAAAGCTCCTGAGGAGGACCAATACAGAGGAACTGGACGTCCAGTGAGTCGCATTACGATGTTTGATCACAAGGCTCAGGGTTATCAGCGCAAGAAACGAACCAGTTTTGATCCAATACCAATGACATATACTGAGTTGTTTGATTATTTAACTTCCAAGAACTTAGTCAACACGCGTTCAATGAAGCCACTTCAGCCGCCATTTCCTAGAAGTTACAACGCTAATACTACCTGCAGTTTCCATGAAAACGGGGTTGGTCATATGTGGGAGAGTGTAAAGTCTTCAAACATGTGGTGCAAGACCTAATCGATGCCAATTGGATTTCATTCAAGCAAAATGGTCCAAGCATAACTGCAAACCCATTGCCGGGGCACGAGAGGCCAACACCTAATGCCATAGAAGATTTTACCGGGCAAGTAATAAGAAAGATTGTTAAAATCATGATGGATCAAGGGTATAAGGTTGGGTCTGGCTTGGGAAAATCTGGACAAGGAATTCTTGCGCCCGTCCAGCTAAAAAGGAACAAGGACCGTTGCGGGTTGGGATACAATCCAAGTCTAGCCAAAAGAAGGAAAATGGCAGAGGAAAGAAGTGGCGGATGGTTGGCTGAGTCAAAAGGCCAAGATCCCTGGCCTCAGAGCATTCCTGTCTGTGACATCCGCCAGAGCTTCGTGAGTGCGGGTTTGCTTAATCACAACCAAATTGCTGCCATCTGTGGTGGATCTGAAACCGAAGAAGGTGGGTCTGGTCTGGTTCGTCGCTGTCTTGCCGGAAAAGAAGTGAAGAATTGGGAAGCTGCTGATTTCCCGTGACCTTTTAACTCAAAGTAATTAGTTGTAATGCAACCCTGTGGCTCTGCCCAAGGCTATAGGACAAGTTGTTAGGGGCACACATGTTTTTATTTTCAGAATCATCATCATCAATAAAAACGTTGTTTTTGAATTTCCATCAATAAAAATCATTTCTTTATATTTCATGTGTCCTTTTTCCTGTTTCATTATTGTTTGCTTGTTTGTTTCGCTTTTCATTCTCGCTTTCGCTCGGCAGAAAAGCGGATCCACAAAGAATTGTCTCTCAAAATAACAGTGCTAGCAGTCCGCATTTCGACTTTGATCACCCTATCAATCAAGCTGAGGGGGATGTTGAGAAAGACTGGGAAAACTCCACCAGAACTGATGAGAGTAATGGAGCAAGAAGAAAATGTCATCGAGCCCCATGGGGAGTCTACGGAAATGGTCGATTTGGAGTGCCAAGAGGACAAGAAGAAGGAAGTAAAGGTGGATACTGCAATGAAGGAAGGAGAGCGCAAAAAGAAATAAAAAGCAAATATATAGGAGTAAATAAATTATTGTCCTTGAGTTAATTTTTGAGAAAACGAGCAATCATGATTTGAAATAAAGTTTGATCATCTTCCCATATTCTCGAAAAAAAACTGTGCTACCCACTGTAAGCCAAAAAATCCAAAAATCACCCTAGACAAGGATCACCTCAAATATCAAAAAAGGCGCATCACTTTTTATCACCTCACCCAAGTCAAAGAAGCAAAAAAAAAAAAAAAAAAAAAAAAAAAAAAAAAAAAAAAAAAAAGAAGAAAAAAAGAAAAAGGGATTTAAAAATGAAAATCCCAAAAATACAAAAGAAATGTAAGTGGTGAGCTGATGCACGTAACCACAAAACACAAGAGATCCTTGTCTCAATAAACTGCAAATACTTCCCTTTGACCTCGGCATTCCGCCCTCCACCAACCCTTAGCCAGGAATAAAACTTCCAAACACCTCATCAAAGCAAATAACCATCATAAACCATCAAACGTCAGCCAACGCCGAATAAAAATCATCCTACCATTAGCTTCAAGCACTTCATTAAACCCAATCATCCTTCCTCCACAAAAACCCACAATCTCCAAAAATCCATTCCGATCAATGATCGATTGCTTTTGTTTTCTCAGAGTTTTAGCTTTAAGACAAATAAGTTTATTTATTTAAATATGTTTGTCCAGAAAAAAAAAATCTCAAAAAAAAAGGGGAAAAGAAAAATCAAAAGGCTTGCACCCCAAGATTCGCTTCAAGTTACAATTATATCAAAGCAAAGTTTTAGAGATCACTGCTGGGTTGAAGCTGCCTCATACTCCAATATAACCAGTTCAGTGGTTGCCAAATTTGTGAAGAAAGATCCGATTTGCCGTTATGGTCATCCAAGCAAGATCATCACTGATAATGGCAAAGAACTCGAACAAAGAAAATGATGAAGGACCTCGTAATGCGAGTTCGAAATCCAAAGATCATAATTCTTCTCCTTACCACCCGAAGATGAAGGGGGCAGTCAAAGAAGCCAACAAGAACATCAAGAAGATTGTGCAAAAGATGGTGGTAACCTACAAGGATTGGCATGAGATGCTTCCTTTGCTTTGCATGGCTACCAACTTCAAAGACGCTGCTTTCAACCGGGCAAATCCCTTCTCTCGTATATGGGTCGGAAGCAGTCCTCCCTATTGAGGTTGAGATACCCTCCCTGCGGGTCTTGATGGAAACCAAGTTAGAAGAAGCAGAATGGGTTCAAGCCCGTCTGGATCAGCTAAACCTCATTGAAGAAAAAGAATTGCAGCTTTGTGTCATGGGCAGCTGTACCAACAAAGGATAAGAACGACATTCGACAAGAAGGTCCGGCCTCGAGAATTCAAGCAGAGAGATCTTGTGCTTAAGAAGATCTTGCCCATCCAGACTGATCCCCGAGGGAATTGGACGCCCACTTATGATGACCCATATGTAGTCAAGAAAGCCTTCTCTGGAGGGGCACTGATACTTACCAACATGGACGGCGAAGATCTCAAGAACCCAGTCAATTCCGATTAAGTAAAGAAGTATTATGCCTGAAAGAAATAGACGAAAAAGAGAAAGACGAGCCAAGTAAGAATTAGCTCGCTAGGTTGAAAACCCGAAAGGGCGGCCTAGGCAAAATCAGAGCGACCCGGTGGATCGAAAACCCGCAGCGGCGATCCAGCAAAAATTAGAAATCGGAAAACTTGAGCATGAAAGGTAAAGAAAGGCATACAACTCCTCCAAGACTTGGATGAGGGAGTGACCAAAGTCAAGGACGTAAATGTTTAGCACTGTTCCACAGAGACGGACAGTCAGAGATCAGCTTCTTTCCTTTTTCGTGTCTTTTTTGTAGTTTAAACTTTCAAATGTATTGAACAGTCGGCATAACTTTCTGTGCGACCGATTTTTTTTTTTTTTTTTTTTTTTTTTTTTACATCAATAAAGCTCAAACTTTCTCATGTCTGTTTGTTGATTATTTTCTGCTTTTTCTGCTCAAAATAAACGTTTTATGATGATGGTGATCCTGAACTGTAAAGCATGTGCATACATCATATAGCATTGCAAATCCTTGCGAAATTCTTAAAAGTCACGGAAAGAGGCAATTCCCCAAAACAAGTTATTCATGCAAGAGGAAGTGATTGAGCCCACAATTGCTTCGAACGACAAAGTTAAAGCCCACCTGCACCTGGCCCATGAGCCCCGCAAGTTCAATATATTCCTCAGTCTCGTGCCATGAGTGTCGCGGATTGGCTGAACCAAAGAAGAAGATGAGCCAACAGGGCAAAAGAGCAAGAGAGCAAAAAGGAAAACAAATGATCAAAAAAGAAAGCTGATCAAAGAGAGAAAAAAAAAACAGTCAGAAAAAAGAAAGCTGACCAAAGAAAATCAAGAATAGCATCTCATTGCATTCATCATTCCACTAAATCATCGCATCGCATACGCTCGCATAGCATGCATTTGCATAATAGACTCTGTGTAACATGCATTCATACTCCATGCGCCATGCCTTGCATCTGTTAACGTGTGCAGGTACCCTGGATTATTGCGATGGCATTGACCGCCAAGCAAGGCAAAGAAAGGTCCGCTAGTTTGAGCAGACACCCTAGATCAGTGCAATGACGTTGATCACTAATCAGAGGAAGCAGAAGAAAGGTCCGCTAGCCTGAGCAGACACCCTGGATCGGTGCGGAAGCATGGATCGACTGAAGAAAACCAGTAGGAATCGTGAATCCTTTCAGGACCCAAGCGTCCCTTCAAAAGCAGACTTCACCTCATATTCGAGCTGCGGGTACCTCAATTCAATACGCCAGCATTGGCCATCTCAACCAGTCAATCAACAGGATTTGTGAATCCCTTCAGGACCCGCGCGTCCCTTCAGGACCAATGCGTCCCTTCAGATCCCGTCGTTATCGAGCACCGACGAATCATCAGACCTTAGGGTCCTTCAGTTTAGTTCAAATCAATATCCAAACAAATGACTTTGAACTCGACCTTCATCTCGCCAAGTCATCACGGAACATGACGGATCGGCCCTCGCACCTCGTGTCCTTCATTTCGCCAAGTCATCGTGGAGCATGACGGATCGGCACCCCAGACTTCATGTCCTTCAGACTAGCTGTGTCAGTATAAAGCATAGCGTAAGTCCATCAAGGTAAGATGTATCAGTTCCACAACTTGATATTGAACCTCGGGCCGCTCGAGCGAGCCACCTTCGAGTCACAAGTGCTCCTTCGTAACCCAAGTGTTCCTTCCGAGCCACAAGCGCTCCTTCTTTATTGCTTTATCACTTTCTTGATTTCTGCGCGATGTCGGCCTCCCGAGGCCGATACCTTCTTTATCGCTTTATTTTTTTTCTTGTCTATGCCACCCGAGGTTGACACCAATTTACTTCCCTGCTTTTTGCCGCCTTAGGGTTGGCACCAATCTATTTCTGCTTTTGTTAGCTTACATCGAGGGTTGACACTTCATTCATTACATCATCTCTCGGCCGGCATCCATTCACCCAAAAGAAAAACTAGAAAATAAAAAAAAAAAAAAAAATTCGAATTTCCCCAAGTGGACAAAATTGGTATAATTTCTGAATTCTTTATTTCTATTTTATCTTCGAAATATGTCTAGGCCAATTCATATTTCTTGATAAAATCCAAATAAAGAGGGGCAGCTGTCATACCCCAATTTTGTCCGACTAATTCAAAATAAAAAAAATAATAATATATTTTTGTGAGTGTCCGATTCTAATCGGTACTTTCCCGTTTTCAAGAGCATTTCATCATTTGAGTCTAGTCGTGTGCGCATCGTGATTCTTGTTGCGCACGCGCGTTTGCGTCTCATCGTGTACGCGTGTTTATTGTCATCCCTATTTTGTTATTATTGTTGCTAATCTAATAATTATTGTTATTATTATAATCTGCCCAAAAGTGATGCAACCAAAATAGTCAAAGTCTTTGCAAATCAAGACAAAATAGAAAATAGAAAATTCAAAAGATCAAAAAGCTAAAAATATTAAAAGAAATCAAGTATTGATTAGCACAAATAAAATTAGAAAAAGAAGAATCAATATCCATGAGCAGCTTTCGCATGTAACAGGCAACAGGCTCTCCTATTTTGAGTGTAGGTACAATTCATTTTTTTCACCATAGACTTTTTTTTATCCAAAAACATCTCAACTTCAACACTGCCAACACCAGCCTCTGCTCCCATATACCTCTATTTCAGCTTTATATTTATCCTGCAAACATTAAACAAGAATAACAGTTGCCAAAGGCAGCACATTGCAGAGTAATAGTCTAATAAAACAGCTTATACACCAAAATCATGAATGAAGCAGAAAATTGGAGGGATAGAAATCTGTCAACCATATTTCATACACAAAAGAGGAATTTTCTAGGACAAATACAAGCTGAGGTATAGGAGTAAAAGGGACCTCTCAATAGAGGATTCAGGGGAGAGTCTATAAGTTCAAAAAATGAGATTGGAAGGGCACAGAGAGCAATACGGAGAAAAACATCCAGGCTTCAACCTCACCTTCCTCTACCTAAAATCAACTCACACACAGCAACACACAGAGAGTGGAGATAGAATCAGTGAAAAATATTAGGGGGAAGGGAGAAGTTGAGTAGAACAGAGGAAAAGTTGGAGAGGAAACAAGCACTATTCATCTTCTTCCTCACCACAACAACACCAAAACAACCAACAAACAAAAACACAAACCAAACCATCACTACAACAACACAAACAGCAACCAACAAACCACCAAACACCACCCTTACAGCCGCAAAACAACAACCACACACCACCACTACGTGCCGCCACTACCTCCGCCGCACCATCGTCGCCGAAACCTCTCTCGTTCTCTCGTTTCACCATCGTCGTTTCTGAAGTCCTTCTCTCTCCCTGGACCTCCGTCACCCTTCGCGCACCACCACACCGTCGCGCGCCACCGCCGTCATTACCGGAGCCATCGCCTTTGTCGCAGCCACCGTCCTCGCCGTCACTCTCTCCGTCGAGATTCCGCTCTTCCGTTCTACCTCTCTCTCGCGCGGTGCTCTCTCTCTCTCTCTCTCTCTCTCTCTCTCGCGCGGTGCTCTCTCTCGATCTGGTTTTTCCTCCCTGCTTGAATGAAATGGAACGTCGCTGAGGGAGAAGAATGGAACGGTGCTGAGGTTAAGCTTAGTTTCCCTTTTTTTTCTTTTTTTTGTTTTGGCCCAATAGTATATGGGCTTCTCTTTTCTTTTAAGTTTTTTTTTAATATCTGATTACTAATAAAACCCCCATGTTTGATTACAGCTTGTGTTTTTAATAAAATGTGGACCTATGTTTCCTTTGGTTCACATACTTATGATTAAAAATATTTTCAAGTTGATTTTATTATTGTTCTTTGCTTGATGATGTTTAATATTGGTGCTAGTATTTCATTGTAGTATTAAATGTTATTTTTGTTGTTAGTTGATGAACAATATATTCATGTTTGCTTGATTGTTGCAGTATGAGTTTTGTTCATTCATTTGCATTTGGTTATGGATTTAGAATTGATTTGAAATTTTCTACTTCTTTTCTAAAACCCATTTCCTAGATTCATTTTTAAAACCCTTTTATTTTCAAAGCAAGAATAAATAAATTGTCATTGATAACCAAACGCGCCGTTGCCGTTTAGGTTGTTAATGATGATTTTGTTTTCAAAATGAGTTAATAGTGAGACCATTCTAACCGTTGTTGTTCGGTCTTCGCAAAAAGCTCAATCCTACTTTCAAAACTTATCTATTCCTCAAAAATAAATCAATTGTCGTTAATTATCAATCGCGCTGCTGCCGTTTAGATTATTAATGGTGATTTGCTTATCCTCGGCGAGTTAGTAGTGGGACCATTCTAACCGCTGTTGTTCGGTCTCCACAAACACTCCTGTCATTGCGAAAACGTTTTCTTCCTCATTTAATAAAACCGATTGTCGTTAATAAATAAACGCGCTTCTGCCGCTTAGATCATTAATGACGATTTTATTTTCAAAAGAGTTAGTAGTGTGGCCATTCTAATCGTTGTTGTTCTGGCCGCTACGAACACTCACCAAATCGCGAAAAACTCTTAAGCCGCTTTTGGGGCGCAAAAAACGAGAACTACGTAGCTTTGATCCTCATTCCAGGTGAGGTACGTAGGACCGGGTTCATGTCCCGCAAGCACCCTTAAAAAAAAAGTCTTTGTTTTGTCCTGATTTTCAAAGATACCAAAAACATTCTTTTCCCCTTCCTGTTTTCAATAAAACAAAAATTCAAATAAAAAGAAAAGAAAAGAAAAGAAGTAGGACAAATTGTTTTCAAATCAAACTTTTATCTAAACCACACATCAAGTTAATGGTTCCTTTCGGAGAAAGGACGCGTGGGCGCTAATACCTACCCCATGCGTGAATCGAATTCCCAACCTACATCTCTGAAGTTTTCAAAAGGCCATCCGCTTTTCCAAAAAGGTTTTTTCAATGTTTTCCTAAATAAATATTGGTGGCGGCTCTACTATTTTTCACGTTGTCAAACGAGAAGTCCAAACCGGATTTTTCGGGTGCAACAGTCTCCTAGTTTCTTCTTTATTCAAATGATCATTAATATTAAATATATTAATTTCACTTTTGAGAAAACATATTTGTTTTTCTTTGTTAAGAAGAATATCCTCATTAAGCATCCTTGTATGAGGATCAAGAATAAATTTGAAAATAATTTCCTTATTATCAATAAAGGTAGTAATACCATTTTGATCAATATTTCTAATAGGCATAATCGTATGTAGAAAAGGAGTGCCTAAGATAATTCTATGAGTTAGATTTTTAACTAAAATAAAATGAGTTGGCAAACAAATATTTTGGTTGCAAATATAAGCATTTGAAAGTTTATAATTAACTTGTAATTTATCTCCTCCAGCTTGGGTAAGAGATTGAGTAGTTTTTGAAAAATATTTTGTAGTGATAATTCCCTCTTGAATACAATTAAGATCAGCCCCACTATCTATGAGAGCTATCTCATTTTCTAAAATAAAATTTTTATTAACAACTAAAGTAATTTTCACAAACCATTTTTGTGAAGTTACTCTGTCTAATATAGACAAATAACTGCTACTAGAATGAGCAGTCTCTTTTTGTTTATTAAGACTATCTATAGCAGATATCTTCGGTTGATTATGAATCTCTAAAGAAGATATTCTTTGGAATAATACATCATTATTCTTTTTTATCTGAGCAATTTCAGATTTTAAGAGATTTATTTCTCTTCTTAAATCGATTATGTAATCGTGTTTCTTTAATATTAGATTCTTGGAATCTAGATAAAACATCACTCATTTGATAAGGAGCCTCTATAATTACAGGACTTTCCTTTTTAATATATTCTCTCATAAGAGTGTCTATCATCTTTCTTTTCAAATTGCCATCAGTTATGGCTTCTAAAGCTTTTAAAGCTTCATCCTGTTCTCCTGTTAGAACATTTAACCATTCATTTTAACAATGGATTTCCAATAATTCAATTCATTACACTGACAATCATTATTGTTAGTGGAAGATGATTCAGAAGAGGTATCATTGATACACTCTATGCCTTCACTTGAAGGATCAAACTCTTGTTCTGATTCAGAACTAATTAATAAAACTTTTTCTAATTGAGCCCTTAATTGATTATCTTCAATCTCATTTAAGGCTTTTTTAGTCCAACATTGGTTGGCATAATGGCCTATTTTGCCTCACTTATGACAGGTTATGTCCAATTTTTTAGCCTTTCTTTTTCCTTTTTTTTGAAAAGGCTTATCTTTTGGTTTTCTTTCTTGAAAATTTTTCTTTTAATATTATTTTTTCTAGAACTTTTGTAAAAAAAATTTGTTTTATTATCAAAGGGTTTTCTCCTTTTCTTATTTTGGCCTCTCTTGCCTTCTTTAGGCTCTTTTCCTAAATCAAAGGTAAATTGTTCACAGAATTCACCTAATTGGTGTTTTTCTGTTAACTTTTGCTTTTTCAATTGGTTTCTTAACTTTATGTCATTACATAAAGCTAAACCTTCATTAATACAACAACTAATAATTTGACCATATGTTAGATCAGCATAATTAATATTTATGCCATCATTCTTATTCCTTAAAGATTGTCTAGCCTTTTCGGAAAAGAGATAAGGAAGACCATCAACAAATTTTGTCTTCCAATGGATAGAATTGGGGTCCTTTAATTGAAAAACCCTGGATAAGAAAGTATCCTTATACCATCTAAAATGAGTTAAAGATGGACATCTTAAATTTTGTAAAAGAGAAGCTATTTTTTCTCCTATGGGAACATTAGTTCCTACAAAATGTTTTAGTATGGATAAACAGAGGGTATAAACCGCATCCTCTTCCCCAGTACTAACAATAGTATTACTAGAACTAGATTCTAGCTTAACTTCTTTCTTATGATCAAGAATTTCTTTTTTCTGAGCTTCAGTAAGATAATGATCCCACCAACCTCTTAATTGACCAACACATCCAGTAGCTATGAAAGAAGCTATTGTGCTATCGGAATTTCCATGCTGATTACAAACAGTAGAATACATAATCATTCTATGTATCGTATCTATGATTTGCTTATCATTTAAGCCATCAATATTCCATTCATAAATGACTTTACCAGAATAGGAATTCTGATATGGTTCATGTTCCTCATGAAGTAAATCTTGAGGTGAAGGCCTCTTATAATAATATTTTTCTATGGCCTTAGAAGTGTAAATAGGATTAATATTAACATCCTGGTTAATATCCTGGTTAGCAAACATGTTTGTCAATTCATCAATATTATTTATATCCTTACTAAAATCAGAAGGACTCTTAGAGCTATCAGAAACACTCTCTTGAGATAAAACACTTAGAGATAAATTCTTTAATTGTTCTTGCAAAATATGAATAAATTCAGAAGTATTATCTTCCATTTTGAAACCTTTTATTGATAAAGGAGGTTGTATTATAGGAGTCTCTGTAATCATAGGTGCTTTAAACTCATTAGTTTGTTCAAAAATCATTTTTTGTTGAAAAATTTGTTTTTCAAATAATTCCTTCAAAGAAGATAAATCTTTTTCAAGAGAAATAAATTGATCTCCTAAACAATTAAGAAAAGCATTGTATAATTCTGGGTTTTTATCAAAGAATTTAATTCTACCTTATGTATAATTCTGCCTTATGTATAATTCTGGACTAAAATTTCATTATCAATCTCATTTTTGATTTTATTAGTAAAATACTTAACAAACCATTTCACAAAAGGAATATAATCTTGTGTTATCGTCATTTCCTCATAGTAGTCATCCTTAAACTTATTAAGTTCAGCAGAAGAGAATTTCTCAAAATACCATTCCCTAAATTGGGCATATTTATCCTGTTGGAACTCCTTATTAACGAGTTCTCTCATTCCACTACCGAGAGAGTAATCTAATATGTATCTCATTTATAAATGAAAACTCATTTCTGATTGAGTAGGAGATTCCCTACTCTGGGAGGGTTTTTGATATATACCATGTGGAATTTGATTCTCACAAATTCTAATATTTTCTACTGTCTCTATTTCTTCTATTGGATGAGAAGTAGAAGGTCTATGTAATTCACTATGAGTTGTATAAAACTCACTAACAGAATGCCTTGCAGAAAAACTTCTTGTTAAACTTTATTTCTATATCCCCTTCATTTGTTTGGATAATCTGATCTATCTCTCTATTTAAGATAGGTTTAGGCTCTACTGCCTCGGGTAGCGACCATGACTTAGGAAAGTTAATTTCATTCCATTTGATTAACCTATTGGTCACTATATTTGAAGTTAATAAATTAGTTTGGACAAGAGTTGTTGTCCCCTGAAAGATATTTGCTTAACCTTTGGATTAAGCGTATTCAAAACCTTATAATAAACTCTATAACATATTGTTATTACTTCACTACCTGGTGTAAAATTATACCCATTAGTATTGATAGTGAGTTGCATAGCATCAATAATATTTCTGTCAGATAAAGACAAACTCAAATTTGGAGAAACATTAAAATAAACAGGTCCATGACATAGACTCGTTTCAATTAAAGCAGCTAGAGAATGCTTGAAATCTCTACATCTACCATCTCTAACATATGCAAGAATACTTGCATTTAATCCCAGCAAAGTTAATGGTTTAAAGGCAATTTGCACAAGTCCGATATGAATAAAATTATAGTCTTTAAAAGGAAGTAAATCTTTTTTACTTAATAATTTTATAGTCTGAATATTCTCAGAAACTTGAACAGTCTGTTCAATGGTCTTACCAGCATATCTTGATTTGAGATCAAAAAGACCAAATTTATATATTTGGCTAGAAGGAACTGCAGGAATAGTCCATTTGTTTAATTGATCCAAATTTTTTGGATATTCAGCTAATTCTTCATTTTTTATTGAATTATCTTGATGATTATAATCATCTAATTCCATAGTTAAAGTTTGAATTATTGTTGTGGTTCAGATGCTTAGCCAGAATCAGAACTAGACGAGTCACTTGAAATTATGAATATACTATACTCTCATCATCTTATTTGTCATATTTGCAAACAGTAAAACTGTTTAACTATCAACCCAAAGGGATAGAAGGATTTCTCCCAAATCAAAGATGTAAAATGTTTTTAGCAAAAATTTTCGAAATCATCTTAATACTTCCTCTATCTGGGAAAAGATGATGATTTTAAGAAAACACTAAAAACATTCTTAGTTATACAAATAAAATGATGTTAGGATAATATATTTATACTAATAACTCACTTCCATCAAATTCACTCCGATACCATTTAAGGCATCTTCACCACAATATATATAACAATATATATATATATATATATATATATATATATATATATATATATATATATATATATATATATATATTTGACTTAGATTAGATTGTATATATATTAACATGACCATTAAACTCCAAACTCGCGCCCAGTGGCAGAGCGCTTCATTATATCGTTTTTGTCCACGGGCGCTTCTTTGCTTTATTTCATTAGATCTATGAGTTGTATGCTTGCTTGGTGCAAAGTAAATTTAACCAACTCAACAACATGAATAATTGTTCAAAGGGATGCCAACATTAATATATATTATTTCCAAATATGGCCCTCCCAAAAATTTCACTCAACATCCGCCACGGATTGTTGCTCCACAATTTGCAGTGCTAATATAGTCCAAGTAGATACATATTGTTTTAATGGTCTGTCCTTAAAACTGAACTCTAATGGTAAAAACTTGAGCAACCCTTAAAATTTAAGCAATCTATATATTTTATTTGTAAGCAACACTTATTATGCATTGCTTATGCATATTGAATACAACACCCAGTTTAACTAAGCAACCTACTTTGCCACGTGGCATAGAGACCCAATAGGATAATGACACGTGGCAGTGACATTATTAATGATGTCATGCTGACGTCATCTCCGTTAGCCACGTCAGCGTATTTGGATGGAAAGTTAATAGAGGGGCTTAACTGTAAGTGTTTAATATTTGCAAGGGTCATTTTAAAGTTTTTTTTTACAGGGGTCTAACTGAATTATGGCTATATTTGCAGGAGCAAAACATATATTTAAGCCCTAAAAATATTAAGCAACAGTTGCATAGTTCTACAATAGCCTTAAACAACCTTGGATAAAAATACTCTAAGAATAAAAAGATAAAAGAAAGACAAACATATGGAGGAAGATGACACGCCCTTAAAGAGTGATAAGGGCAATATGGATTCACCAAGTGTACATCTTCTACAAGCAATGCACCTATGGAGATTTCGAATTGAGTCTCTCCCTATTTTATTCTATGCACATCAAGCTTTCATGCCAGAACAATAACCAAGTTCATGTAAAATGTCCAAATTCTTTTAGATCAGGTCAAAGCCAATGGGTGCTTGAGTGAGTTTTTCTTTGTGTGTTAATGCTCCTCCACCACTTAAAACTTACATTTTTCTTTACAACTTCATTCAAAAGGTAAGAACACTTGGACCCCCTTGACACTAACAACAAAACGTAAATCGGTACAAAACATACGTTTCACTAAATTAGTATACAAACTTTCTTTCCTAAGCACGCTCATCACTGCACTAAGGTGTTTTAGGTGTCCTTCCAAGTTATAAGGTTATGCTTTAGATTAGACCGACATGAAAATACACTGCTACAAACTTTCCTAGATATTCTCTTAGAGCATCCATAATGGAAGACTCCCCATTTGGGTCCTTAAAAGCACTCAATTCTCCCAATGCAACACCTTCAAAAAAATTCTTAAATGGGTCCCACAAATAACTACAGATCATCACTTTATCAACAAACTTTTAAACGGGACCCGCTTAAGCTAAGAGAGAGAAAGTCCTTGTACAACTTTTTCTGCCCACAATGGTATTCCTCATTAAAGATGATCTTTAATAAGGAAAAAACACTATAAGAAACACCATTGTGGATGCTCTTAGCACATGGTTCATCAACCTCAAAAAGGGTCTAGGCGAATCTGTAAGACCAAAAGGCATCACTAACTACTCATACAAACCATACTTAGTTAAAGGTTGTTTCCCACTCGTTCCCTTCACCTTTCACGATCTGATGATTTCCACTCTTCAAATCAATTTTGAGAGGCACCATACAACTCATCAAGCAAATCATCTTAGCTTAGGACTGAGGTGTCTATATTTCACAGTAATATTGCTAACAAGCCTACAACCAATGCATGTGTACCAAGTGTCATCCTTTTGGGGTAACTTCTTTAATAAGCACGTGTACAAAAAACTTAAATTTAATAATAAGAAAAAAATTCATAAAAATAGGCCTTAAACGGTTCTTAGCTTCCAAATAGCGAAGCAAAGAGTAGATGATACCATTAGCGCAGTATTTATTTATTCAGTGGATAGTGTGCATTAAACTAAAAGAGTTACACTAATCTGTATTTCAGGCTATAAATTATTTCGAGAAAGCATTGAAGAAATCTAGCTAAACTTATATTTATTTTTCCTAAGATGTAACTGTATGTACAAATAAAATAAATACATCTAGCTATATCTATCAACAACACTTAAATGGAATTGATCAATTCTTATTCTGCACACAGCAGACCCCTTACTCTTGATGAATTCTGTAGATGTGATGGAAAAGAAAGCCAATTATCAAGTGGACAAGCGCCAAAGTCTTTGTGACTCGTGTACTCTGAATGAACTTTGTAAAAGTGGTAAACATTGTCAAAACATTTTAGAGAAACAATTATCCAAGCTTCAAGAGCAAGTCCTGCCATAATCCCTGCATCAATTTGGAACATCACTTATTAGGATACAATGTCTCCTGCCAAAATAAACATGGTTAAACAAACATACTGAATTATATTGACTTGAATCAGTTGAATTGCTTGAGAGAAACCCTCTCAGCACTCAATTTTATAAAGTATTCACAATTCAAATACATACTAAAATTTACGGATTGATACATTTATCCTAACAAAACCATATATCTTTTGCTTTTTTCATGGGATATTGGTTAGTGCTTAGTAGTATTAACTTCTCATGTAAGAGTTGAGATCTTCTCTATTTCTCAAAACAAACGGAAAGGTCCATTAAGAGAGCGATAGACACAACTAGAGAATAAGAGAGAATGGGGAATTTGAACCTACAAGGCGTTTTGCAACCTACAAACAAAGCCACGAGACTCCTCCTCAGCAACAAACTCGGGCGGTTTCTCCATATAGACTTCCTCTACTAAGTCACCATACAAAAATGCATTTTTGATATCCAGCTACACATACAGATTATGGCAGGACTGCTGCCTTAGATAAGAAAGAGACAAACTGGTAAAGGGTTTACAACTGCTGAAAACCCTAATAGGGGAGGGGAAAAAGATCTCTGATACAAACTTGAATGAATTGGTATGAATTTCTCGAGAGGAATTACTCTTAGCCTTGTTATTTATAACCAAATAGTTACAAACTTACAAACAAATCCCTTTTATAGGGATATAAGAACCAACAATCCTTATCTCTAAGGATATTAACATAACAAACGCGGCAACAAATCATATGCATATCTTAACAGTCTTTGCCACATGCTTGACACCTTCGGTCATCAAATCGCCACCAACGCAACACCCTCCACCATTGCTAACACCCTCACTACCACCACCACAACCCAACATCCTCCATTTTCGTTTTCTCATTTCGTCATTTTCAAATTTCTTAAATTTGGGCTTAGGGCTAACTCATCTCCACAAACCGGCTTGTAAGGTAAGGAATGCCCAAGCCTTATAAGAACTACGTGTTACTTAAGCCATAAAACACACCCACACACCCACGCATCTATAGTGTAGACTGATAAAGTGGAAAAATAGGGATTCCAACACATGGCCTCACGCCCAAGACCGAACACCTGGAGTGCTAGAGTGTGAACAAGAGTGGAATAAAAGAGATCTTGGCCCATTAAGAAATCTAAAATAGACTCTAATACCGTTTTAAATTTGGGCTTACGACCTAACTCATCTCTACAAAACCGACTCGTAACAGAGCATTTGTAGCCTGGATTAGACAGCTATAGTCCACTGATACAAGTGGAATAACAAGGATCTCAACACACACCCTCACGCATAAGACTGGACATCTAGAGCGTGGACAAACAGATGGAATAAAATATATTAGCTCAAAAACAAATCTATAATAGACTTTGATACAATTTAAATTTGGACTTATCTTCACAAAATCGGCTTGTAAGGTGAGGATTGTCCAAACATTACAAGGACTAAGCCATATACACCCTATCGCGCGCAAGACTAGAAATCTGAAGTGTGGAATGATACAAGTGGAATAAAAGGGATCTCTAGACACCCCCTCACACCTCACCTGGGCATCTAAAGCATGGACAAATAGGTGGAATAACAAAAATCTTGGCCCAATAACAAATCTAGGCTAGGATTTGATACCATCTTAAATTGGGGCCTAGGCTCCAGCTCATTAGAATTTGATGCCATCTTAACTGTTGGGCATTCATGACCTAAGAACTAAGTCTCTTGATATCAACCTTTATCTGTTGGGCTGCTTGACTGAAACCCGCTAAGCATTCGATTTTAAAAGTACTCACAATTCAATACAACTCATAACTAAATCCCAAAAAAAAATTAGGGAATGATGTATATCTCCCAACTGAACCATAAATCTTTTTTTTTTATTGGGTACAAACCTGAACCATAAATCTAATCCTATTTTCATGGAAAATTGATCAGCAATTTTATCAAACTATATCAACGATATCATATCAACATATTGCTTGACATATTTAGGCCGAAAACTATACAAAGAAAAGAAAATGGATTAGTGCTCAAGCAAATAGTTGCAAGTTCACTATCCAGTATCTACACACATATTCAGAATACCCAAAAACAATGTTTAAATTCTTTTCTTTTGGACGACATCAATGAATAGCACCACTGTAATACAGAGGTAATTCAAAATGCTCAAGAACAAAGAACTAGATATTTTTCACACAAAAGCTCATGTTCTAGTATTTTGGTAATATAAGCTTTTCTGAACAAAACGTGAGCTTATCCAATCCAATAATCTGTTGTGTTTCAAAGGAAAGACAGAACATTGTGATAGGACTGTTAGAGCTCATCAAGTTGTCCTTTAGTTAGATGGAAAGAGAAGACCTGGTGGCTAAGAAAGTCAACTAGGACAATTATCACATTTTATTCAGTATTCTAGAGTGCTCAATAATCACAACTTTACAACGGTACCATTCATCTAGATAATAAATATCCTTCCTCTAACCAGTAAAAATGGCTACCTGGTATTATAAAACTCCCACCCTAATCCCATACAAAATATTCTGACATTACTGAAAAAAAAATCTAATATCATCAATGTCTAATGGATTGAGTTTGTTATTCTGGATCAACTCCGCTCCTATGTGAAAAACTGGCTTTTTCTCTAGGTACGCAGCAATTTATCTGACACCTTATAGCCTAAGCAGAAAAAGATTATGATGCATTAAAAGATCAGTATTAGCAAAACTTACAATTTATGTCACTATCAATTGTGTTTCATGCAGACAATCCTCAGTCAACATATTGTTCCTCGTTTCATGCAGACAATCCTCTGTCATCATATTGTTCCTCTTAGCAGATTTTTCCATTGTTTTCATATTGTCATCATTCTTCTCTTTGTCGAAAGCAAACTCAAGTTGTTTCTCCACAGACTTGACAACTGCTGTTCGCTTGGATCTTATCCGGTATGGAGGAGATGCATTGAATGCCTTATGATTGGGAATGTCATCCACATTGCTACGGCTTGCTGGACTTTCAGAGAAAGTCCCAACTTCAGAACAAGAATTATTCTTGGTTCTATCTGGTTCATTAGAAGCATGTGAATCATTGTCTACTTTCAAAACTTTACTAGGAGAAGTGAATGTCTGGACTCCAGTTTTTCTCCTCCTATATATGGAAGGAGTATTTGGATAAGTGTTAGCAGCCTTTTTCAATATTGATTCGGGGGTCTCTGCGTATAAACCACTAACCCTCGCAGGAGGTGGAGTGAAGAAACCAACGGGTGACAACACTGGATTAGAATAGTACTCATTCTGCAGGCAAAAAGGAACTGATCCATCTAACTGCAGTGGCTCATAACACAAAGTACCACAAGTCGGATTTTCTCGTGAAGATTCTCTGATTAACCTGTTACTGCTGTTGCTCATTTTACCATTGTTTAAACTGTGCTCAATATTTGAGTTTACATTGAGTCCAGAATTCTCATATTTTGGCCCATAAGTTGTTCTAAATTTAGCTCTTGATAGTTGTTCGGAGTTGCCACAGCTAAGATCAACGTTGGATGATCCAGGCTTGCATTCTACACCCTCAGAACCAGCAGATTCATTTGCAGGAATACTTGAAGAATCTCCAACTTCTCTAGCTGTTCCTGAGGATTCAAACTGATTCTTGCCACTGTCATCTGGCTTACTAATGGCTGTAGTGTCAGATGATGTTTCAACAGCTACAATCATATCTTTATCAGAAGAAACAAGTAATGGTTTAGTAGCTGAACGACTAATTGTATCTTTGGCAGTAACTTGTGGGCTATTCTTCGGAATTGGTGGAAGTCTTCCTGTGAGTAAGTAAAAGTCCAACTTTTTCTTCAAAGAACTATTCCAGTGGTTCTTTATTGCATTATCAGTCCTGGAGAAAAAAATTCATGAAGACAAATGTTAGCATTTGTCATAAACATAAATCAAATTGCATGCCATATCAGATCACAAAATATATCTTACACGAGTGCTCAGAGGTTGTAAGTTGTAACTCAACCAATTGTCCTATCTTTCTTGGTTCTTACATAACGTTTATGATCACTGTAGTACCTTTTTATCTTTATTTTACAGGTATCCAATCTACGAAAAGGATTTATTTGTAAAAGTGTGGTACTTCAACAAATGTGTTTGAACAACATAGAGCAGATGCTCCACAATAAGGTAGACAAAATCATTAAAACTTCGTTGTGTTTGGAAATTGTAAAAGCGACAACCTCAAGGAATTCATCTCAATGCAAACTTGTAAAGGGAGTATAGATTTCAAGATCTTAAAATAAGAAAACCCTAACAGTTTTTGTCACCAGTAAAGTGGTGACTGTTTGCTCCTAACTATTGTCCTTGACTGTAAAATTTTCTTGTTTTCATTTTTTCAGGGGCTAGGACTGGAGCTGGAGTCTGGAGGCGTATGTTGAGTGAAAAACCATTGAAGACAAACAAGTGTGTTGAAAAGAGATGGTTGACCCCTATTTGGTGTAAATCACATGGCCTTTAATTAACAGTTCCGTAACAGATATGTTGAGGAATTGGGCAATGGGCAGTTTTGCTCAATTTGTTTTTTTGCTATTCTCATTTTTATTTTATGTTCCAGTCTTGTGTTAAACAAGATTCCTGCTCCCAATTTCTTTAGTCATCTTAATGAATTTTTTCGTTTATTAAATTATTAATATAAATGTAAGTATAATATATATTCCTAAGATTTATTATTGAGAAAGAGCAAGAGAAATATATCCAAAAACCACCACTACTACCAAAAGAAAATGAAATCGATAGACCAACAATTGAAATAGAAGGAAATTGGAATGAATTGCAGCAAATTTCAGAAAATATACCAGTAACACATTTGTTTATAAATAAAGCAATAATACAACTTCTATCCCAGAGACTAATTCTCTTATTACAAAAATTACAGCAATAGGCTTGCTGTCCCAGAGACTGAGTCTCCACAAAGAGCATTCTCTGTCCAAAATATAGAATATTCCCACCTCCTTTCTAACCCAACTATCATATATACTGCTCCGACAATCCTAAAATAATTGTCACCTACTTCCACCATCCCAAAAAAATTGTCATCCCTAATATTTCACACAGATTAAGAAAAACTGACAATGAAGGAGAGAAAAATAATTTTACCAAATTAACCCCATTGTATAGACTAGATACATCATTTATTGAATGAACCTAAAAAGTGATTTGTCTCTTATAAGGTGGACCCGAGGTACTACTACATAACTTTGTAACTAGTTATTTCCTAATAACAACTGCCATCATGCAGTTACTTCTACAATTCCTATTTTGTCGGGATGATTCAATCACTTGTGCCTAAAAAGTAATCCGTGTCCCCAAGGATGAATATAGGAATTTGTCTCTTCATCAATTTCCAAGGCAACTGCCATCATGCAGTTACTCCTACAATTCCTATTTTGTCGGGATGATTCCATCACTTGTGCCTAAAAAGTGATCCGTGTCCCCGAGGATGAATATAGGAATTTGGCTCTTCATCAATTTCCAAGGCTACCTGTTAAGAGTCTCACATCGAATGTGATATGGCCTGAAAATGAATTTATGAGTGGGAGGCATCCATCACCCTACAAACCGATTTTGTATGGTTGAGTTAGGTCTAACCCACATTCTAAGATGGTATCAGAGCCTATCCTAGATCCATTGGGCCACCCACCATTATTATTCACGCAGCAAGCTCAATAGTGCTAGGCGTGAGGGGGTGTATTGGGAGAAACCCAAGTCCCACATCGACTAGATAAGGTTTCAAAAGAGTATATAATCAAAGGGCATTCCTCACCTTACAATCCAGTTTTGTAGAGTTGAGTTAGGCCTAACCCACATTGAAGACTACCATTTCCCCCTCTTTGTTCAATTCTTCATTATCTCCCAAGACCATTAACTATAATTGTTTCTCTACACATTGATTTGAGGGATGGCATGGAACTTTTCTCCATGCGTAAAACATAATAAGTCATTGTCGATCCCTCCTGTCAATTCTAGATACGATAAATGATGCATGCCTCTACTTTTCAATCCAGAAGGTGCTGCACTTGAAAGAAAATTTCCGTGTTGTGAATTTCCTGCCAGTCTAGGATTTCCATTCTTTCCTCCATCCCAGTTGTTGCTCCTTGAAACAATGATAGGTCCCACTTCTCTTCCTCCTGGACCCATCATTCATTTTGATGGCCTTGTGAAACAGTGTAAGACCCGTTTTGTATGCCAATCTGTACTCTTGGTTCCAAATGCAAGTGCATTTTTTCCTGCCTCTATATTACATGTAAACTGCATGGGGATCGAAAAGTTTGCACCCCATACTTAGTTTCAGGTTGTCACCCACCCAAAAAATAAACTGAATATAGTTCTTCCGGCAGTGCCTAACTTATAATGAGAGAAAATTAAATAAACTCTTCCACCAATCCTTCGTGTCTCAACTTGGTCAATTTTTGGAAAGGTTAATCCTACCATACTTAGTGTAGCCAATTTAATCTTCACTACCTCTAAGATATTGTGCACTTCAAAATGCATTTCTACTCTTTTGATCCTTCCTGTGTGGTCTTCTACGTTAAATGCAGGTTAGTTCCACTTCCACCTTTTTGACAGCCATACGATATTCATCCATATTGTGATTATTTGAATCAGGCACATGTCCTGCAGAATCTCTATTTTTATAGTTGGAACTTTTACTTTCTACCTCCACGGGTTTGCTCAGCATGTTCCTCATTTCGGTTAAAAGCCTCTCAGTCATAGAAGTTACTCTGCGTCCCAACCTTTTCTCATGCTAGCCCCAATTCGAGACTCAATTTTAGCCTCCAACAGTTCAAGCTTTTCATCCAACCAATCCATACGTTTAGTCACCCCAGTCAAGGCAAAATGATATATTCACTGTCCAGAGAACCTTCCTTCTTAGACTCGGCAGGTCGGACAAAATGATAGAAGACCAATTTAAGCAAAAGAAAATAGGATTGAATAACACCAAACTACAGAAATACATAATACCATTGCAGTCCCATAGACTAATTCTACTATTACAAAAATTACAGTAACACAGTCGCTGTACCAGAGACTAAGTCTCCTACAGAGAGTACTCTCTGTCCAAGATAAAGAATAACAGCCTGACTGCCTACTTTCTAACCCTGCTACAATATAAACTACTACCTCTAGTCCACAATATAAGAGACAAATAGTGTTTTTTGGTGGTCCACAATATAGGAAACAAGCACAATAAGTTGTATTAAAAGATCACTCCCAACTTTACCCCTACTTAACTGCCATTAAAAATGATGTCATTAATTAGGAGAGTAAATCATCATTTAATGAAAAGGGAAATCTTGGAAAGAAGGTAAACTTTTAGGCTTATTAAATGAGAATAGTTAATTTCAATGTCATTTATTGGTCTCTGTGATGTAGGGTTTTGTCTCTTATATTGTGGAATAGAGGTAGTAATATATAACAGGAAAAGTTATTTTCTAATCCTTTTTTTTGACACATTATTTTCTAATCCTAGCTGCCTAATAACTGCCATTAAATTTCCTAATAACTTAGAATAACTGCCTTCAGGCCGTTACTACTAATGTTTCCTGTGCTGTCTGGATGATTCCATCTGAAATCATGTTAAAAATTTGTTATGGACACTACCCACGAATGATACTTTATATGGCTGGCACCTTAGTTTCCTTTATAACAACTAAAGAATTGATAAGAAACCATACCTTCCAGGAAGGACCTTAGCTATTTCAGCCCATTTGTTCCCATGTATACGATGAGCATTCATCAAGGCTAATTCCTCTTCCAAAGTCCAGGCATCCTTCTTTATTTCAGGATTAAGATGGTTGTGCCACCTGAAAACAAATGAAGAGGAAAAATATGCATGACTTGAGTAGTGAGTAGTAAATATGCAAAGCAAGTTATACTAATCGAGTCAACAATTTAAATTGCAACATTCAGATGGGGTGAAGATCTTCAAAAGTTGAAGATGTACAAGAAACAGATCTAAGTTTTATATTGAATTTGAAAAGGATTCACATGTATGACTTGAGTAGTAAATATGCAGAGCAAGCTAATACCAATCAAGTCAACAATTTAAACTAACATTCAGATGGGGTGAAGATCTTCAAATGTTGAAGATGATGTACAAGTAACAGATCTAAGTTTTATATTGAATGATATAAAAACATCTTTTATGAATAAAAAGGATTTAAAAGGAAGATGCAAAAAGAAATAAATATCACACAAGCTTACCGCTCTCGGCACTGTTTCCCTATTCGACCAGGCAAAGACTTGGCTATCAAAGACCATTTTGTTGGTCCATATTTTGACACCAGTTCGACAATTTTATCATCCTCCTGTAAGCCAAGAGAGAGAAGTCAATGCTTGAACAAAAGGGTAGGATTTTTAAAAAGAAGAACAGGACTATGTTTCAACCTCCTGTGTCCATGGTCCTTTAACAAGTTCCGGATTAAGAACCTTTTGCCATCTGTGCAGACATTGCACTTCTGATCTATCAGGAAAAAACTCAGCTGCATTCCACATTCAAACCAGTGTCATAAAAATAAGCATAATGCTTTCATTAAGCATCTGGTACTGAGACACAAACAAATTACTATGTTCACAGCCATGAAGATTCATTGTCACGGAACAAAATGTAAAAAGAAATTACAATGAACAATGTAAATAAAAGTTTCACTGTAACTTCTCTATATTTCAATTTTCAAGCAAGTGAAAAACCAACTAAAGAAATCCTCAAGCCTGAGTCTTTTTAACTATATATTGTCTTCCAACTGCAGTATTCTCTGTCTCCATCTTAATCCAAAGAAAACCATTAATAATTAAATAATTTTTATAGAACAGCATAAAAGTGTCATTGCCAAAAAAATTCATGTCCCTTAAAGATTAAAATGTCGGCTGAATTTTCTATTTCAAAACAGATGGTGAATGGATCTACTTTACACCCTCAAAACGCTGTCAAGGTACTTCACAACAACAATTGCTTTTTTCCCATCAAATGGGACTGGCTACATGGATCAAACGACATCACCATATATTTCTGCAAATTATATCCATAGATAGACCATTTTAATTTAAATCCTCTGTCCTGTAATTTTTTCTGGTCACCCTCTATTTCTAAATTGGATTTCCCTGTATCTAATCTACTCTCTTCAAAACAGATGGTGAATGGATCTACTTTACCCCTCAAAACGCTGTCAAGGTACTTCACAACAACAATTGCTTTTTTTCCCATCAAACGGGACTGGCTACATGGATCAAACGACATCACAATATATTTTTGCAAATTATATCCATAGATAGACTATTTTAATTTAAATCCTCTGTCCTGTAATTTTTTCTGGTCTCCCTCTATTTCTAAATTGGATTTCACTGTATCTAATCTACTCTCTTCATCACTAGAGGATCTACAGGTCTTCTTCTCCTGTTATGACAAACAAACCAGACAAGGAAGCTATGGTCCTGTGCTATACCTCAGACAAAATGTAGCTAAACTCTTCTTAGCCTCTTACTTCAATTATCTAACCCTTGGTGAAAGTGTTGCTAAGGGTAATTCAGTTTGAAATCTAACTATAGTAGGAAGGAAATGGCTGACGCATAAGAAGAGATTATACCATCTTTTCCATAACCAGTGCACCCTAACTTGTATGTTTCAATCATCCATTCTAACACTCTAATCTCTACAACACTATTTCGTTTCCTTTTTACAACCTAACATTCACTTCATAAAATGTCTTTGGTCTGATATCTATGCAGTCAAATTTCCCCTTAAACTTGAGTGGTACTTTTCCAACACAAATAACACTTGAAACACTTGTCTACTGCATTTGCCTCGTTTGAAAACTGTGGTATGCATCTCTTTTTATTTTTCCATCATTTTTTATGATATACGAAATAATTAAACTGTGTGACTTGTGGTATGTTATGGTCTCTTTGGTTCAATAGCAGGATGGCCACTATTCTAAAACTTATATACAATTTATAGAATTTATACTAGTTTATACTAGTTATATAAAACTTCAACAACTAGCTATGACTTCTCTAAAAAACAACTAGCTATGACTAACCAGGAGGGTGAAATATGACAGCAAGAGTAAGAGGAGAAGCCCTAACAATTTGGGGTGTTTATTAAATGCAAAATTCCAAAATTCCCGATCTAAAATCCCTATCGCTTAAATTTTAAGGGTTTTTAGGAAATTAAGGAATCAAAGAGCCGTCAATTTTCCCTCTATGGCAACCTCTACACCAATCCGCTATGCTGCTATTGCACAATATTGACTACAATTGTCTCTTTCACCTCTTGACAAGAATTAGTGGCTCCGTGCTAAACTTATATTGCATATATTTTATATTACTTCTACTTAATGTAAGCCATGTGCTCTCAGAATTCAGAGCTCTTATACAGATGTCTGGTTTCCCATCTATACACACTTTTCCAAGATTCCGCCAATGAACGCACGACTCTCTTCACCATTATAACGTTAATATTATGTTACACACTCGTGTCCCTTCACTATGAATTTGTGCCTTTGGTCTAAAACTTCTTGATTCATCGAGTGTCATTTGCTACCTTCCTAATCTCGATAGTCAGCGTGTTGCACGTATTGTTATCACTTCCTCCTATTTTATATCTAACAATTCAGTTCAAATATTCACTTCTGATTATAATCAAGTAAGCATAGTCATAATAAAATTTGTAAATCACATACAAAGGTCTTCATCACAGAACTATTGAAGGAGATATCTCCATGGAAAAAACAATCTAGCAATAATACGTGATGTGAAATGCACTAACTAGGGTGAATATAAACAAATACCTATTTTCTTCCAACTCTTCCCCTTAAAAGCTGCAACCGCATTCCTTAATGTCTCATCCTACAACATGTTGGAAAAATCACAAAAGCAATTATTAAATTATACAAACAGTGTTGTGAAGGACAAAGGTAACACTAACATATCCAAATTAGCTGAATTTCCAATTTAATCAACTTTGCTAACAAGGAAGATGAAACAATTGTCCCCAATAAGCAACGACTAACCTCTTCTGCTGTCCAACCACCCTTAGCACGCCTTATAGGACCCGTAGTCCTCCTGTACATAGAACATTCATATGGTTTAAATCAATGTATAACATCACAGAAAAGATTTGTCAAAATGGATAAACGCTCCACCAGTACTAAGGGAATCGGCTACCATTGCAGAATGTAAAATTAAGTCAATAGCAGATGGGAATAAAACATACTATGCTGCCTTCAAGGTACAACATCATGATCATGATTCATAATTCATAATTCATGACTAATACAACAATGAAAAAAGTGAAGAACCCAAAGGATTTAACCTATGTGGGGGCGATGTCGGGCTACATATTCCCGGAGACTTGAGAATTGCAGTGCCGCCGCCTTCACCGCCAACGCTTCACCGCCGCCTTCAGACACAGAGGAGCAAGAAGCAACAGTTGACTGCTTATTCTCCAAACAACATTCCTCCAATTTCAATTCAGTCATTTCCTTCAGAAACCATCAACAAAACCCAAAATCTCAATTAACTAACCGTTGCATAAATAAATATCAATTAAACAATCAAAAATCTTCAGAAACCACCTAAAACCCTAAAAACACCAGCTTAAAATCGCAAAAAAAATTCAACTTTAGCAATCAAACACAAACACAAACAGAATCCAGATCTCAAAATCTATCATCAGATCAAAACCTTCCTCCATAAAAAAAAAACAAAAAAACACACAAAACATTAAACAGTCTCGGTTTTCCACCAAAACCAAATCGAAGTCATTTCTTCAATAGATAAACACAAAAAATCGATCAAATCAAAAAGGAAAACCTTCAATTTAAAGAGTACATAAATAAATACGCTAAAAAAGAAACGGAAAAAAAAACCGAAAACTGAAAACAAGTATCGCGAATCTATCCGAATAGTGAAGTACCTATGCTTGCAGAGTGGCGGGAATTGAAAGCTCATAGAAGAGCGAAAGAGAGACGAAGATTGCTTCTCAGTTCTCTCTCGCTAGAAGCTAAGGTTTCGAAAAAACGTCGAACGTTGAATCAATGAAAAATTGAAATTTAACTAAAAATAAAATAACATAAAATAAAACCAAATTGCAGAGATTATCTATCTATATAGTATATAGTATTTAATTTAATTTGATTTAATTTGATATTTGTGAAATTGTGAAAGTATAACGTATATTCACGGATGAGCACCGACGTCGCCGTTACTTACCGTTATGGGTGAGTGGCGTGGGTTTCTAGTTCCGTCAGTTAACGGCTTGTCTTAAACGTTAGGGGAATAAAAGTTTGAACCTCAAACGGCACTCAAGGCGTGACGGCAATAAAGGTCAAAGAAATTTAAGCATAAAATTGGTATATTGACGATTTTCAGCCGTTGGATGAGGTAAAGATGTGTCAAGGGTTTCGCAGAAGTCAGGTCTAAGAAGGAAACGTTCTAACTAATTTGGAGGGTTCAAAAGATGTATTGATTGATTTAATTAATGTTTTATTAGGGTTGATAAAAAAAACATCCTTTTATTTAAAAACTTCCTTTAAGAGATATATTAATGATGATATATTTATACTGTACTTGATTTAATCCAGAGTATGTTATGATTTTGATACATTAAAACTGGAAAATAAATAAATCATTACCGTTGGTCTCTTTCAAAAAAACAATCACTTATGTTGGTCAAAAAATCATCTTGTGGGTGATTTTAAGGGATTATAAAAAGTTAAAAGTTTATGTCCAAAAACAAAAGCTAAAAGTTATAATGACTTGATAATTTATTAGGTTAGCAGGTAAAAAATATTTTTATTGAAAATGGAGGATCGGAAACAACGGTGCTTCTAGAATGAGGGATCAAACTAAGTCATTTACCGGTGAACCACTAAAGTTAACTATAGGGTTTTATATAAATTGTTATGGGTGGTTAAGATTGAATCAGACTGTATTAAATCTCAACTATCGATGAAATTTTATACTATATCCTACGATCAATTTGAATAGTTCACCGGTGATGAACTTAATTGAACTCTCACCCTAGAAGCACCTTGGAAACTAATTATCTTTTTTGATGATTTTTTTAACAAACTTTTTTTTGGTTATTTCTTACGATCTATTTCCAAGAGAGAAAAATAATAGAACACAAGAATAATGCTAAGATGGTGGTACAAAGCTTACAGAAATGGTGAATACTGGATTCGAGGTCCTCTTCATTAGCCTCAAAAGACTGTTTATATAGCACATGGATAATTAATTACTGACGATTAATGCTAATTATTACACATTATGGCCATTATGGTCGTTACAAGATATAGGGAGGGAAATCTGGGATTCTAATAAATGTTTTGACTAAAATAATAACGGAATAACTGAGTCCTTCGGTTCAATGGGGATGCCTCTGAACGGTTGGTTCTTTGGTTTTCTAAACGGTGGCTGTCACGTGTTTGGTGTGATTGATTGATTTGATTTGACTGATTTGACTGCTAACTCTGATCTTGACTTTCTCGTTTCGATTTTCCTTTTTGCCTTGTCATTTTTTGTGTCTAGCATTAATGTCCTTGTTGTGACCCCCTTCCCCCCTTGATACTATAAAAGAGCACTACAAGAAAAATGAGATTTTCTGGAGGATTTTTCTGCAAGAAAACACCCAAATCCACCTACGACGTTTCTGGCGAATTTTTGGCGGCGGAATCCGACACTTCGCAAACGGTTTCCGGCGGATTTTTCCCGCCAGAAACGCCAAAAAATCCACCACAAAGTACCGTCTGCGAATCCGCCAATTTTTCTTTTTAAAAAAAAGCTGCCACAAAGTCCAATAAATTAAATGCAAAGCGCTGATGGATATTTTTTTTTTTTTAAAAGAAATTATTGACCCCTATTTTTAAATTCTTTTATTTTTTTATTTTTAAGGTGTGCCATATTGTTGGTCACAATGGGGAGTGAAATTTGACCCCTATTGTTGAGTATTTTTAAGGTGTTTCATATTTCGAATTTTTTTAAAAATAATTGGAAGTCTTTAGTTAATTATAAGTAATGAAAATGAGAAGGAAGAAAAAATATGGATAATGAAAATGAATAAGTAAAGAAAAAATATGAATTAGTGAGTAAGAAGAAAAAAGAAATGGAAAATTTAGAAGAGAGATATGTTGAGAAATTTATGGAGGTTGGAGAATATGATAAAGAAGAAGAAAGCTAAATATGGATAATGTGGAATAGAATGAGAAGGAAGAGTGGAATGAGAAAATGAGAAGAGTGTAGGAGAAAGCTTTATTTATAGTCATTTTCGGACAGCTCCGGCGGATTTTTTCCATTTGTGTTTTTCCGGCGGATTTTGAAATACAAAAATTTAGGAAAAATAACCGCAGGAAACATTAAAAATCCGCCGGAAACATTTCTGGCGGATTTTTTAAAAAGAATTTTTTTAAAAAAAATCCACCGGAAATGTTAAACAATCTACCAGAAATTTTACCGGCAGATTTATTCAAAAAAAATTCGCCTGAAACGTTACAATTTTTGTTTTTATTTTAAAAAAAATCCGCCAGTAATTACCCCGAATCCGCCGCAAAACTTACCGGCAGATTAAAATCCTCCGGAAAAACCGAAAATTCCGCCGAAAACTTTACGACGGATTAAATTTGTCGGAACTGCTAAAATCCGCCGAAAATTTTCCAAGGGATTAAAATCCATCGGAAAGTCCTGCCCGAAAATTCTAATTATTCTTGTAGTGGAGGGGCATTGGTTTTTGCTACTTCATCTGATTCCTTTGCTTCTTTCTCCTGCAGGTGATGGCTCATTGTTGCATTGGGGTTGAAACCCCTACTTCGAGTTTTCTGAACAACCCTTTTAACACTTTTGTGCATGCTAGGATTGTCAGGAACTCGGCGTGGGAGTCTTTGATCCGTGTGAGTTGTGGTTCTTCCTACTCTCTTAGCGCCAGCTCCTGCCTTTCTCGCGTCTTTACGATAGGTTGTTCAGAAAACTCGACATGCTTCTTCCTATCAAATGGAGTTGCATTATCGCCTATTCTGGTCCCTCTACCTTCTTTTGGTTGAGGATCTCGGGCAAGTAGTGCGGGGTGACTTGTGGGCGGCGGAGGCATCCTCTAGTCCCTCAGCTGTGGGCGAAATTCTTGACGCTTTGCTGAGTGGGGAGAGTCACATGAGTCCGGTTGAGGTGTTGTTGCGGGTGGTCGTATCCCTCAGACACTTGTCTTGGGAGAGTCTTCTACAAAACAATGAAACTTCGGGAACGACTCAGTTGGTTACCGACCGATATCTTTAGTTAAAGCATAGATAATAGTCATGTGTAATTTAGGTGTAAGATTTGAATGCAAAAATGTGTATGTGTATATTTTCAATTGTGCATGTGTATGTAAGCATATTGGAATGAATAGATGTGGTTTAAGCGACTTACAGGTCGGTTTCTCTTTTCTTCATTTTCCTATTTATCGTCGACGACGCGTGAATCTGTCACTTTGACTTGACGCTTGACTTGACTAACGTGTCAATTTTGAATTAGTAATTATCGCGCGAGTTTCCTAGGAGGTCACGTCATAACTTCTCTGTTCTGAGATTGAGATGTGTTCTCATCCGTGGCGAAATTGAAAAGGTGGGGCAATCCCCATCGCTCACTGCTACCTCTCCTTAGCCGTCGGATGAGAATGGTGTGGGTGATCGAGACCGCTTGTTTAAATTGTTTGTATGTATGTATATACGCGCTTGAGGGCATCAGTTACCATTTTTGTTCACTTTATCTTCCCTTCCTTTTCTGGCTCTTGTATTTCGTGCGAATTTTCACTCCATCATCATGCTTTTTGTGGAGCATTGTGTAGCTCCAGTTTTCTTGCTTTCTTTGCCTTCGTGTTATGTCTATTTCAAGGTACACTTCTTTGCTTCGCTTTCCCCCTTTTCTTTGTTTCAAGAAAGGGATGTCAAGGAAATCGTATACATTCCTTTGCCGAACACCCGTAGCGAAGACAAAGTTTATGGAGGTATAGGTTTTATGGAGGTATAGTCCACATGGCACATACACTCTTCGCAATGCAAAGAGGTTTCTAATGGAGGTGGTGGTTGACAATAGACACTTAACTGTAGTTGGAGATTGGTTCCTTTTGTGGTAAATGACGGTTCCACATCGGTTCAAATTGCTAGCTTGAAGAGCTTGGAGTGTTTAACACTTTGCCTCCATTGTGACCAAAGAGTAGAAGAAGTTTTTGGCTGTACACAAGCAAAAGCTTGTTGGATAGGGTGTGGTTAATGGACTTATATCTACCCATCACTGGATCCTACTGTAGACTTCACACTCATTGTTTTTAGGCTGTTGTAGAATTTCACGATAGTGCAACACCAACACTTCCTCATGATACTTTGGTGCATTTAGAGCAGGAGGAACAATCAAGTATGGGAGCAACATACTGAATTTATATCATGACATTCCGATAAAAAAACAAAATCGATGATGCTATATATCATGACATATCCGATGTAAAGTCATACCCACTCGTAACATTGTTTCTCTCAAATTTATGTAAGACCATTGCTTTTCCCACACCCCCTCCTACTCTTTCACGCCCCTTAACAAATTTTATTCCAAAAATAACCTCGCGTGAAACGCTGAGTTCACGTGTTTAAAGACTGTTCGAACGATCTTCACTACGCCAGAATTGTAAAAAGAGATCGCCACCTTTAGTAGCGTTTATAAAAAAACGCTAGCCATTTTAATAACACGCTACACCATTAGTAGCGTTTTAAAGTAAAACGCTACCAATTAGGTAACACGCTAGACGGATCCTCTAGCGCTTTTGCTTAAAACAGCTAGCAAATTAGAAAACACGCTAGACGGATCCTAGCGCTTTTATTCAAAACGCTAGCCAATTAGAAAACACGCTAGATAGATCCTAGCGTTTTTAAAAGCGCTAGCTATTTAGAAAACACGCTAGACGGATCCTAGCGCTTTTATTCAAAACGCTAGCCAATTAGAAAACACGCTAGATAGATCCCCAGCGCTTTTTATAAAACGCTAGGTATTTAGTAAACACTCTAGACATATCCCTAGCGCTTTTACTCAAAACGCTAGGTATTTAGAAAACACGCTAGATAGATCCTCAGCGCTTTTTTAGAAAACGCTAGGTATGGTTAAATAATTTTTTTGTTTCCCATTGAGCTACTTCCCTTTTTCATTCTAACACTCTTACCCGAAACGCAAAATCACTCACCCGAAACGCAAAACCCTAACACCCTAACTCAAATTAACATCATCTCTCTCAACGAAAATCATCTCTCTCGGTGAACATCATCTCTCTCACTCGGACAACATTGGTGAGTTTTACTGCCTTTCTCTGCTTTCTTGTTAGATATTAATTGTGGGTTCTAGCTAGTTTAGAAATATATTAGTTTTGTCACTTGTGCACACTAGACTCTTCTTATTTTTTTCACCACTAGCCTCTTCTTGTTACACATAAATTAATTATTTGGAAGACTAGATTATATGGTTCCTTTGTTTTTTTATATGAATTGATTCTTCATTATATTCGAATTGTTTGATGGGTCATATGTTAAAGTTCTCTTCTCGTGATTTTATTATAAATATTTGGCAATTATGGATAGAAATTGGATGTCCGCCAATCGCATCCAAGGAGTATCTTACCGAGTGGATTATTTTGTGAGTTTGTGTTGTTGAACGTTTAGGGACTTCTAGTGGTATGAAATGTCCTTGTTTAAGGTGTTGTTATGTAAAATCGATTCATCGCAGAGGAGTTGGCACGACATTTAAAGGCGAATGGAATTGATCAAAGTTACACTTGTTGGATAATGCACGGAGAGAAAAAGGTGAATCTTCAAATATGAATGATATTAGTAAGAGATATGCGCCACGGTTGACACCGGAACACATTCATTTGATGCGAAACGAATTTGAAGAGATGGCAAAGGTGGTTGAAGAGGATCTTAATGATTGTCCCGAAATGTTTGAGAAGTTGATAAGCGATGCGAGAGACACCATTGTATGCGGGTTGTAATGAATTCACAAAATTATTGGTCGTGATCAAGTTGTATAACTTGAAAACTCGCCACGGATGGACGGATAAGAGCTTTACCGATTTACTCTCACTTCGAAAGAAATGTTGCCGAAAATGTGCTTCCTTCTCGGACGTATGATGCAAAGCAAATGTTGGGGTCTATTGGCTTGAACTATGAGAAGATACACGCTTGTCCGAATGATTGCATTTTATTTCTGAATGAACATGCGTTGTTAAAGTCGTGTCCTAAATGTAATGCACCGCGATATAAGAAGAAAGAGTCCGCTCCACAAAAGGTGTTGTGGTATTTTCCTATAATTCCTCGATTTAGGCGCATGTATCGTAGTTCGGAAGATGCAAAACACTTGACATGGCATGAGGATGAAAGGATTAAAGATGGTATGCTCGACACCCTAGGCAGATTCTCCGCAATGGAAAAAATCAATATTGAGTATCCTAATTTCGGGGATGACCCGAGAAACCTACGCCTTGCATTGTCTGGCGATGGATTTAACCCGCACGGTATCCGTAGTAGCTCCCACACAGTACATGGCCCGTGATTTTGGCGATTTATAACTTATCGTAGTGGCTTTGCATGAAACGCAAATATATGATCTCGTCTTTGTTAATTTCTCGCCCAAACAACCGTGAAATGATATTGATGTATACTTGGCTCCTTTAATTGAAGACTTGAAGCAAATGTGGGAGACCGGGGTAGAGGTGTATGATGGGTTCGAGAGAAGAAAGTTTCACCACGAGGGCTATGATCTTTGGCACAATTAACGACTTTCTGCATACGGCAATCTATCTCGGATGCAGAACAACAAAGGCGCGCAGCATGCCCTATATGTGAAGATAACACAGATTGGATGTGGTTGGAACATGGTAAGAAGAATATCTATCTTGGTCATCGTAGATTTTTGCCATCAACTCATCACTATCGATTGTGGAGAAAGGCATTTGATGGGAATACTGAAACACGTAGAGCTCCCCGCCTTTGGCGGGCGAATGTGTTTGAAAAGGTGGAAGATTTGAACATTAAATTTGGGAAGCCTTTTGCGGGAGAGATTGCCAAACGAGGGTGGAAGAAAAGTCGATTTTCTTTGAGTTGCCATCTTGGAAGTCATTATATGTAAGGCATTTCATTGATGTGATGCATGTTGAAAAGAATGTCTTCGAAAGTGTCATTGGTACCTTACTCAATATGTCGGGTAAGACTAAAGATACCATCAACTCAAGGTTGGATTTGGTTAGTATGGGTTTGAGACCTGAATTGGGTCCGGTAAAGAAGGGTACACGTGACATATCTACCTCCCAGCTCATACTCTATCTCTAGAAAGGAGAAGACTGTCTTTTGTGAGTTTCTTCATGGAGTTAAAGTTCCAGAGGGATACTCTTCAAATGTGGCGACTCTTGTATCGATTAAAGACCTCAAGTTAAAGTCTCTAAAGTCCCACGATTGTCATGTTCTCATGGAGAATTTGCTACCCATTGGTATACGATCCATTTTGCCTAAGAAAGTGCGTCAGACCTTAACCAAACTTTGTTTATTCTTTAAGGCGATTTGTAGTAGAGTGATTGACCACTGAAAGTTGCCAACATTGCAAAGAGAAATCTACATCACTTTGTGTGAGCTTGAGATGTATTTCCCACCTTCCTTTTTCGACATAATGATTCATCTAATAGTTCATCCGGTTAGAGAGACACAATTGTGTGGCCCGTGTTACATGAGATGGATGTATCCGTTTGAGCGTTACATGAAGATATTAAAAGGATATGTGAAAAATCGATCACGACACGAGGGTTGTATTGTTGAGCGCTACATAGTTGAAGAGGCTATTGAGTTTTGCACGGGCTATCTATCTAGTCTTGAATATTCTGTGGGATCGCCCAAGGTCTCGTCATGCGGGGAAGGATTAGTAAAGGGATGACAGAAATAAATTAGTGATGGTATCAAGGAAAGAACTAGAGCAAGCACACTTGTACGTTCTTCACAATGATAGTGAGGTTGATTCATATGTTGCCAAGCACAAGGAGATTCTTAAGAGTCAATTCCCGAAAGAAGCAAGTTTGGTTAGCAAAAGAACACAATAGGAGTTTCATAGTGTGGCTAAAACATCACATTGATGGTGAGTGTGTTTCAATCCTACTTCGATTTCAAAAAGATTGAGATGGTTAGCAAAAGGTCCAAATATACATGTCTTCTCTTACAACAAATATCTAATGAACAGAGTGCACTTTCTATACAAAAGAACAAGATGATCGAGTAAAATGCAAAATAGTGGGGTGACTCTTGTAGCTCATTCTATGCATGCATCCAAAGTACAAAGATAGAAATCTCATATATGCGAATATGTCTTACTTTGGCTTCATTGAACACATATGGGAGTTGGATTACAATATGTTTCGAGAGCCCGTGTTCAAATGTGAATGGGTTGACAATAATTTGGTTTACGATTGATGAATTAGGGTTCATGCGGGTGAATTTCAACAAGTTAGGATATAAAGATGAACCTTTTATTTTAGCATCGCAAGCTCAACAAGTGTTTTATGTCACCGATCCAGCTTAATATCAATTGGTCTATTGTTCTATTGATGACAAAAATTTGTGTATAACAACGATGATGATGAAGCACCCGATGATGTTGGTGTTGAGGACGACCCGTTCTTCGAACATCGTAACCAATAATAGGGGGAAAATACTTCTATAGAGGATGTTGTATATTTTAGAAAAGATCATAATGATGGAATTTTTATTCGTTCGGAAAAAAATACCAAGACGCGAATTGCAAACAAAATTTTATCTAGGAAAAGGAAAATGTAATATAGACTTAATGATTTCTCGTTATTTTTATTAATAGATAATTATTATATTGTTTTTGTAAATTTAACAATAACATGGATTATGTTATATTGCAGTCGGATGGCATCACTTAGTGATCATGAGATCTAGTGGTCAAGACAAAGAGTCATTTATGTTATATATGGTATAGCTTTAATTTGTAGCTACTTTTGAGTTTCATAATGTAAGTTACTTATTATGTTGTATGATTTGTAAACAAAAATATCTATTAATAGGTTGAATTTTGTGTGTATCTATATATTGGATTGTAATGATATTGGCTGAATTTTGTTGGAATGATATTTGATGAATTTTCTTTGGAAGGGAATGAATTAATAGGTTGTAATTAAAAGGAGAATAAACAAAAATAAAAAAATAATTAAAAAAATCGATTCAATAGGTAGCGTTTTAGAGTGAAAACGCTAGAAATGAAGTTAAAAATTCATTCAATACCTAGCGTTTTAAAGTTAAAACGCTAGGAATTGTAAAGAGGAGCTAGAGGATCCCTAGCGTTTTACGTAAAACGCTAGGAATGCTAATAAAGGTGCTATAGCATCCCTGGCGTTTTACATAAAACGCTAGGAATGCTAGTAAAGGTGTGCATAGCATCCCTAGCGCTTTTCTGACAAAACGCTAGGAATGCTATAGCACCTTTACTAGCATTCCTAGCGCTTTACGTAAAACGCCAGGAATGGTAAACACGCGCTAGTTGATCCTCAGCGTTTTACATAAAACGCTAGGAATGCTAGTAAAGGTGCTATAGCATCCCTAGCGTTTTACATAAAACGCTAGGAATGCTAGTAAAAGGTGCTATAGCATCCTAGCGCGTTTTTGAACGCTAGGAATGCTATAGCACCTTTTACTAGCATTCCTAGCGTTTACTGAAAAACGCCAGGAATGGTAAACACGCCGCTAGTTGATCCCTGGCGTTTTATGTAAAAACGCTAGGAATGCTATTAAAATTTTTACAAGGCGCGCCTCTCATCTCTCCTCACACACTCACGCATAACCCGTAACTCATCTACCTAACTTTTCTCCACGAACAACCCGAACTCATCTTCGCTTCATCTTCGTTCATCGTACCTTTGCGAACCTCCACGACCCAGAAACCCTCTTCGTTCATCTTCGCTCATCTCCTTGGTGCTACGACCCGAAAAACCCATAAACGCGACCCAGAAACGTAAACGCAGAAACCTATCCTCTTCGCTCATCCTCTCTCGTTGGTGCTATCTTACCACGCAGCTCACTCCCATTTGTTTCCTTTTTCTCACTCTCTCTCCCTTTCAAAAGGTATTTCGCACTCACGCACTCTCACCCTCTCTCACCGCAATGACTATTTGTTATGGTTTTTTATGGTTTGTTATGTATCTTTTGTATGGCTTTCTCTGTTATTTAGCTCAATGTTGTATCTAATTAGTTGTTAGATTAGTCTAGCTTAGATAGCATTATTAACTTGACTAGTGCATGGCTTTCCTAGTGTATGGCTTTCTCTGTTTACTCTAGGTTACTTAGTGCATGGCTTTCTCTGTTTAGTGCATGGCTTTCCTATATATGTTTAGTACTCTAGGTTATATACTTAGTGCATGGCTTTCCTCTATATGTTTACTCTAGGTTACTTAGTGCATGGCTTTCATCACATTACTTAGTGCATGGCTTCTTCTATATTTTGTTAAGTGTTTGTTGGTTCTAAACAATTTTAAAGCTAAAACTCACCGAGTCTATTTCATTTGGGTCATTGCAAGTCGGATGGCATCACATAGTGATCACGAGTAGTCGTGGTGGTGATGGGGGTGATAGAAACACAAAGAAGTTCACTCCCGAGGAATTACATCGAAAAAGAATATCGTCAATCGGATAAGTAAAGGACACGAGAAATATAAGGTAAGTTAATTACTAATTATTAATGTTGTTCTCTACCTTTCCAAGTTATCTAATTATTTAAGGTCCGATGGAGTGTTAAAGGTTTGCCAATTGGAGACAACGGCACAAATTTAATTAGCTTTATTGGTACTAAGGTGAAGCAAATCTTTCCAATTTCAATTAAAAGTTGGAATGAGAAAGATAATCGAGTTTTGCCTAAATCGAAAGATGATTTTTGGGACTTAATACAGTATATAATTTTAGACCTCTTTAATAATCTTATTTAGTGATTTTTTAGTTATATTTATTTAATCCATTTTTATGTATAACTAGAAACACTTTGATGTCGATGAGTCCCGAAGAGATTGGATACTGAAGGAAGCGGGAAGGTTGCATAGGGCTTACAGAACTGATGTGGGGAAAAAGTATCTGAAACGTCCTGATGGGACCATCGACAGAGCCTCCAAAGATCAGTATGCCTAATTATAACTAAGGAGGATTGGACCAAATTTGTAGATATACGCACTACAGATCCGGATTTCCTGGTTAGTATATTAATTATTTAAGTTATATATATATTTCACAAGTAGATATCATTCATTAATGTATACTTATCTTTTTAAATAGAAAAAGAGCAAAGCGAATAAAGAAAGAGCTTCTAATCCCAAGTACCCTTATAGAGGAGGTTCTAGTGGATATCAAATTCTCGAAGAAAGATTGGTAAGACACAATTAGTTTAATTTATTATGATTTAATGAATCTTTTAATTTACAGTTGATTAACAATTATTAAACTTAAATAGTTACTGGAAGAGGGGAAAGATCCAACTCAAGAATCCCTTGATCGCAAATGCGATTGTCCAGTTAGAGGCCCGACAAAACAAGGATGGGGAGATTGTGGATCCGAAAACTAAGGAGGTCAAGGACAAAATTGTAAGTATTCCAAAATTCATGAAAAAATTGCAAGTTGGAATTTGTGTCTGACTATATTTTTTTAATCCGTTACTCGATTTTTTTTGACACGTGAACATATTTTTATTGTCGATTAAATTTCGTTGACACTTGTTTATTATTTCTATCCGTTACTCGATTTTTTTTGACACGTGGACATATTTTTTATTGTCGATTAAATTTCTTTGACACTTGTTTATTATTTTTATCCGTTACTCGATTTTTTTTGACACGTGGACATATTTTTTATTCTCGATTAAATTTCTTTGACACTTGTTTATTATTTTTATCCGTTACTCGATTTTTTTTGACACGTGGACATATTTTTTATTGTCGATTAAATTTCACTTGACACTTGTTTATTAATTTTATCCGTTATTTATGTTTGTGCATCAAAGAAAGCATATCACAATTTGTATCACAAGGAGATTTAACAGATTGTGATGGTCACCAAGATGTCCTTGCTCGTGCCTTGGGAAGGGAAGAGAGACAGGGTCGGATTAGAGGTTATGGATATGGGATTCCTCCGACAACTGTGTTTGGGCCAAAGAAGAGCCAAAGCAAGGGTGCGGGGATTGTAAAGTCATGGCGGAAAAGTATGACGAGCTATCCAAGAATGTTCTTTGTGCTAATGGAAGAGAGACAGATGTTTAAGCGACTCTTGGCACAAAGGATTGGTGCACCATCCCCTGCCGCACCACCCCTGCTTTGAACCTATTGAGCTGCCGCACTTCCCCATAGCGCCCGAGATAGATAGCTGCACCATCCCTTCAACACAATTATTTAACAAAACTCGACTGCTTTTTGTACATATGTATTTGATAAAATTATCATGTATATTTATTTTTCTTTATAATTGATTTAGGATAATCGTGTGAATGTGAGCTATATATTGCAAACCCACATCGAAAGGTTGCGATGGGTTTGATATGTAACCAATTGAGTGCCACATCGCACAATCGTGCCATGCCCGAAAACCATTTGAGAGTTAGGGTAGACTATTCAATAGAGGAGTCCGCACTCATTGCTGCTCCAATTGCTAATGCGGATATATTTACTCGTGGATCAAGCACTTAGTACTTTTGTGGCATGGCCCGAACAACTTGTCGTTGTAAGTGACAATATTTTTGTTAATAATTAAATGACTATAATGTGTGTTAACTAACTAGCTAATTAATCATTTTTTTAATATATACTAGGTACCCCATGTGTCCCGACCTTCCCTTCCATGAAAGTGTCCCAACCTTCCCTTCCACTACCAAACTCTCCCGACCATCTTCTATACATCCAGTCCAACATGTTGGTCAATTTCCCAATGATGAATTCCAACTACATCGATTCTCTAAAGGTCCACATTCAAAAATGAACCAGATTTACCAAATTTTTTACCGCCCGATAACATTGTGGGCTCAGAACAGTTGGTAATGATCAACATCGAGGATATGAAAGCTATAGTTGAGATGGATTGGGCCACTGCCACTGATATTAGAGTATACCAGAGGTATGTATTAAATTATTTGTACACAATAGTTGTTTATATTAGAGTATATATATGAGGATCTCAAAATTGTATATATATTATTTATAGGTTTTTGTACAATCGTCTTACTGTCCTTTTCTCAACGGACACGTAGTATTTCTTCTTGTGTCCGGCGTGTATCGTTGTGTTTAAGCAAGGTAATACAGAGGAACGTATTCATCGTGATTAAGAGTGAAGTACAAAGTTATATCCATTCACGCTTCATGGAAGCCAAGCATTTGAAGGGCGACTCTTTATTTTTGGCACCACTCAATAATGGGTGAGAAATTTAGTCTTCAATCACTTGTTTAATTATTTTGAGGATTGTATTATAGTGTAAATTAATGTGTACTCATTCGTTTCTTCATTTACTTGCAGTGCAACATTGGGTACTCTTTGCAATAAACCCTAAGCAAAATGTTGTCTATTATCCGGATTCACTTCAAGGCCATTACAACGCGTCTCGAAGACTTCAGTCTGGATGGTTGAGAGGTGTGTATGTGTAACCCTCTCATTTTAATTTGTATAATTTAATATATGTATTTTGTTCAACTTAACGTTATATATATATGTATGACGCTTTCTGATGCTTTGAAAGAATACTTGGGATTATCTACGACTAAAACAAGATGGCTACCCATAATCTGTAAGCTTTTTAAGAATCATTCTTATAATTTTAATTGATTTTTGGTCATAAAAATGTGACAATTAAGTTATAATCTTTTGCTTTGTAGTGTCCTAAACAACCAAATAGCAATGATTGTGGGTACTATGTTATGAGGTATATGAAAGAGATTATCACTCATGACAAAGTAACAATCCCAACCAAGGTAACTACTTAGATTTATTTTTATATTGATATTATAATACTTACTCACATTTAATAAACATTTTAATTCTAATTTTATTTCATTTTTTTTTTTCATATTTTCCCACTTCAAAAAATCCAGACTACTCTCATGAACAACTTACAAAGATCGAGGAAGTGGTGCCATTTTGTTTCTAGCTTTTTGTAGCAAGTTTTGAGATTCATAATAGTTTAGTTATTATTTATGTTGTATATATTGGATTTATATTATGTTGTAAGTACTTCTTAGAATGATATATATTGGATTGGAAATATTATTTGATGAATTTTGTTGATGAATTTTGTTTGAATGATATATTGGATTGGAATGTATTTTCTGAATTTGTTGAAAAGGGAATGAATTTATAGGTTGTAATTAAAATGGAGAACAAACCAAAATAAAAAAATATTTAAAAAAATTCAGTCAATAGGTAGCGTTTTAGAGTGAAAACGCTAGAAATGAAGTTAAAAATTCATTCATACCTAGCGTTTTAAAGATAAAACGCTAGGAATTGTAAAGAGAAGTTAGAGGATCCCTAGCGTTTTTACTGAAAAACGCTAGGAATGCTAATAAAGGTGCTATAGCATCCCTGGCGTTTTATATAAAACGCTAGGAATGCTATAACATCCCTAGCGCTTTATATAAAACGCTAGGAATGCTAGTAAAAGGTGCTATAGCATCCCTGGCGTTTTTATAAAAAACGCTAGGTATGGTAGTAAAAAGGGCTATAGTATCCCTAGCGTTTTAATTTAAAACGCTAGGAATGGTAGTAAAAGGAGTTATGGATCCCTAGCGTTTTTATTTAAAACGCTAGGAATGGTAGTAAATGAGCTATGGGATCCCTAGCGTTTCTGAAACGCTAGGAATTGTAAAAAGCGCTGGGTCAATGGCTAGCGTTTTATATAAAACGCTACGTATGTCTAAAACACGCTGGGTAAATGGCTAGCGTTTCTTAAAACGCTACTAATGGGGTGTGCGCATTAGTAGCGCCCGCTTCTCTAGCGTTTTAAAACGCTACCAATGCCCAAAAACGCGACAAACCTTGTATCGGGCGTAGTGCTTGTTCGAACACGTTCGAATGACCTCGCTCGACAGTGAAATTACGCACAAGAGGGTGTGAAGTCAATATTTAACACACTCGAACGATGTCGTTCAAACGGGTTCGAACAAGGTCATGCGAACAGGTTCGCATGACCTCACTCGAACAGGTGAAAAACGCCTAAAGAGAGTGTGAAGTCAAGATTTAACACACACGAACGATGTCATTCGAACCTGTTCGAAGGCCCGTGTTCGAACAGGTGAAATTTCGTGAAAAAAAGAGGTTTTGGCTGGCCTTTTGGTCTTTTCAGTTTTCACACCCTTATGGGGTGTGTTTTGAGTAGGAGGGGTGTGGGAAAAGAAAACGCCTTTATGTAATGAACCTATCACCTAGGAGAAGCCCAAAGAAGAGCAAATCAGCCCAAGACCCACAACAAATAAGAATGTTGGGTATATAGGATAGGAAGTGAAATCAAAACGGGTATGGAATGAATGAACTGTTTTCTTCCTCTCTCTCCTCCAACGGTCTCTCTCTGTTATCTCACTAGGGAATGTTCTGATCCGATTTCCCTGTAACCTCACTCCATTTCTATAGCTTAATAGATACTTGAATACATCTGTAATTTGTATACTCAGTTACCATATTGAAGAGCAATACATAACACTTCCACTTGAATTTGTGTTTTGTGCTATTGTTGTTTGTTGAATCGTTACAATTTATGTCAGCACACACAAAAGTGCTCTATGGCATTTAATAAAAATGATTTGTGGCATTCAAATTTCAAGTCACCTTACAATATGAATTAATAAGGGAATTAAAGTATTGTTAGAGCCACCTATTATCGACTTAAAGCCGCTCATGGCCCAACCTAAACTCCTGAAGACACATGTGATGTGCACTGTTAGTTGTGGTGCTATAAATATAATGAATATTGGTTTTAGCCCCTGTAAATATTTTTTTTTGTTCCAGTCCTTGCAATTTATGAAACCATCACTTTTAGTCTCCAAAGTATTATGTTTAAAAAAACTAGTGTGACTTCTTAGCGTTTATTCCTTTAAAAAATTGTTGAAGAAATCAACATCGGGTATTAATGAACAACCGACGTGGAAATATAAGTGTTTTAAACGTTTTAAATCTGTAACATATCAACGCCGAGAATTTACTAACATTTGCATTATATTTGCGTCAAAAAAAAACATTTGCTTTATATTTGATGCTTGTCAAGACCATCTCAAATAATTTGGAGGGCTGTTCAAATCTAAAAAATTGAACCCCTAATTATACTTTTATTAAATGAATCGCCAAAAATTGGCCTCTAATTATACTTTTATCAAATGAACCACCAAAAACTCAAATAACTTCATTTAAATTGTAAATAACATCTCAATACAACTTCAAACTGATTAAACTTTTATCAAATGGATATACTAATTTCTTGAGATGTCAAACTGATTAAACTTTTATCAAATGGATATACAACTTCAACCTGCATAGCTCCTTAGATGGCCTTGATGCTTGTAACGAGCTGAAACAAAATACTACATTTTATTTACATCATTTCCACTGTGTTTGTGTTTAATACCAGCTGTTTGATAAACTTGGCGTTAAATCACAAAAAAAAAAAATTAGTTGTTTCATATACTAATAAATGCTTGTGAATTGTGATATAACTTAATAAGAAGTTAAAATTCAAAGCAAGTGGTTTGATTCTAAAATTTTACCATCTGAGACGTTATCTTATAGCATTACAATTGTCACTTTAATTTTATAGCAGTAGCAAACTAGCAATAGAAATAAAAATCATATTTACATTTTATAGAAATTTAAAATATCTTAATATACTTTTAACAAAGATGGGCACAAACAATGTTCCTTTTATAGAAATTTTTACTGAATGTATCTAATAAAGTTCACTATCAAATATATATTTAATTCAGTAGTAACAACATTATTTAAAAATTTCGTGATATATATTTTGGGACCACCTGGTCCCGTCTAATTAGACCCATTCATAAGTTGACTGATAGCTTTTCAAATTTGTTCGATTTAAGGACAAGTTAAGGTCTGTAACATGGTGCGATCCAAATTTGAGACCGGGTTAATGTTAGTTGTAACTTGTTCCTTGCTCACTCAAGAGGTGGAAAAATGTCATGGTAACCTCTGTCTTTTGCCAATTGTTCTAACCATTTATAGGTGTTATAGTTTCACTCTCACACACTATATATGTATGTTTCTTGTAATATCTACAGACATATTTCACTAGGTACATACATATTTCACTAGGTACATACATACCCATGTCGCTAGAACAATAATGTCTTTCCAAATCTACTATAAAATGTTCAATAAATAAGGAATGAGTAACTTCAAACTTCATGCCACATGCTTAAGTGGAAAACTAATTCCCACTCTTCTCAATCTCCCTTATACTTGTTAATATTTTCCCTCATAGTTTCAAACCCACCCATTTGGTAAGTCCTAATCTATTCGATCATGGTGATGATTTGCTTACCCTTTTGAAATAGGATAGTGGCATTAAATGAATCACTTGAATTGTTTATAAGCACATCACATCTATACTTATATATAAAGGAGATTCACTCTTTTGGTGTATCACTTTCCTTATTCAAACTTTATCCCTGGTATTTAATTTTCTCAATCTGCTGATATGGCTTACTCCCTCTTGCAGTTGCATCATGATATGACAAATGCATAATTCTCTCTCTATGTGTAGAGAGACTTGACATAATACTTTCTAGTGAGGCTTGATTTTGGGCTAAACTCTATTTGTAGAAGCCACTATGCGCAGTGGTCCCTTATTAAACTCTGTTGGTCTATATATAACCATAGATCTTCCATGTCACCATCCACATAGTATGACACTATCGTCACTAATTACATCATCAACGATTTTATTCCACATCAGCTTCTCACTTACACTTGGATCTCCACCTAAGTTAGCTTGGTCAAACAAGCGTTGACTTGGTCACACTCGGTGTTGACTAGGTTTTGGCTCAAGTTAATTCGCTGAAATATATACCAAAAATCTCAAAGCAGGGAATCGAACTCATCCCCTCCTGAATTCAGTGCAATTCTTAACCAAATCGGCTACCTAGCTCTGTTGTTTCAAAAGCGTAACACATTATTGTTAAACCATTCTTCATTGTTATTTTAAATAAAAACATTGGTACATTATTTTATATTTTTGATAATGTCATGACTTGAAAATTGTTCAGATCTTACCTACTTTTTCACGTGTTTAATGGTTGTTAGGTACCTATTTTATATTTAGGGATTTGATTTAAATTTGATGAGTAATGAGTTTAGTTAAGTTATCATCATTATGTATTACTATTTAAGTTTTTAGATATTAATCTTTATATAATCTTAAAGATTTTTATATAAAGATTGCATCTACGAATAAGACTAGATTTTTCATATTCTAATAATCACCTGAAGTGTTAGTTTGATTTTTCCTGTTTATAGTTTCTTTATAGGAATATAAAAATACCATAAGGATTCTTTCGCAATATGGAATATATATATATTAAATCGAAATTAACATTTAAATAGTCAAATAATATAAAAAAATACTCACTATATTGGCAAAAGAAGGATGATAATTTATAGATAAAAATACTCACTATAAAAAAGTTCTTTAAGAACCCATATAAAAAAATTCTTTAGGACGAGATTATAAAAAATACCCACAATAAAAAAATACTCACTATATATATAAAAAAAAATGTATAAACATATATATATATTATACATTAGATGATAATTATATTTTCATCGGTTTCAATTTTCGTTTTAGTACTTTTTTTTAAATACTTTTATATTAATTTTTTTTCATTTAATTAGTACGGTGTTTAAATACTCAATTTTATTAAAATCTTTCAAAATTAGCGAATATCACTTCAAACAAACGTTCAATTAACAATTGTGAGAATTGTAGAATTTTTACAATTTTTACAATTTTTTTCTCAACTTTCTTTCCAATGTGTACTGATGGAGGTGTATTGTTGAACTTGCAGGGTTGCAAGTAACACAAACCCAAGTGGAAGAGGCCCAATCCAGAGACCTGTGCAGTGAACACAGACAAAAAAACAAAGTGGGTTCCTGCGGAACCCAGGACCCAGTTTAAAGAAAACACGCAGACCCTAATTGGACCCGGACTATTTAAACCTTTCTTGACCGATTCTTGGTCAAACTTCACTCTTCACTCTCTCTCTACGCCAAGCTTCTTCTTCACCTCACTCTCTTCTTCTCCAACGACCTCTGCTAGGGTTTCAATGGAAACCTAGCAGATCTCCTTCAATCGCCACACCAGTAACACCAAAAGGTAGATCGAAGCTTCACCTTCAATAACCCCTAAACAATTTATTGATTAGGACCGGTATGAGTGAAACCCTAATTTTGTTGTTTTGATGCTTTATGGAGTTTCAGGTAACCGAAGACACAAATGAGAATAGACGAAGGTAAATCAACTACTTCTCTTCACTTTTCGTTGATTTAAACCACAACAACTAAAACCCTAATTTTGTTGTTGTTTCTTTCTTACACGTAACTATGTAAATGCTTGATGATGACTCAGAATCTTCTTCTCTCGAAGGTTCTCACCACGTCAGACACCCGAGAAAAGGTAAATTCTGTTTCCTTTCTCGTACTCACTCTTCTTTCTCTTTTCTTCACTCTTAGGATAAAGCCCTAACTGGTTTTCCTTTCTCTTGCGAGGTACACTCTGTAGCTCACCCAGAACTGTGAAGAAATCTTGAAGGAAGATGAAGAAACGCTTAAAGGAAGTATAGAATAGGGATCTAGGTAAACCCTAGGAGGTGCAACAACGAAAATAAAACTGAAAAACTTTTTTATTGCTTAAACTGTAAATTCTGTGTATGTGCAATGTATGGACTATTGTGAGCTATATATACAAGTAGATAAAAACGCTAGTTATTGAAAGATAGGTAGGGTGAGTTAGTTTAAACGGTTGCAACTGAAACAAACTTGTTACAACTGTTATAACTAACTCATGCATAAAAAACCGACCTTTCTATTGTTTTTAAAAATATTTGTTTGTTTGAAATAGAAAATAGCCATTTAGAGCATGTGTTTGAAATATAAGTTCAATTAAAACTTTTTTTTTTACTATAGACTAAATGTTCAATTTTTTTTTGACAAGAACTAAATATTCAAGGCTTAAATATATGATAAGCCCCTGCAAAATTGCAAGAAATCTATTTAAGCCCCTGCAATTTTTTTTTTAAAAAACCCTTGTAAAATATTGACGTTTTTAAAGAAGCCCTCGCTGTTAGTTTTATATAACAGTGCAGACTTCTTTAAAAAGTTAATATTTTACAAGGGCTTCTTTAAAAACGTTTCAATCCACGTGTCAATCCACCATGTCACCCACGTCAGCTCCAAGTTAACTCTGTTATGAAAAACTAACAGCGAGGGCTTCTTTAAAAATGTCAATATTTTACAAGGGGTATTTTTTAAAAAAAAATTGCAGGGACTTAAATGGATTTCTCGCAATTTTGCAGTGACTTATCATATATTTAAACCAATATTTAAACCTAAACGAATAAAAATCCTACCAACACATATAACTTTCACCAATAATCAATTTTCCAATCCAATAAGCATCACCTTCAACATGAAAAAGAATAATTATAGTCAAAAATTGAAAAAGAATAAATAGCAGGTCAACGTATTACATTACACTAGTACATTACCCGTGCATCCGCACGGGCCGATCGCGTTATGTGGTATGATTATACTCAAACAGAAATATTAAATTTAATATCATTCTTCTAAAATTATGTTGTACAATATAAAGATCGTAATAGTTTGGTTGTATGGGCAATTTGAGAAATTAAAAACATCAAACAAATAATAACCCAAACAAAAAATCTAAATCATTATAATTCAAAATAGTTCAAAATTAGAACGTGTGTCTTCATCCTCAACCTCACTCATTGCTCAAGAGATTGAATCAAAATCTTTAACCAAGATATAAACTTCAATGATTGACTTTGGCATCATTTCTCTACTTTTGTAAAACCCTAGTCTTTCATCTTTGCTTCGCAAGTGAGATCAAGAGAAAAATTAAAACTTCTATGACAATTGGGTAGAGTCGGTAAAATAAAAATGAACGTACTGGAGCTTAAGCCTATCCAAAAAGAAATGACTTTAATGGTGTTTATGCATAATCAAGAAGTATCTAATCTATTAGAATTCAATAACGCTATTCAGCCCAAAAATGCTACAAAAAAACTTACAAATATATGATACATCTACTAATACGTATGTTTCACTATTAAATCTATTAATATAAAATTAATTGTTGTGTAGTTGAGGTTTACGGTCTGTATTTGTCTGTATTTGTATGCTTTTTTGTAGCATTATTAGGCTGAATATCATTTTTTATTAGAATTTATGCCTACCTAGAAAGTATCATGCTTCTACTATCGGTGCAGTGCAACCACGTACGGGCTGTCACTTTTGTTGCTACAATAATTTCTCAAGTCAAAAATGATGAAATTTTCAAACAAATTCTTTGTAGAAATTACTTTTGATTGTAAAATCATATAGTTAAACACTTGCAAAATTTATGAAATGCAATATTTGTAATGTTAAATATAGAACATAAACAAAATCTTTAAAGAAGATTAGATATTAGTATTTAAATAGGCTATAAGTGGAACTCTCCACTTTTTTCTTTTTGGGTCAAATTCCAAATTTATAAAAACAAAAAAATAAGAAGCTATTTTAAAGAGGTTATTAATATGGTTTGTATATATTATTGCGTGGATCAATTTTTTTTGCATTGAATACAAATATGCTACTTGAAAGACCTTAAAAATGACTTCAAACAAAGGTGCATCATAGTTCATTGAGTAGAAGGAAAGTTGACTATAAATAGAAAACTTGTCTAATACATTATATTCCTAAAGAAAGTCCTTAATACGTAAAGTAGCTTCAAATTCCAGAAAAATATTCAATTGGGCATCAACATTTTCAAGCTCCCTTTATCAATTTTCATGCTAGGTTGTTCCACTCCTGGATATCAATTTGAGACTTATTAACCTGAAATTATAACCATTGTAAGTAAATAGCAGATAAAATAGCACACCCACACTGAAATAACAAAATGGTGAAGTAAGCGACTGTGATTGTGATGTACCAAAGAAAAAGAGACTGTGATTGTTGACTTTGTCTTTGGCTTCTAAGAATTCTTCTATAACTGATTCTTTGTTTAGTAGGGATATTTTTTCTTACCCTTCGAACATCTTTCAAGAGTGTTTGTTCTATTTTCATCCTCGTCCATTGCTGCAAAATCTATTCTGAATTGAATGATTAAAAAAACGAAATGTTATCTCTAAGGAGCAAACCAAATCCAAAGTATATCTATTTCACGGTTTAATAATTAGTCAATAGAAATGAGACAGTAGACAAAATATAGTCTATTCTTCTAGCTGCATTCTCTAAAATAATAACAGATGCTAAGCGAATTCCATATCAGTTGCATCAACAAAATCAATCGGCAAATGTTAAGAGCCTTTATAAACTGCGTCAGCAAGCCATATAAACATTTTTTTTGGCAATCAATAGCTTTGTGACTTCTGATGATTGTTATTCTTTGCTACTCTGCAACTTTTTATGAATGTCTAGAAAGTCTTAAAGGGTGGATGCAAATTCAAAACTAATAAAAGAGATAGACTTTCTTTCTAGTAGCATTTTAGTACAAAGATGAGAACCTAGTAACCAAAATCATATTTGATCAGGACAACAAATAATCCATGATTCAGTCTCTAGTGATGAATAGTACTTACAATTCATATGGTTCTGCACAGCAAAGTTTCACCTCAAAGTCCATAAATCTCACCACTAAAGCACATAGTATTTCACAATCATAGCAACAGACATCTGGTACTCTGGTTGCAGAGAGCTTTTCAGGGTGTTCACCGACTCAGCTACATAACAGCCTCTACTGCCTTCTTAAATAGCTGCACAACAAACTCGTGTGTATATATATATATATATATATATATATATATATATATATATATATATTAGCTTTATCATCTACACACTTAAAGGCAATCATTCTTGTTTAGTTTACAACGCGATCCTAGCATAAAAAATGAGATATTTATCATCTACACCTGAGTTCTTTTGTTTTCAGCCTCACCATTAACAAATCTCAATTTCAGTAGCACATATAACATCCAAAAGTTGTGTGGCATCATTTGCTTCTATAAATGACTCAAAGCAGTAACTCATCTTCCCTGAAATCTTGATCTAGAAACCACTAAAATCCTAAATTAGCCAATGGGCAGACATTGAAAAATTATACCAAATATTAAAAAAACAAAGAATGAGTTAAAAAAGTAACAATAACAGAACAAATATAAGAATTACCAAGGACATGGGCTAGGGTTGAGCAAGTAATCCAATAATAGGGAAGTGAAGTTATAAAACTATACAGCTAGTGCACAACAACCAATAGTAGGCACCATTGGCAAAGACACCTCATCATCCATACCTGCTATTGGAATCGTAATTGTATGGTTGATGATGGACATAAAAGTTCCTTTGAGTGGACCTTTGCAAAAATTGAACCACTACATTGTATTTACCTGAGAAAGCAACTGTCCATTCATCATTGAATAACCATTTGTAAGACTGTTAAAGGAGCAAAATAAAATCCATTTCTACCTTTGAAGAACTTTCCCATTGTCATATACTTGATTGGAAGAGAGAAGGAGTAGAAATTGAAACAAAAATGAATTAGTAACTAAAAATATCATGCATATTTATCAGCACCTCAATTTGTTCATCATTAAAGCCATGGAGTAAGAGATCATGGTGAGAATTGGAATTGGAACAATCATGAATCACATAAACAAATATCATATCATATCAGACTTGAATTGGAACATATAAATCAAATCAAAACAAAATGGCTAAAATATATAAGGTTTATATTATATAAATCAAAATTGCATTATGAAGTTTATATGTTTCCTTTCAAATCTCAATTGCAAGATTATAGATGTCAACGTGCCATATGTAATCCTGGGCATTTCTCTTGTGACTCTAGATATGAAAGCTAAAACATTTGGGCATTTTAGTAATGCTATTGATTAGTAGTCGAGTCTAATTTGTTATTGTCGTTGTTTTGCATTAAATGAGCTTTTGTAGTGCAAAGAACAATAAGAAGGTTTAAGAAATGTGTGAACTACAATTTTAGGCTTAATCCCTATTAAAGAAAAAAGAGGATATAGTGTGAGAAACAAAGACTCACAGAGTCACATTTCATGAAGCAAATATTAAGAGATAATGCAAAGAAAATACCTTGATACCAACTTAAAGAAAGAAAGTGAATGATAATTACTACACACAAAAAATAACACCATAAGTTCTACCGTAAATTAAAACCATGTTCCATAGCAAATACTGAAAAAACAATGCTTTGATTATTGCATCCAAGTGCTTAAAGACAATAGCATTCTTAATAATAAAGTTTCATGTTTATCTCGTGACAAACCTTCCCATCAATTTATCACCAATGTCACACAGAGAGAGAGAGAGAGAGAATAGAAGAAATACGAAAATGTGGACCTACTAACAACATTACAATTCCCAACTTTAATAGTAATAGGAACTAAGCAAAGGCAAGAAGGGTAGGGCAGCATTGTAGTTATCAAGAAGTAGAGTGGATTTAAAACTTCTCTGAGTTCTCTCACACTCAATTGTTAAAAGGTTGTTATTTGACATATGAACATATCATGAAATCACAAACAACAACAACATCACCAACAAAGCTAAAGCTAAGCAACACCAAAGAGCAAAACAAACAAAATACAAATTATAATGAGAAACAAACAATGAAAAATCCTAAAAAATCATGGAGAAAATACCCTTAATCAGAATCCAAATGAAAATCATGAAAAGTCTATGATTTGAAGCCATCTATCACATCCTGTGTTGCAAAATTTTGTTCCCAATATAGTTGATGCTCCTGAGAAAAAGAAAAATATTAGTAAAATGCAAAATATTAACCATTAAAATGCCTTCATAAATGAACAAATTGTACCTAAATCACCAAAACAAATGAAGCAAAAAATTAAGAAACAAAAATACTATCCAATTTAAATTTCCTTTCACAGACTTTTGGTGAGAAGTGAGACGATAATAGACCTCTTATGCCAACCAAATAATCTATTCCCCAAAGAAGCCATACGCCCTGCAAAATGAATGCATTATCATTTATTGAATTGATGAAAGAGTTTTGATCCAAAAAAATAAGAGAGAAGTCATACACAGAAATTCATTCCTGTTCATTCTTACTGGGAGAACCTTTTGGAAGCTATAATGGGATTGAAATTTTCACAAATCTGAATTAGTTTATGAATCGAAAATTCAAAGATGATAGAAAAATTCTTATTGAGCAATAAAATCTAAAAACAAAGTAGACATATTCTTATGTTTTTGCCTCTTACCAATTTTGTCTCTAGCTCTAGCTCTTCCCCACCATTTCCCAATCACTCCAATATGCAACTCTTGCACAAACACACAGAAACGCAGCTTGAGTCAGATGATAAAAGAATTGATATGTTGTGACAATTCAACTTACATGTAAGAAGTGAAACAAATAAGAAAAGAAAACAACAAATCCATAAGTATGCAAGAAATAGCAACAACTAATATGTGTTATTAAGAGATCCTAGGATGCAAAAATTCTCACAATTCTTAACAGCTATGATGTGTTATTGCATAAGCAGCTAGTGTGCAGCAAAAAAGGTAAATTCTCTTTCTTTGCAAGTCAAAATCTGAAGCAAATGCATTTCAGAAGGTTAAGCATGATCATTTTCAGAAGACTTGCAAGTCAGAATCTGCAACTACTGGTTTAACATCGTGATTTTGATTAAGTGATGTTCATAAAAGCTACTGGTTTAACTCGTAATCTGCTCTTTGTTCAACATCGTTAATCAAAAATCATTGATCAAGTTATGCATAAAAACAATAAACAAACAATAGATACATTGAATGTAAACAAAATTAAATGAACATCAAACCAAACACAAAATTAGAGTTATTTTCTGAAGTTTGTTATATTTATCTATTAATCAAAGGCACAAAAATAAACCTAAAACAGGTTATATTGCAGAAAATAATAAATTAAAGGCACCAAAATAAACCTAGAACAGGTTCTTAGATTCTTAAAATCCCAAAATACCCAAATCGGTAAAACCCCTAAAATACATAAATGTATCCCTAAAATCAATAAAATCCCTAAATCATAGTATTCTCAGATTGGTAAACAGCAGCAAAATAGTTAAATCCCTAAAATCAATCAAATCCCTAAAACACGGTATTCTCAGATTGGTAAACAACAGCAAAATCAAAATGGTGATTATAAAACGAAAATGAAATCCAAAATGAGAGATTGAAACCTAGAGATTGAAGGTGGGTCTGAGAAGAAAATGTACCCAGTTTGACGTTTTCTTTCCCGTAAAATTTCTTTCACTGTTGCATTTTATTTTGTTTCGACTTCACTATTTTCTTCCTTTCCGATTTTTCGTTTCTTCTTGCTTTCCCGTTTTTCTTTTCTGTTTGCCCAATTTTCCCTTTCTTCTTGAGCTTTGGTTGAAGGAGAAGAGAAATGGAAGTGAAACAGAAAAAATGGTTAGGCAGAGAGTGGGTTTCAAATTTGAAGGTTTGGTTTTGAAATTTGAAACCCTAGGTTTGAAAGTGAAGAAGAACAAAGGAAGAAGAATAGATGGGTCTGCAGAATTCAAAAATTGAAACCCTAAGTTCCAAAAATGAAGAAGAAGAAAAGGAAGATGAAGTTGAAGAGTAAAAAGAAATTGAAGGAAGAGAAGTTGAGCGGAAAGGGAAAGGGAAAGGAAAAATAAAGAGAGTGGTGAAGATGAGAGAGGGATCGAGAGTTTGAGAGAGAGTGAAAATTTTGAAAGAGGGATAAGGGTAAAGTGAAAGTGGAGAGGGAAACTAAATTTGAATAAATAGAAAGTGTGGGAAAAGTAGAAAGATTTATTACATTTTTGCCCTCAAATATTTGAGGTGTCTTTTAGATAGAAGGAGTATATTGGTAAAATCAGAGGTGGTTTATTTGTATAAATCTAGTGTAGATAATCCTTTTACGTCGGAAAATTTTGTGGGTCCCGCTAAGAGGACCATAATCCACAAAAATATTCAAAAGAACGTAACATTACCTCCCCAACGGTCAATTACTTTCAAAAACCTCTTTTCTCAAATCATTCAAACACTACTTTCATTTCACCCCGCATTACATCGATCTTCCAAATTCTCATAAACCTGTCTCAAAGATCAAATCTTTCTTGTAATTTGAACTACAATGGCTGCTACCTCATCCCACACTCCAAAAACCCCAAACAAATTTTCCAACATCAGTCCCATTTCAGTTTCAAATGTAAGAGTAATCGTTAGGGTTAGACCTTTCCTTACTCATGAAATCACAGCAAGAAATGGTGATCCAGTTTCCTGTATCTCTGTCCTCGATTCACATCAAGAAGAAGAAGTAGCTGTTTATCTCAAAGATCCACAAACCAGGTCTCCAAAAAATTTCACCTTTTTTATTATTATTTTCTTTGAAAGGTTTGCATTTGAATTTTGGTTTTGATGATATGTTTTTTTTTTCCTTCTTTGATGTTAGTCGTAATGAGTGCTACGAATTGGACTCTTTCTTTGACCAAGAAGATAACAATGTAGGTCAGATTTTTCAGACAGAAGTAAGTCCTTTGATTCCAGGAATTTTCAATGGCTGCAATGCCACTGTGTTTGCTTATGGAGCTACAGGTAGTGGCAAGACATATACCATGCAGGTGAGACTTGAGACTATGATCTGTTTGTTCTTTTTTTAAATGTCATTTTAGTAAACAATAATATGTGAATTAGTTTGATCCTTTGTGGATTTCAGTAGAAAACGAGTCACATACAGTTAACTAGAAAAGCTGACCTAAACTCGCGGAATCATCCGAGTTTACGTGTTAATTCGCATTATCAACAACCTTGTTATATAGTTCTGGGAAATTCGAATAACAATTATATCGTTATGTGAGGGTTAAAAGAAGGGAATCCATCCTTAAACTCCTTAGATTTGGAGTACCTAGTTGGTTGTAGTAAATGTGAGGTTATATAGTTCATGTCAACAACATAAGGCCAGGTTATGTTTTCTAAATATTATACTTGTAATAAGAGTCTAAGAGAGACAATGGTGATAAACAACCTATCTTTGAAGCTAACATGAGTTACGGAAAATAGAGAATAGATCCTTCGTTTGAAATTTTCAAATGATAGGGAGAAGTGTGATTTCCCACTATTCATGCTCAGGTGAAGTGGACACTCCTATTTCTATCTCTCTTGTTAGATGGTGGGAGATCACACTTTTCCTCTTCATGTGAAAATTTCCCATGAGGGGCGTGAAATTATAGCGTCATTCATGTACCGGACCCTTTTTAGTGAGATAAGGCTAGCTGGCTAGGCAGTTGTTGTTTGATTTACTATACTAGTAAAACGGAGGACTCAAAGTATAAGGGATCAACTGGTGGTTTTTTGAAATTGGTAGTACCTGCTTGTTAATTTTTACATGTTTTTATTGAAATTGTTTAATCTGTTGTGTTGTGTACTTGAGGTGAAATGATGCTTGGTGTTACAGGGAACTGAGGAGAAACCTGGCTTGATGCCACTGGCAATGTCCATGATCCTGTCTATTTGCCAAAGGACTGGCAGCACAGCACATATTTCATACTATGAGGTCTATATGGACCGGTGTTACGACCTCTTGGAGGTTAAAGCAAAAGAGATTTCAGTCTTGGATGACAAAGATGGTCAAATTCACCTCCGAGGACTATCCCAAGTTCCTATTAACACAATGTCTGAATTTCAAGAGGTTTTCTCCTGTGGAGTTCAGAGACGCAAAGTTGCACACACGGGCCTCAACGATGTATCTAGTAGGAGTCATGGAGTGCTTGTGATATCTGTATCCACTCCTGAAGGGAGTGAAAATCCTCTATGTGGAAAGTTGAATCTGATTGACCTGGCAGGTTACTTCCACACTCAAATTTGATTGATGTCTTGCAAGCATTTATGGTTATACTGATGTGTTTATTATTTATGTAGGTAATGAAGACAACAGAAGGACTTGCAATGAAGGGATTCGTCTTCAAGAGAGTGCCAAGATTGGCCAATCTTTGTTTGCGCTGTCAAATGTGATATATGCATTGAACAACAACAAACCAAGAATACCCTACCGAGAAAGCAAATTGACCCGTATATTGCAGGACTCTCTAGGGGGAACTAGTCGTGCATTGATGGTTGCTTGCCTGGTAAAGCTAGAGCTCTTATAGTTCTTTGCTTCTCATTTTCTGTTGGTCCAAGGTTTTAAAATGGTTGATGTGGCTGCCACCAAAGTCGTATTGCAGTCGCAATAATATCAAAAACCATGATGTTGTGTCCTAAATCGCAGTTGCCGACCTTTTTTTTAAAACGTTGTACATAACAATAAAGTGTTTGAGTGGGTGATTTATAAGCTGAAGATTACTAGTTCAACATGATAATTCTGATTAGATTTAAAAATTTTTGGTATACCTTTTCTGTTTGATTTCAGAATCCAGGAGAATACCAAGAAGCTGTTCATACTGTTAGTTTGGCTGCTAGATCAAGGCACATATCTAATTTTGTGCCTTCAGCTCAGAAACAAGAGACCCCAAAAGTTAAAGTTGACATGGAAGCCAAATTGAAAACTTGGCTAGAATCAAGAGGCAAAACAAAGAGCTGTCAAAGACTTGGAGTATTTAATTCTCCACTTGTGAAAAAAACTCTAGTTCCATCATTTCCTCTACTAAGAGATCCATTACTTTTAATAATTCTGTCAAAGGGGGGAGAACTTCCATCAACCAAGATGCTCAACTTACCAACGAAAGGTGACTAGTGGTCTTATTCTTGCATAATTAATTTAAGAGAATGGTTTTCTCAGATCCGGGTTGTGTGCAGTCAGAAATGCATGCAGTCGGATACTCAACAAACTCGGGACCGTTTGATCTTGATCAGACGGTCCAGAATTCAAAGTCGGAATTTTTTTATTAAACAAAACTCAAAAACTGCTCTTAAAATCCAGGCTGTCCGATCTTAATCGGATGACTTCGAGTTTACCGACTGCATGAATGCACGCAACTCCGACTGCATTTAATCCAAATCCGATTTTCTCATTGATATTATGTTACTTACTGATAATTGTCTTACTGTTTTAGCTGGGATTTTACTGGTGCTTTTAGAAACTTACTAAATGGTGAAGTGGCTTTTGATTCTTGCAAGGAGGTAAGTGAATGTCACAAGTGCAGTACATGTACTAGCAAGTTCAGTTCACTAATACAAGTACTATGTCACTATTAACTAGCACTGAAAAAGACCCGCATTATCAAAAGAAGCAAGAAAAAGTACAAGGAACTGTTCTTGTTATCATTTATCACGAATATTAAATTTTTTATGCATAGTGAAATAGAGAAGAAATCATTGTAGTTTTCTTGAATATAATAATATATGAAATGAACTGCAGGATAATAATAACAGAGATATTGAGCATGAGGCCAACAAGGCTGCATGGGAATCTAATAAAGATGTATCTGGTATGTCACTTCTTTGTGAGATTCCTGAACTTCAAAACTATTCAACTGTATAATAGGAAACTGTTTGGGAGAGCTTATGGAAACGGTTTATGACACGCTCATAAATTCGTTTTCACTAATTTCTCAGAAACTCTTTAGGATAGCTTTATGAAAACAAACATATAGTTATAGAAAAACAGTTTGACATTATTTTATCTTTTATTATAGAAACAACCTTTGCATAAGCTCTTATATGATAAGCGTTTATGTTATAAACGCTTAATTAAACTGCTTTATCAAAACAAGTATATAAAACTGTTATATAGTTTTCACTTTTATTCTGCTTTTAATATTTGTACAAAAACTGTAAAAACAAACAAAAAAAATTGTTTTCACGGTTTCCTGAACAAATATTTGAAAACATGATTAAAGTGAAAAATAAAGTGGCCATTTTGTAATTAAAATTAAAAACAGGAAATGATAGTAAAAAGCATTTTTCAAAGTAAACAGACCCTTAGGTATTCAGTATACTACATCGAATAGTACTTGGTTTAATTTCATGTAATTATAATTTGTAAAGCTTTGAGCTCATGTTTTGGTATGCAGTTAAGCCATTGAACAAGGTGGTGAATTCACCAATTACAAATGAGATTAAAGATGGAGTAAAAAGTCCATTAAGAAAAGTCCTCTCCCCCATCAACATCAATGGTAATCAAAATCCCCTTGAGTCAAAAACACCTTTTTCTGCAAACTGCTCCACTAACAAAATTTTACAAAAGAATGGCACTCCACTTGACAAGTTCAGTGCACAAAGTTCTAAACTAAAGGTACAGTACAACTAGTTGTTTTAACTCCACTAACAAATTGACTTTTTGAGCTTCCTTTCTCACATAATCAATTTTTTAATATGCAGGACTGTCTAGTTCAAGAATACCTTGATCTTTTAAATAATGCAAGCAGGTAAAGCAAACACTACCCCTTGTATTTTTGGTTAGTTTTCTAGACTATTTAATTCGCATACACAGTGGTTTAACAACTATTTTTACATTCGCATACCGTGATTTTGTGATTGGTTGACGATGTAAATTTTTTTACACTAACAATACATATCGATTAAACTATTTTCTAAACCGTGTTTAGTAAACATTCTATGAAGGTTCGATAACATTTGGTTTAATTTTTAAATGCAGGGAGGAGCTACTAGAATTAAAGGTACATGCAGGGTTGTCACAGAAATGTCAAATATGAATAGTATTTTTATCTGACATTTTTCCTTATTCATTATTGCATATTTTCATAATTTTTCTTCATTTTCTAATTTTTGGGATCCGATCCAATCATTCAATTCCTTCAGGGCATAGGTGAGAAGATGGCAGAATACATAATAGACCTTAGAGAAGAAAGTCCACTAAAATCGGTTAGTATAAATATAAATATCATTTACAATACAAATACAATTAAGTCATTATCTTGTTTTTATTGATGCTTTATTTTTTGCATTTTGCAGTTAAGTGACTTGGAGAAGATTGGTCTCTCTTTGAAGCAGGTATGATATTAGCTGAATGTTTACTTGTAAGATAACATGAAGATAACAAGTTGCTAATTTCAATTTCTGGCAGGCACATAACCTGTTCACTAAAGCTGCAAAAAAGCTCTTTGAAGATAAACCAGAAGATTCAATACTCAGTTGAAGTCTTTTCTTAAAACAACTTCGATTGTAACTTTCTTAGTTCACTCTCTTTGGGCTAAGATACACAAGTTTAGTAAACCTCAATTTGGTCTCTCAACTATAAAAATACAATAAATAGTGTCTCTAAACTATTTTAAATACATCAAATTAGTCAGTTCCTCAACTATCATTCTTTCTCCTATTTTTGACAGTATTTAGAGTGATAGATTTAAAATAGTTTAGGGACTATTTATTGTATTTCTATAGTTCAAGCACCAAATTGAAAACAGAGTAATTACTCAATACAAGTATGTAGCCGCCAGTTTATTTTATTTATTTTTCCAATTTATTACCGTTTGTTTGTACCATTGCTGCCTCTAGCAGCATGTTTCAGCTTGCCATGTGTTTTTATAAGTTGTAATGAGATACCCCAAATATTTGAACCAGTATTAGCAAAATGGTGTGATTTCTTTTTACTATGATGTCAAAACAATTAACCTAACTAACTAACTAGCCACTGTTGTTGTGATTTCAGCAATAATTTATGGATGAGAATAATTAGTTTACTAACAAAGTAATTATGGGTCACAACAAATAGATCGACTTTCGTTGACTCATTTTTATTTATTATAATATAATAGAGACTAGAGGGAATAATCGATAAAATGCATTGGTCCACTGTGAACCATTTATCTAGATTGTCCACGGTAGAATTTGCTGAACATTATAAAAGTAACACAGACAAAAAAGACAAGAAAAACATATTCTCACTGAAGAAAAAGAGTTAAATTGAAATCAATGTTGTGGTTTCATTGTCAAAATTGGACAAGTCAGTAATCTGTGGATAGGAACAAGAACTACATCCAATAGTAATCATGATATCCTCCTGATTTTCATGCATTTTCTTTCCCCACATTCATTTTAGTGTTTCTTTGTTTGTTTGCTGATGGATGATTGAAGAACACTCTCTTTTCTTTCTTTTTAATTAATAAACGAAATTTTAGACTCTTTTCTTTAAAACTTTGAACTCTTACAAGTGGGGATTCAAATCCACAACTTGTAGATTATAAAAAGTGACTGATTATGGCTTAGTCTAAGACTACTAAAGTCTTAGATTAAGCATCAAATTATTATTTTTTTTAAAAAAGTAAGTATCAAAGTATTGAGAAATTGAACCCAAAAATTCTCATTCCTAGAAAGTGGAAGGCAAATGATTCTCCACCCATGTTTGCAAACTCCACAAGGGTCAATCGCTGCGCATCTTTATTTTCTCTCTTTTTCTTTTGTGGTTGACAAATAAGTGTGCATTTTTTCAGGAAAAAGACTCCAACCATTCATAAAATAGAATGTCCTGTAACAATTTTCTTTAGCTTTCATAAGATAGTGTTTTAGCTTTTTCTAACTTTATATAAGGTTATTGCAAAAGAACTATCTTGAATCCAAAAAAAAAGTAATTCAAAATCAAAAGTCATACTATTAGTTTCAATAAATATAAATAAAATTGTTCCAATAATTTTAGGAAATTATTAGATAACTGCTATCTGTATGACCAAGCAAAACTCGCTAATTGGTTGAATATTTTTTGTGGTTATCCAGGTTCGAATTTAGATTTCCACTTATGTGCGGCCTAACAAACTAATTGTTAGATTGAATATTTGTTGTAGTTATTTAGATTCGACCTTAGATCTCCACTTTGTCTGTGTGGCCTAACACAACTGATTGTTAAGTTGGATATTTTTTTGTGATTATCCAAATTTGAACTTAGATCTCCACCTTGTGTGTGTGGCTTAACACTTTTTGTAGTTATCCAGATTCAAATTTGGAACTCCACTTCATGTGTGGCATAGTATAACTAGTTGTTAGGTTAGATATTTTTCCGTAGATATTTATCCATCACAAACCTTATTTGCCACCTTTGAAACATGCACATGGAAGTGAAACTACCAATTCTCATTATTATCATTGAAATCAAATTACGTGTCTGTCCCATTATGTTTCCTTGTTCACAGAAGAAAACAAAACTAGATTTTTCCTTCTCATCTATCTATCTATGAATATGATAGCATTTTCTTGTGTTGATAGTCTCATGAGAATAGTAAAACTTTAAACAAATATAAAAAGAGAAACACTCATTTAATAACATAATATATATTTCATTGATGAGCTGCAGAGATGGCTTCAGATTAGCCGAAATTTATACTTAACAAAACCAAAAAAAAACATAAACAAACAAAGCAACCATGGTTAAATACACCAATAACAAATCCAAAACAAATTAGAATTTGTCAAAGGTTAAAAAAACATGGTCACTTTATTCTAGTACTCCAAAAGGTTGTTTAGAACAAACAATCCATATGGATGGAGTACACAAAAACAAACACATAAACACTAAATATATGATAATAAGAACTTGTTGTTATTGCTGCTGCTAATAGGGTAAGGAACCATCTCTGCTATAAGATTTCAGTTTTGATCTCTCATTTGCAGTTGCAAGGGTTGCAGGTGCAGTTGTCACCACACTTGCAGCCATTCTCAGTTGCAACACCCATTTCAGTAGCTTCAAATTGGGTCTTCATTGGTGCCACTCCCATCACAAGGGTTGAAGTGGTTGTTTGCTCAGCGTTGAAGTCTGGGTACATCTTGCACCTGCATCACATTAAAAATCTATGTTAAAACACAAATATTAATGACAAATAAACATCACACATATTATCACACTAGAGAACAAACTCGGGAATCGATATTCCCGATATCACAAAATTGGTATTCCCCATACAACTAAAATTGTCGATGCAATATAAACATCACACACATTATCACACTAGAGAACAAACTCGGGAATCGGTATTTTCGATATCACAAAATTGGTATTTCCCATACAACTAAAATTGTCAATGCAATCAATATGAAGAATACTCATTCTTATGAGATATGGGATCTGATACTCTGTTGCGCACATGATGCGCCACGTAGATCATCTGATCTAGAGTAGATTAGATAGTCCATGCTGGCATAGCACATGGAGTCTGCACGCAACAGAGGATCCGCGTCCCAATCATAAGGACTAATCAACATCAACAAAACTCTTTAGAATCACAGGCATGTTTGTAAAATTGAAAGACAGCAGAAATTAATAAATAACCCAGGTGATTTTAAAAGACAGATTAAAAAGGCATAGAAACATTGCCAATCTTGATGGAATTTTATATACAGCCTCAAAGCTATTAAAATCTCACTAGCAGAAAACCATATAAGTTAAAAAAATCATTTTTGTTCTCTTCAAATTCAAGAAAAAGGGTACCCCAAAAGCCAATCAAAACCATAATTTTGATTTGAGCGGTTTAAAGCGATTAAACCATCACAGGTGGTTTCACAGATTTGATGTTCAATCCAATTTTAAAAACATTTGCTTAAACAAAACAGCGATTCTATGCAAAAGAAAAATAACACAATCACAGATCATATCTGTATAAAAGATTAAATCAAAAGGATACCCTAAAAAGCCAGCCAATAATTATCAGAAAACAAACTCAAAATAATAATAAGAAAAAGGCATGCATGAAATGAAAAAGCTCACCCTCCGCAGCCATTGCCGCAGCCACAGTTAGTTCCACAACCACAGTTTCTCCACAGCAAGACATTTTCAAAGATGAAGATAATAAACAACAAAGAAAACAACAATGATCTTAATAATTCAGGATTGGCTTGAAGGAAGAAAGGGAAGGTGAAGCCACATTTATAGCATTATTGAGGAGAGAGTGTGTGAAATATCTTAGGCCACGTGTCCTAATCTTACGTTCCTTCTAATCCATTTGCGGATCTTCTACCACGTCTACGTCGTTTTCTATCATAAAAAACAGTTATACACGTATTTCTTTTCTAGAAATGTGAAAAGGGTTTTATAGCGTGTTTTGATGGTATAGGTTTAGACTTTTAGAGTTTTATATCTACCGTTGGATATGGGGATTATGGATGAGATTGCTTTGGAAATGGCAGAACAGTTATTTATTATCTGCAAATATGTGTTCAATATGTGTTTGATCTAATTGAGTTTTTGTAAGAATAAAATTTCGTCTTTGTAATATAGTATATGTTTTATATCTAGTTTAGTTCCTGTAAAAATAGAGTTTTGTTTTCCGTCACTACAAATGCACGTTTAATCTAGTTTGGTCCTAATATCTTGACTTTCTCAACTGTGCTAATTATTTGAGTTTAGTTCTTTTTGTTGCTCAAATTGCAAAGACTCACAAGAACTACAGAGACTAATCCTCGAAATGGTGAGACCACAATAGGCAAAAAAACTCTCCTCAAGAGATTTAACATCACAGACGCCTTCAGCGCCGATTGCAAAGACTAAAATAAAATATTTTACATATTACAGGGACCAAACTTGATTAAACATATATGGCTAAAAGGTACTTTTAGTCCCTGCAAATGTCAAGAAAATCCAGTTTAGTCCCTGCAATTCCAAAATTTTTAAAATAGTCCCTGCAATTAGTAAACGTATCCAGCTTTAGTCCTCATTGCACTACTTTAGTCCCCGCAATTCCATTTAAAAGGTACTTTTAGTCCCCGCAAATGTCAAGAAAATCCAGCTTTAGTCCTCCTTTGTTAGGAGTAAAGTAACCGCAGGACTAAAGTAGTAACGCTTACTAATTGCGGGGACTATTTTAAAAAATTTGGAATTGCAGTGACTAAACTGGATTTTCTTGACATTTGCAGGGACTAAAAGTACCTTTTAGCCAACATATATTTACAGGAACGAAAATCAAAATTTTATTTTTTTACAGAGACTTAACTGATAAAATATATATTTGCAAGGATTAAACACAAAATTTTATTTTTACGAGAACTAAACTGGATCAAACCGTATATTTTCAAGGACGTATATATATATATATATATATATATATATATATATATATATATATATATATATATATATATATATAAGCCTTAAAAGAATTAGCACGGTTGAGAAAGTCAAGATATTAGGCCGAGTATTTTTCTCTAGTTTTTTGAGTTCAAATTTGAAATCTATACTTCGTGTGTGTGTCTTTATAGTAATATTGGTCACTCCGTCTGCAGACCAAAAAAATTATGTTTGAGTTTTAACATTTTTTTACAAACTATTTCTAAAACACATTTTTTTAGACAACAACTTAGATCAATTCATTCAAAAAAAGTATCACGATACAACTTGAAATAAAATTAAAAATTTTAGAACTAGCAAATAACCTAGAAGTTTTTGTAATTTTTTTCTTTTTGACAAAAAGTACTTTTGACTATTGACATTGAATTTCACATTTAATATTATTTAATGCTATATTTATGAAAATAGTATAATAAATGTTATCAACAATATAAATTACATTTGATATACTACATCTCATAAATATAGCATTCAATGTTATAAATACTCCCTCTGTTCTTATTTACTTATCACTTTTTGACTTTTTACACATACCAATGAGAGTAATAAATTTTGTTATTTTTGATACAATTAATTCTCTTTTATCTATAATGCCCATGGTCATTTATCATCTCATTTTATCTATTTCTCTCACTGCAATAAATCCTTAAGGGCATTATTGACAAAACAACAATAAATGGTGCATTGAACTTTGAAAATGGCAAGTAAATAGAAACAAATTTTTTCTACAAAAGTGACAAGTAATAAGGAACGGGGGGAGTAATATAAATTGTTTTGTCATAAAAAACAAAATAATTTATTAACTTTTATGATAAAAATAAAGGAGTGTTTGATAAATATATGAATAATTATTTTTTTTGAAGCAAAATATAGGAATAATTATTAAATTTCAAATATGAAACATTTCTATGAAAATATATTAGTTTTAGGCTTTTTTAGTAATAAGTAGCGAATAATGAATAAGCTAGTAAATAATGATTGAGCTAATAAAGCGGTGAAATTAATGATAATGAGATAAAGAGATAAATACTTACTTAATAGCAAATAGTGTGCTTGGTAAAGTTAGCAATTAAACTAGCTGATAAATATAAAATGACATAAAAGAACACATATAAGATTAAATTTATTTAAATAGTATAGCAAATAGTCTACGTCGTTTTCTATCATAACAAACAGTAAAACATGTATTTCTATAAATGTGTGAAAAGGGTTTTATAGTGTGTTTCACGGTGTAGAGGTTTAGACTTTAGAGTTTTACATCTCCCGTTGGATATGGGGATTATGGATTAGATGGCTTGGGAAATGGCAGTACAGATACGGGAATGGATACCCTCATGTTGGAAAAAAAACATGAGGGGCATGTTCTTAATTTCTACCATTAGATTATCTTGTTTTCATTTTTTTAATATTTTATACACTTATTTTCTCTCTTTTGTACATATTAAATGAGTGATTGAGATTGAACATGACAGAAACTAACATGAGAGAATCCTTTCCCATTATTTATTATCTTAACTAAGAGAGCTTATTATTATCTTAATATATATATATATATATATATATATATATATATATATATATATATATATATATATATATGTTTAGTCCTATAAATATGTGTTTGATCCAATTGAGTCCTTGTAAAAATAAAATTTTGTATTTCATCTTGCAAATATATGTTTTATCCAGCTTTATTTCATGTAAAAATAAAGTTTTTTATCCTGTCGTCCTCGTAATATGTAAATTATTGGAGTTTAGTCCTTTTGTTGCTAAAATAAAATAATAGACATTACAGTGACCAAGCTTGATAAAACGTATATTTACAGGAACAAAAATTAAAGTTTTATTTTTACAGTGGACTAACTGATAAAATATAAATTTACAAGGATGAAACACAATTTACAAGGATGAAACACAAAAAAAAATTTGACGAGGATTAAACTGAACAAACGATATTTTTTCGGGACGAAATATATATATATATATATATATATATATATATATATATATATATATATATATATATATATATATTGTTACATGGATGAAACATATATTTAAGCCTTCTAAGAGATATATATATATATATATATATATTTTATGTATATATATATATATATATATATATATATATATATATATATATATATATATATATATATATTTATGATTGACACGTCACATGACACGTTGGAAATAAAAATTTAAAACTAATTTTAAAAATTGAAATTAAAAACTAAAACTAAAATTGAAATTAAAATCATTTCAACCCTAATTCCCAAATTGATGTTTCACCGCCGCCTCTCTCACTCTCAAACTCACTCTCGCCTCTCACTTTCTCACTCACACTCACTCTCTCACTCTCGCCTCTCACTTTCTCACTCTCGCCTCTCACACGAACTATTTCTTGTTCATGGTCATGGTATCTATCTCAAATTATGCCCAATGATGTACACATAAACTATTGATTGGTTACACGGTTTTGTTCACAAACTGATCTGCATCTCTCAAATTTTTCTGCTTATAACTGTATATGTGAAATCAGATTGTTAATTGAGTTTTGTTGGCATCTTAATTATTCTTTTTGTTATGTTTGATGCTTTTGGAACGTAATTGCCTCAAATTCTGCCCAATGATGTACAATGTTGTTTGAGAGACGAGAGTGAGAAAGTGAGAGACGAGAGTGAGTTTGAGGGTGAGAGAGACAACAGTGAAACAACAATTTGGGAATTAGGGTTGAAATGATTTTAATTTCAATTTTAGTTTTAATTTCAGTTTTTAAAATTAGTTTTAAATTTTTATTTCAAATATGTCATGTGACTCACACTCATAAATGACATGGAAAATGCCATCACATTTAAAAAAAGTCACATGTGCAATGTCACGTCAGCACCGTTAATGAAAATAAACGGCAGAGACTAAAACTGCTAACGGGAAAAAAAAGTAGGGACCAAAAGTGTCCAAAAAATTTTATAGTGACTAAAAACAAAACTCAGTGTAATTATAGGGACCAAAACATATTTAACCCCTTTTTTATCAGTAAGAAAACTAGTTACTATGATATTACACTGTTTACATTTTGTTTTGCATAGGCTTATACAAATAATTGTGAACAAAACTAGCAATTATAATTAGAACTAATAATATAAAAATTAAAAATTAGACTTTAGAAAAATAGAAATATTTTTCAGTTTAAAAAAAAGCATGTCACATAATAATACTTTAATCTTTTTGGTAAAGAAATGTAGGAACCAATATGAATTCACACATGTGGTAATTATTTGGTTCTGAGTTTACTTTCTGGCCGGTGCGTATGGAAAAATATTTGTTGGGTGATGTCAACCCTTTAAATGAATCTCTGAACTTCGAAGGATTAGTCTCCAGAATCGCCGTGGAAGATACTTTGGTTTACCAAAAAAAGAACATTAGAAAGGAAAAATAGTATTCCACCTCATTTTATTGAAAAAAAATAAAATACATAAAAGACCAATAGATCAGACTAGGTCAATACCCTTGTAAGGGAAATAAAAGGCGAGCATTTGTTGCAACACTATAGTGCATAAAATTAAAAACCAGAGAAATTAACCTGAGAGCCTAGAAAACATTTAGCTAAATCTAAAATAGGGAGACCCATCTATTACTAGAAAAACCCTCCTTAATAAAATTTCGAATATTATCTCACAAAAGCAATCTTATGATAAATGTTCCATCATTGGCAGATTTATCTGCGCAAGAATTATCTTATCTAAAAATATGGAAATGAGTAATATCACGAGTATTTTCTCGTGAAGACTTGCGAAGGATTTTAATTGGTTGACACCTTAACCATTGTTGAGTGATCCTAATAATTTTCCTTTTAGTTAATTCCAGAGGAAATAAATAACTTGTCGTGAAATTTTATGAAGAAATTGGTCAAGTTAAATAGCAACACTCCTTAAAACATGAGATATTCGAAAGTTTATACTTGCAACTTTAAGTAAACGACTCCTACATCCGTTTCTAAGCATTTAAAGTATAATAGATGAATCAATAGCAATAAGTACGACCAATTGAGAATCACACTTTATCCAAACATTATGTTTACCTTTGTCGAAAGTAATCTCAACGACAGTGATTTTACCTAGAATCTCAGCTATATTCATAGAGAAACAACCAAAAACTGTTGTCACACCCAAAAGACCACTTTGATGCACCGTTAGTGTTACATTTCACCCAAGAACAAGGAGGAGCGCAAATGACTTTTTTAATTTCTAGAGATTCATTAGGTTTACTAAAGATAGATAAATCTTACGAATTTTTATTTGAAAGAAGACATGCATCCAGAACTAAGGATCCTATTTTTAACTGCTATAAATAAGGATATCTTTTTATTATAAAGCCAAGTGCTGTTTCAACAATACCAGACAGTGCTTAGTTACTAACAACACAAGCATCCACAATATCCTTAAGGTGGAAACTCCAATGTTTGTCACAAATATCCAATATAGCAAGAGGATAGGAGAATCAATGCAAACTAAAGAAATCTGAAAATTAAGTGTTTTTTTTAGAAAATATTAATTCTTTTCTAAAAAGTAAGAAATACAAATTAAAAACCAAAAATATTAAGAAATTGAATTTCTTAAAACATAGATTGGATTATGGGGCCATAAAGGTCTTGACATGACATAGTGGTGGGCCCTAAGTTTAGTGTGACCGTTCTATATGGGCATGGAATCCATTATTCTTTTGATGGGATGGGCAGGGAATCCATTTTGATTGTGGACCAAGAAATCATTTGGATTAGCTTCTTGCAATATCCTTTATTATTTTTTTTGGCAATATTCAAGAATTAAGTAAGAAAAAAAAGAAAGACAATATTCTTGCATTTTTTTTATTGGGCATGTTTCTCATTTATTTTAATCTCATCTCATTACCTTTATGATAAAGTTATACCTTATCATAAAGTCATATCTTGAATAATACCTAATTTCTTATTTATTTTAAGGGTTAAATAAGTTTCACCTCTCATGAAATTTCATAATATAGTTTTAGTCTTTGAAATTTTCATCAATTTTTTTAGGGCCTAAAAATGATATAAAATTTTATAGGGGCAAAAACATATTTTAATCTTAATTTTACTTCTATTCCACTACCTTTATGAAAAAGTTATACCTCTTTAAGTGAAAGCAAAAACATAAGTATTTCTTAATTTATCTCTATTATGTTCCACTTTAATATGGATAGAATCAGTTTGGTTTACTGATAAAAAAAACCATTTGGTTCTCGGGTTTACATATGAGGAAAGTGTGATCTATATCAATTTGTTTGTTTATTTTTGTTGTTGTGTGAAACTTGTTTGTCAATATGAGAGAAGTTTGTAAGTGTAATGGTTTGATGATTGATATTTTTCTATTTGAGTTCGTTCTGCGAGTTGATGGGTTTAATTAGTCCGCCTATAAAATAAATAAGGGTATTTTTTTACCCCCACCCCTTCCTTCATACCCCCACATACCCCATGAAAAGACCCTAATATCCCTCCTACCTTACAAAATCCCAATTTCTTTACCCATTTGGTCATATCTACGATTGACCAAAATTTCACTCGCATATATACATCCCCAAACGTATATACGATTGAGCAATTTTCGCCCCAATCGTATATACCTCCAAGCCCACATATATACAACCCTCTTAGTTTTCACCATCGTATATACGTTCCAACAACGTATATACGAGTGCTCCAGATTTGTGCCACTCAAATTTACGTCCAAAAGAGATACATACGACCCTCACAAGTAGGCATCGTATATACCCTCTGGTTCACCTATATACGATGTTGTTTATTTATTTATTTTTTTAAACTAATTGTGTTTTTTTCCTTCGCGTTGTCTAGTAGGTATCGCCGCAGAGAGAGATGGAGGTATCTCCTAGCGGAGGAGAGAGGGAAGACATCCACTTTTTTCCGCCCCGAGCACGAGGACTCGGAGGCATAATCGGTTGCATGCTTCGGCGAGGCCTGAGAGGGACTTGGCTAGGAGACAGGCTGACCCAACTCAATACCAGCCCCAACCACCCCAATACCAAATTTCCAACCACCCCAAAGATGATATGCACCAAATTTTTCAGACCATCCCCACCACCCCAAAGATGAGATGCACCATCGCACCATCCCCACCACCCCAAAGACGATCGCCAGCCTCCGCAGATCGTGATCGCTGATAGTATTATCACAGGATTTTCTACAAAGCAGACTCAGGCAGGAGGGATTACTATCGTGGGAGGCACCTCAACATCATGCCTATCAAAGATCATGCCACTCAAGAAAGATCACTATCGCAAAGATGTCGATCAAAGAACATGACTATCACCGTGATGACTATCAGATCATGAGGAGTCTCGCACGGATATGTCGCCGATGAGTCTATGTCCGAGCATCGTGAGGAGCAAATTCGTGAGGATCGTGGAATCGTGAGGAGCTCACTTTTTAGTACCGCCTCTCATCGATCCGAAGATCATGTCCGCACTTCAATATGCTCCGATCCTGGTAGTTGAATTTATTGCTTACTTAGTTTATTAGTTAACACACATAGTCCGACTTCTTCGCTACATAATTTATTTTTAATTCGTGATTATAATCGTGTTGTGAAAGTCCGGGCTCATGGAAACAAAATCCCGACTAAGCCGCATGTACACCATGAGGCCCTAGTTCAAATGCTCCCGTGAGCTCGTGGACTCCACTAACCCCACTTCTCTTCACCGCCACAAGACGCAGAGTAGTAGACCATGAGTTGTTGTCCGCTTTTATCGAGAGATGGCACTCAGATACTTCGTCACTTCACTTACCATTTGGTGAAATGACGATCACTCTGGATGACGTCTCTTGTTTGCTGCATCTTCCTATCCAGGGGAACTATGCCACACCTACAGCCCTTACGGTCACTTCGGATTAGGCCACACAGCTTGCAGAGAGGTATCTGGGTGTTTCACGAATTGAGGCTGCTAACAACACTCGTGGGGGTCCGTATTATAGTTTCACTTGGCTGCTAGAGATTTTTAGGCGTCATACGGCAGAGGGGGGTGACATGACTATTGCTGTGAGGGCTTATCTCCTTCTACTTCTGACCTACAACATCTTCACTACGAAGACTGGAGACAGTGGATGAGGCTGTTGGTCGCTTTACCTTGATGATCTCAAAGGCGTATATTCTTGGACAAGATGCACGGGTGCAGTGCACTAGCTGCCATGTATGACTCCTTGAACACTGCCTCTTTGAGGGCGACAGCGCAGTTAGGAGGGTATGCCAGCCTATTTCAGGTACACATTTTAACTTTATTTTTTCGTTAAATCACACTGACTTTGGGTAAATAGTTTTTAATTAAACATGTTTATTTTTGCATTTCACTTGATTACGTGGTATTTCCTCGAATGGCGTAGAGGAAGTCCGTCATATACGCGGTGAGCCACCGGGCCGGGCGCTTTAGGAAGAAGAAGACAGATCACCTGACACTGAGCCACTATAGGAAGATGATTGATGAGCCGAGACCGCAGGATGTCTGGCCGCGACCATTCGAGGAGCATCGCGCTAGACTTTTCAAAGCAGATCTCCCGCATGTGGGGCTTCATCACCGTCCGACTTCGTAGTTCGCTACATGCCCGATAGTGCATGCGACAGCTTTGGGTATCGCAAGACATCCCATGTGACCTCTTGCAGTCGTCGCCCCACCATGCCGACTGCATCTTTTAGATCTCCACCTTCATGGCTAGTGTGAGGACGCTCGCTTCACTACTCATGCCGCCACGCACGAATCGACCGAGATCGCGATTTAGACCGGCACGTCCGCAGCATCTTTCCCGACTTACTTACCACTCCAAAGACCACCACCGTAGTGGACACCTTCGCCAGAGCTACGATCGACGATCCCGAGTGGACGCGGAGGTCAGGACATTTGTAGGCGCGGGCTTCGTAGAGGCGAGATCCCTATGGGGACTGAGACTTATGCTAGACTCAATCAGCTGGTGGGGATGGCACCACCAAACTTTCCATTCCCAGGTAGGCGAGAACGAGGACGAGGACGAGGACGTTAGGGATTTTGTATTTGTACTTTGATGTATTTGTACTCATGTTACTTTGATGTTTGCACTTTATTATTACTTTTTTCCGGTTGTTATATTTTACGAGTTTCCATAAATTTTTGATTTCATTGATTCGATAAAACAAACTTACACAAGCGATAAAACATAAACAACTAGAATAAAAATAGACAAATAAAAAGAAAATACAATAGAAACTACTGAGCTGGTGGAGTTAATCGACGGAGGATCTCAACGACGGTCCTTCTGGTTTCGACGTACAGATGAATATAACTCTTCCATTTAAACGTAATATGAATGGACATCATGTCTCGGAGGCCATCCTCGCTGTTGACATCCATGGTAGACCAAGAAAGAAAGACTCCATCACCCATTCCGGCTTCCGATAAACGATACGAATTATCTCATGCTCGCTGCTCTCTAGTTGAACCATCCGCAGAGTTTCGCTAAGAGCAAAGAAAATGATATGCAGTGTTTTAACCTACACTGCATAACATCTCTCCCATCGAAACCTACACCATCATCTTGCAAGATGATTCCCTGATGATCAGCAAACCCCAGATTAGAATGAACGATAGTGAGGAAAGAAGGCTCATAGTATGACATTAGCGAAGCCGGCATCATCTTGACTTGTATCGTGTGAGAGAAGGAAGTTGAATTTTTTGGTGTGAAAATAGTGAGAGTCGGAGTGAGTATTTATAGTCGAGGTAAAAGATTATCAACCGTTGATTTTGTTGGTGCAATCTATACCGTTGATCAACATTGAAAGTGAAATCCTAACTGTTGAAAATTAAAAAAACAAAATAAAAAAAACATATTTAACCCATTGTATATATGTTTTTAGGACATATATACGATGTTGATATTTACACCATCGTATATATGTCCTAAAAACGTATATACGATTGAATGATCCGAAGCCAATCGTATATACGCTTTTAGGACATATATACGATGGTGTAAATATCAACATCGTATATATGTCCCAAAAACATATATACAATTAGTTTTTTAAAAAAAAGAATACTTTTAAAAGGGGTATTTTGGGGATATCATATTGTGTGGGGGTATGGGGGAATATGGTGGGGGTATGAAAAAAAGAGCCCAATAAATAAACATAAAAAAATTAAAAAGGCCATTTGGCTAAAAAGTGGCGTGTTGATCTTCCTGAACAAAATAAAAAGTGTTTTTTTTTACCCCCACATACCACTAAAAACTCCAAAATACCCTTAAAAATGATTTTTTTAAAATGAAAATTCCAATCGTATATACGTTTTGAGTACTATATACATTTTGAGTACGTATATACGATGGCTTTTTGATGTCCAATCATATATACATACTCAAAACGTATATACAATGACTTTTTATGTCTAATCGTATATACGTACTCAAAACGTATATACGATGGTTTTTTTTTTAATGATTTGTTTTAATTTTTTTAAAAATATATTATAAAAAGGCTACTAAAAATTCGTTAAAGAGTCAAAACTAATCTAAAAAAATTATAAAAACACCACAAAAATCTAACAAAACCAAAATAAGGCTATGCAATTTTTTTTAGATTTTTTGGAGACTATGAAAAATTAATAAAAAATAGTAAACGATAGAATTTGGGATTTTGAGCCCGTACTCCCGTAAGAAGTCCCTTATAAGGAAGTCATGGTCGTTGATTGTTTTCGGATTTAATGGTTGTGGTTTCATTACGATTGGAGTAGGTTGCCCGAAAACCGATTTTTTAGCCTAAATTATTCTGGCCAACGATAACATCGCCACGCCAAGCAACTAACTACACATACACACTAAACCCATTTTTAGGTCTAAATTATTCATGTCTAATTTATCTTTATTAAAAGTATATATTTTTAATTTTTTAAATAATTTAATTAATTTTTATTTGACTCCAAAAAAATATTATAGAGGGGTCGTATATACACCCCCAAATCGTATATACACCATCGTATATACCATTTGGTGGTGTATACACGACCCCTAAATTAACCCATCGTATATACACCCCCAAATGGTATATACGATGGTGTATATAATGATTTGGGGGTGTATATATGACCTCTATATTTTTTTTTTGAGCCGCAGGATATGTTGGGTTTTTTTAAATTTGTGTTAAGGGTATTTTGGTCTTTTCGTAGGGCTCATGGGGGTAGATGGGGAAGTGATGGGGGTACAAAAATAAGACCCAAATAAAAATGGCAGCTTGACGATGTCACAACCCATCAAAAATACACAAAAATTAAAAGGGTTTTTTTTGTACCCCCACAATATTCACATATACCCCCACACATTAGTGAATCCCCAAAATGCCCTTCAGAAAACGTTTTTTTTTTTTACAAAATTACACTAATCGTATATATCTTTTTTTGACTTATATACGATGTGCATTTTTTAGGCATCGTATATATGTTCATTGTGTGTATATACGATTGATGCGTTTTATGTCAATCGTATATACGCTTTGTGGGGGTATATACGATGCCTAAAAAATGAACATCGTATATATGTCCCACCAATGGTATATACGATGGGCTTAGTATTTGTTAACGGTTGTGATTTGATCAACGGTTTTAATTTGAACCCTCGTGATTTGATCAACGGTTGTCATTTGATCAACAACGTAGATATGATGGATAAATAAACGTGTGTAATTACAAAAATGTGGTACAATAATAAATACATGTGTAATACAAAAAAGGTGTGAATCTATAATCGTCAATAGAATCATCGGCTAAATCAACACATCTAGGCGCATCACCGAGAGTGGGAGGCTGCACGGAAGGACACATAGACTGCCAGAGGGTAAAACGACCGGCATACGGATTCAACCATGAAGCAGACTCTGATGAGTGGTGCTGTACCATCATGGGCAATAGAGGCAATGCAGATGTGGGAGAGATTGAAATATGCAACCAAAGCAGTAGATTTTGCTTGTTCATAATAGATATGATTTTAAACTTAGACGTAAACATAGGTACCTCTCAAAGGCGTATAAGTACAATTCATATTCAAAGACAACCGAACGAGTGCCACATTATACTTGGTCAGCAACCATGTACCCCATCTCTCTGCAAATCTAACCACTTAATGCTTTACTTAACCTCTAATACCGTTTCTTCCCAAACATAGTCAAATACACCGCTCCTTTTCCTTTGTTTCTTCAATTAAATCTTACCTAATCAGAGGCCAAGAATCCTCACCCATATCAAGACCAACTCCGGCTGCTCTAAAACCACAATTATCGTCACCTTCAACATCAACTATTTTTTGAACATAAGAGTGCACGTGAGATGGAACAAATGGTAAATAGATTTTAGTCTCAGCTGTCTGTGATAAAACTCTAGAAGCACCTTGAGATAATTTGGAAGACCGCTGTGAAGTATTTTTGGAAGACCGCTGTGATGATTTTCAATTAGAAGCCCCAAATTCTTCAGTCATTTTTACCTTCTCATCCACATGCTCCCACCCAGAAGGATCACGCTTAGCATCAAATAATTTATGTTTTTTCTTCTTTGGTGCACATTTTGTTTTGACTTTAGATTTAGGTGGAACCATTGAAGAAGTAGAAGGGAATGCTATCTCATTAAGTTGCTTCTTAATAAGAAATTTCTCCTCCTCACTCACTTTATTAAATCTTGCTTGATAAATACAAACCGATAAGAAATATCACAAATTGTGATGATTTATCTTGAGTGGATTTAAAATCATCTAATGCATCCAAACTCAAATGTTTCCAGTGATCTTCAATAACATTCAACGAAATAGAATTACCGGAAGCATGAAAAATACCTATCTCACAAGCACAAGGAAGAAGATGTGTCTTCCTTTGAATGCACCGACACTGCCCTTTGTCATATCCAACCCCAGATTTCGATCTTTCAAACTCTTTAACCATGTGACCCATTGCAGATAAGGAAACAAGACCTTGAAGATTTTTAAACAGTAGAGTATTGGACTTGACTTCAATTCTATTAATGCTTCTTTGAAAAGACCCGTTGATTTGATCAAAATGAATTGTCAGCATGTCATCAATAGATATGAAACTTTTAGGTAAATCACCCTTAGAAGTCTTCAATTGTCTCTTCAAACTCCAATGCAAAGATTCCGCTCTTAAATAATAAACAAGTGTCAAAAAATAGTAAACACGTGTCAAAAAAATTTAAGTAACCGATAGAAATAATAAACAAGTGTCAAAGAAATTTAATCAACGATAAAATGATGCGCACATGTCAAAAAAATTCAAGTAACCGATAGAAATAATAAATGCGAAAAATACCTGTTGGTCGTCTGATTCCCCAAGTGTGGGATATGGTTAGTCCATGCTGAGATAAATCGCTCCTTGTGCGGTGTCATCCATGTGTCATGCACATATTTAATAAGAGCAGGTTTATCAGAGCAAGAAGCCTAAAAAAACTTCAGATTAGATAAGTACTCCGACTCATCAACAAAATCAATAATACAGAGCCATAGAGAGATGACCTCCTCTCGCCTATCATTGTGAACCAAGTCTTTAATCTTCGCTTTGACATTTTTTATCACATGCCAATGACACAATAAATTTGTAGCAGAAGGAAAGACATCAAGAATAGCAGACAAACAGCCGAGATCTCTGTCCCACAAGAAAACTCGAGGATGAATAGAATGCAAGTCACAAATACCTCTCACCAAGCAATACCCAAGAAAATGAATAGCAAGCTCCCGCCCAATATACGCAAATGCAACGTGGAAACTTATCTCGTTGTTCAGGACTCCTACAATATATAGAAGAGGCAAGTTATATCTCGTTGGTCTTGTAGGTCGAGTCAAGAATGAGAACTTTCTAAACAACCCGAGTAACTTTAAAGAAGTGGGATGAGCCCACATGATATCACTGACGACCTCAGACCCCATAATCTTTCTACTTTAACATAGATAATTATGTGATGCAATCAATCTCAATACCTCCTGAATGTTTGTTCTAGGACCCCTCTTTGTAGACCTGCTCGTGTGACGCCGCTTATAAACTTGACGAAGAGCAACTACATTCTTCTCGGATCTAGCTTCTTCAAAGCAAGAATAGTAGCTTTCTGACCAACATCAAGATCATCATGCTCATTAACCAGATCATTTTGCGCCTTAGACAGGCGCCCAAAGGCATTAATACCAATGGGAGTTTTAAGCATCCCATGCGTGTGTCTACCACACTTAACCGTCACACCCCAACCCCCACGACGAAGAGTGCAAGTAGCTTTCAATCTAAAAGGATAGCTTTTTTCTTTAGAACCGAAACCCTTGAATCATTAGTAAACCACTCTTGCTTCTCACAACCAAAATCAATCTTCTCTCGATGCCCTCCGACTGTGATTTGTCCGATCTCACTATTATAACCGCTTACACCAATACTTATACCAATCGCTACCACTCCTCCACAAAATTTCGCAGTAGAAAATACCTACAAAATAGATAAATGTTACGTACTTAAGTAATTCATTAAATATTTATCAAACTTGATTAACAAAAATTAGAGTGAAAAATATACTGTATCCGTGGTAAACGCCGATGTAGTATCAATATCGAAAGAAACCAACTGAGAGCTCAAGATCTCAGCAAAGAAAGTGTGAATATCCTGCTTTAACAAAACAAAAATAAATCAGTAAAAAAAAACCCAAAATACTACCCATTGTATATACCTCACAAACCACGTATATACGATGCCCATATTTATAACATCGTATATACATTGCCCAAGCGTATATACGATTAATTATTCAAGCCCTACTCGTATATACGATGGGTAGTCAACGAAGCATTTATTAATTCAATCGTATATACGTCGTGTGAGATGTATATACGATGTTCATTTATTCAGGTCAACGTTCAATATTTAATGCAATCGTATATACCTTCCATTGACGTATATACGATTGCAGATAACGTGGGTCCCTCAAAGAGAATCAATGCAAAGTCATTTTTTGTCAAATTATGCGAGGGGTATTTTGGGGATTAGGGAAATATGTGGGGGTGGGAGGGGATGGGGTGGGGGTATAAAAAAAACATCCCAAATTAAAAAAATTTGTTTAAAACAAGAAAAAGTATCGCTCAAGTAAATAAGTCACGGGTTGGTTTATAAGAAAGTGGTGGGCTGAAGAGCACTAACCCATCCGCCATTTTTCCAACCATAGACTTAAGGACCCAAATACAAGTTTGATGCTCAATTGTACTTAAAGGAGGAATGGGGTTTAAATTTTTTCCTATCCACAACTCCTCTCTCCTCTCAAAGCAGGCCTGAAGGTGCATCCAAAATCCTAATGAACACCGGGCCTATTTTGAGGGGTATCTGGACCGAGCTAAATAACTTAGACTCGGCCCAGTACAAGGCCTAACCGAGCTCCGAGACCCAACACTTCGTCACTCACCACATGCCCGATTGTAGCGATTTTCAGGGCAAAGGACTGTAGGGCCAAACAAGCTTGCTCGACGCCCAAGCTGCGCACTCGGTCACCATCATCAATCGTAGCTATGTGCTCACGAACAAAGTGCTTCACTGGAAAACATTTGTCCCAAAGAGATGTGATCTCATCTACGCCCTCAAACTCCTGTAGAAACTCGGCCCAGGAAAATTCACCATCTGAACTTTTAATCTTCTTTTTCGGGGGCGAGTCAACTTCAACAGCAGGCCTTTTTTCAAGGTTAGACGTTCCAGCAACCGAGCAATCTTTTTCCTTGGGAACCTCAGGAATAACTCCAGGTACCACCTTCAAAGGGGTTGCAGGAATAGGACCCTCGCTGAGAACCATACCCTCAACTTTGGTTCGCCCAGTACTCTTAGCAACCCTCACAAGTGCTTTTTCAGAGCCCTCCGCGACAGGAGCGCCATCTTGATTTTGAGCAGACATCTTCTCTTTGGCAAGCCTTTCATGTGCCTTCTTAATATAATTTTTCATATCTTTTTCCTTCAAACCCATCCTAACTTCAAAGTAGCACAAAGGAGAAACATCAGAAACGGTTAACAAAAAAGAAAAAGGGAAAGCGGGAAAACACTTACTCAAAAGATTTTGAAGACCTTTTTCATGCCCCTCCAAACCGATCACCTCCTTACAACTCATGGGATACAACTTCTTTAGTAACGCTATATCTTTCTGAAACTCAGGATACAGTTCATCCTGAACTACCCCAGTAATGCCGAAAACTTCACTTTGTCAATAAAGAGGGAAATGCGAAGACCTCTTTTTGCTTATAAGGAGCTCGGGAAAAGAAGCAGGAGCTCGGACCCGAAAGAACTTCACTTTGAAGGACTTGTAAGAAGTCGTAAACAGGGTGAGCAGGGCTCGGGTAGAATGGCTATAGAAAGATATCCACTTTCCTAAGCCTTCAGCTTTAGTTCGAAAGAAGGAGAAAAATACCCCTACCCGAGGAGTCATCTTCAAAGCGCCACAGATTATCTCATAAGCACGCATAAATCCCCAACTGTTGGGATGCAGTTGAGTGGGAGCCACGTTGAGAATGGTCAGAACCTTGTTCTCAAAAGAGGTGAATGGCATTCTCACTTTCAAGTCTTCAAAAAGACACGCGTACATGTAGGTTCTCTCGTCCGTTACACCGTTGGGGCGCATCATGCACATAGGTTCATTCTCCCTACAGCACTCAAGATGAACGTCTTCCTCATTTCCCGTGGAAGATAAAACGTTCTTCTGGCGAAAAGCCTTCAACTCCTCTAAGATGGTCATCGTGGAGAAGTACTCGCGAGCCTCGAAATTGGGGATTATCTCAATATTTTGCTCAGATGCCATCAACACTCTAATTTTGCGTACTGGAGAAGGGGGAAGAGCCAAGAACTTCACCTCCTCGGGGACAGTGCTAGGCAAAGCCACAGTGGATTCAAAATAAACCTTGGTTCTTGGGAAAAGAGGAGAAGCAAAGTCAGCACCCACAACATCCGAAGAATCAGAGTCTGGAGAACTAATGTCAGGAAAACTTGAGATGGTTTCGGAAATGGATGATTTGAGGCACCTCCACTTCTCCTTTGTTTTCTCCCAGCGAGGCCGAGATTCATCTAAAATCACTTGGTATGCCGAAGGAACCTCACTCACCTCATTTCCGCTCTCGTCTACCTCCCAAATTTCTACCATTTTAGCTAGTACAAGTGAAGAAAACAAAAAGAAAGAACAGAGAACAATACCTTGATGATGCTAGATAAAACGCCGAAGGAATGCAAGTCCACGAACGAATCAAGCTCGGCGAGGAAAAGGAACAGAAGAAAATGTGGTAAAATTTCACATGACAATTCCGCTTTTTAAAGAGAACTATAAGACACGCTCAATGCACGCGCTACACGAAGCGTGAAGTAGGTGAAACATTTCACCAGCATGTCAACTCAAGGTCACGTTTCAGCCGTCATATAAAGCTGAAACGCGGAAGCTACACGTTTCCCCAGGCCAATGGACCGTTTCACTTCAAACAGGTTTATAAATGCCAACCATTGGAGTTTCGCTAGTCATGATGAAAGAGAAGGCTTCAAGCAAAGGCCACGTCAACACTCAAAGCTCTTCGCCGAGCTACACTCACCGAGCTCGGGGCCAAATGGATCAAGCTAAATAACTTAGACTCGGCCCAGTACAAGGCCCAACCGAGCTCCGAGACCCAACACCTCGGAAGTCATCGCATGCAACCGGCACAGGAGGACAGGTGTCAAGAGAAAGGACACATGGTACTCTGACAATGGATAGACGAGCTAACCGCCAAGGAACCGAGGTCGAGAGGAAACTGCCGAGGAGTTGGGGAAACTAGATATAGGAAACTAGGCTAGAGAAAAAGGGATCGAATAATCATTAGAGAATTCTAACTTCTGATATTGGAGAAAACCTCCATTGTTGTACGAACCGAATTCAATCAATATATTACTTTTTATTCGAGTACAATATCTATTGTGGGAGGGATGATTTATGGACTGTGAAACCTAAAGCTGACACTTCTTGGGTGTGGCGAAGTCTTCTACATGGGAGGGGCCTTTTGAAGCAACAAGGTAGGTGGAATATTAATTGGCAATGGATCTAACATTAGTATTTCTGGGGATAGATGGCTGGCTTCAGGGGGTCTAGCTGTTACAAAACAGGGTTGTTCTATCAATAAAGTGCAGGATCTAATTGATTAGCCCTCTCATTCTTGGAACATTAATGCTTTGAGGGAGTTTCTTCATCCTGATAGTGCTATTGAGGCCATCAAAACTCCTATAGGTATTTATGATATTGAGGATAAGCTTTACTGGCCCTTTACTAAAGAAGGTACCTATAGTGCGAAATCTTCTTACAAAGTGCTTAAGGAAGGTTTTGGTAGTCCTATTAGGGTGCCCTCCTCTTCCTACTTACATTCTGAGGCATCTTGGAAGATGATTTGGACTGTTTAAACATGATTAGCCCTAATCCTAACCCTAACCTTAATTTGGGGATCCAAAATTGTCCAATTCTCACTTAGCGAATAAAATAATTAAAAATTACCTTGGGTGTTACACATGTTTTGGGTGTGAAGTAAAGCCAATGACCGCAATTACCCTGGAGTAGAATTCAATTAGAGAATATAAGAAGAGTGTTTATGGAAGAATAGTCCTCCAGTGTTTGTGACTTCAATTCTATTCAATAAAACAAACGATGAAGAAGAATAACTGTGCTGAATCTTCAACCACCAACAATTCACCCAATCTCAAAAACAAACACAAACCTCCTTTCGTCCCAGCAAAGGATGATACCAAACCTGTGCTTCAAGACCCAGTAACTAACTCTCTCTCTCTCTCTCTCTCTCTCTCTCTAAGCTTCTTATGTTCTTTGTTGTTTACTTTTGTGCATCTTCTTATGTGGCAGATACTTAGGTCTGATCCAATTGAGACAGAGGAAGCTGTGCTGTTAATACCTCCATTCTCAATCCCCAAATCAACTTCCTCTTCTCAAATGACCTAATTCTATTTCAACAATTGGGGTTTTTTGATTTGTCACTGTTTTGCCTCACTAGATAAGCTTCCCTCAGAAACCCATCTCTTAAATATGTAATTTTTATTGCTCTCATTGTCTTGTTAGTTGTTATCTTAATTGGCCTTTGTATGTTCTTTTCTAATAGGAGCAGCATTTAGGTTTATCCTTTAAGAAATGGAAGACTGAGTGAGTGTATATTTGCAATACACAATATTCATTATGATAGTCAATTTTTTAGCATTCTCTCTGGTGTAGATGATTTCTTATAATGTCTGGGAAACAATTGCATGATTGTTTATTTTCCTGGTTAAATTCCACTTGTTGTCCCCAACCGTTGGTTGCAATGACAATTTCAACGACATTGGGACATCGACTCTTAGGTTCGAACACCTGGTGTGACCATGTGATAGTATGTGCGGTGTTTACCGTGATCTCATTAGAAAATGGACATCTCTTTAACTTGTGAACTGATGATAAGTTAGTTGTGTGAAAACGACACGGGGACATCTCTTTAAGGATGTGCGGTGTTTATAATGCAGGAAACTATTGCATGATTGTTGATTTTCCTGGTTAAATTGCACTTGTTTGTAGTCCCCACTGCTGGTTGTGTTAGCAATTTCTGCGATATGGAGACGTCCGCTCCTTGGTTTGAATTCGAATGTGATCATGTGATAGTGTTTGTGTGATAGTGTTTGTGTTGTTTGTCATTTCGTCTAAACTGACCAAAACAAAATTGGGCACCGGTAGTTTATTGGTAGAAAATCTTGCATGGAGTTTCTTGTTGTGAAATAGAGGGTGATCTCATTAGAAATGGACACCTCTTTAACTTGTGAACTGATGATAAGTTAGTTGTGTGAAATTGTAGATTAGATTTTGCTGTTTCCCTAAATATGCTATGGCAACACTGTGATATTCCTCTTTATGTGGAATGTAGACAAGTTCAGTGTTTAAAAAAAATAGCATGACATGGAATTCTTTGTTATCATATCCAATCCATCCAATATTCCTCTTATTATTTTGTAATTTGTTTTCTTTTTTGGTTTACTTCGATGAAATGACAAATAAACACCATACACACACTACTACCACTGCTCACACCCCAGAAGCTGATATCCCCATATCGCCGAAATTGACAAAGCAACCAACTGGGAGGGAAAACAAGTTTCATCTCACAAAAAAGTATTTCAGACTTGGAAGTTGAATGTGTGCTTTCACTGTCAAACAGTAGTGATGCAACAATAATGAGTTAGGATTTATAGCCCTTTGGGCCCTTATTTGGTTATGTCTGATTCAGAATTTATAATGGTCACTGTCAGTGTACCAAGTCGTGTGGTTTATTTACTACTACTTGAATGGAACTTGGGATCACAAACATCAATCAATGATTCAATATTAATTCACATATAATAATAAAATAGAATCTCTTTTACAGCATGAAGATACTATTCTACTGTTATTTTGTTTATCATTTAGGAGTTTTGTGATTTGGAAATTCTCCAATTTAGATCATTGGACTGATAGTATTTTATTTTATTTACGTGGGTTGGCTGTTTCAATGTGGTATATGAGGCAATGACTTGAGTGAGACAATGCATCATGCAGTCTATGATGGGTTGATGCTTGAAATAGCTCAGAGCTCCTACCCCACCTCTGTAAGTAGAAGCTCATGATCCTCTACGTCCAAACCACTTAGATGGTGACTTAATCAATGGCAATGACATGATTTTATCATTGTTTTGATGACTTTAAGGTTAGATTAACTTCAAATTTTATGCATAGCCATCATTGGGAATGCGAAAAGAACTTACTTCAAGGTCTTTTTATGACTCCTAACTTTTGCGGAAATTGGCCCCTTCATTTCAAATAAGCCCCTGTAAAGCTAGTGATTTGTGTTCTTTCAACCCTCACCCCTGTTTATGATTCTAACAGCTTTGTACTTGAAAGTTTCATGTTTCAAGGGAAAAGGGTAGAATTTCAATATTGAAATTTCAATTATTGTGACAGAACCAATTCGAATGAAACTTCAAACGAATGTTGTATGGGTAAGAGCTTAATCATGGTGTTTTTCCCCCCATATAAATAAGATCAGAGAGAGAGAAGTGGAGTGGAATTGGGAAACTGAATTTTTTATTAGGAAGTAAGTTGCAAACTCACTACTTTGACAAACGTTTCTTGTCTTCAGTTTTAGTCAGCACTATTGAGTCAACAACTAGTTCTTGCAAAGATTTGAGGCTATTATGTTTTTGGTTTAAATGTAAATTTAGTCCACGCAAATAGACGTTTGATCCAGTTCAGTCCTTGTAAAAATAAAATTTTGTTTTTCGTCATTGCAAATATACGTTTGATCCAGTTTAGTCTCTATTAAAATAAAATATTGTTTTTCGTCCCTGCAGATATATGTTTTATCCACTTTGTTCCATGTAATATGTAAAATATTAAACTTTAGTTCTTTTTCCGCTTATATTAGAGGGACTAAAACCAAATACTTTACATATTACAGGGGGCAAACTGGATAAAACATATATTGGCAAGAACGATTTTTTTATTTTTCTTTTAGATTAGAAAGTTTAGGTGAGTTGCCCAGCTCACTGCGGTCGCAAGAGCCTCCAACGCTTTGAGCCGCTACATGTGATTTACAGATCACACACCAAAGAGGCCCTCACATCGGCAATGAGTTGAACCCACGCACCTCATGAGCCAACTCCTTACCAACTGAGCCAACCTTCCTTGGCAAACATTATTACAATGACTAAACTGGATCAAACATTATTTTCAAGGGCTAAAAACAAAGTTTTATTTTTACAGGGACTACACAGGATTAAAGTTAAACGTATATTTGTAGGGACTAAACATATATTTAAACCTATATTTTTTAATGGCAAATGCTATTAGTTAATTGATATGTTAGTTCTTGTTTGGAACCAAGTTTGAAGGACCTAGGCGTATGTATCATTCTATAAACGTGATTTCATTGCAAAAATTTATGTTTGGAGAAATGTAATATCTCATAATTAGTGCGAGATATTAAGTCGTTTATTTTACGCTAACGATTATAATATCTCATAATTAGTGCAAAAATTTAAGTCGTTTATTTTAAGCTAACGATTATAATTAAATGTAATATCTAGTACTTAGTGTGAGAAATGAGAACTCTTAATTAATTATAACCATTAGATTAAAATTAGCGGTTCATATTGTTGGAGTTCAATGGCATTCACTCTCCATTGAATCTCACATTCACTCACAATCACACACACACATGCATAGAATCAATCAAGAAGAAGAAGAAGAAGAGTATTCACGCAGAGAGAGAGAGAGAGTGATGAAACTAAAATGTATATTCTGTTGTGTTTCAACTGATTCAGTTGAATCAGATATACCCAATTGTTCTTTACAAGTGTGCTGTCACTACACATGTGAGATGAGGAAGGTAAAATTACAAAGATGTCCTCATCCAAGTAAACAATTACAACAAGTAAATTGAGTTACTATTGATTACAGTACAGTAAGGCAGTAAAACTAAAATCAAAAGATTAATTGTTGAAGTGTGAGCTACAACTTCAATACCATCCCTTAGATCATAGCTTCAACAATGTTGGCATCACATCTCTGGCTTCACAAATTGCTCTGCTTTTACCGCTTGGTCGTAATATCACCTTTTGCAATTGGGATCTGCAATGAACTACTTCAATTACACCATTTTGAACTTGATTTCTTAAGAAATGGAACTTTGTGTCAATATGCTTGCACCTCCCATGTAGAACAGGGTTTCTTGCAAGACTAATCGCGGATTTGTTGTCAATTAGAAGCTTTACAGGTTTGATAAAATCAATTTCAAGCTCAGTAAGTAGATTTCCAATCCAAATAGCTTGGCAAGTAGCCACTGCACTGGCTATGTATTCTGATTCACATGTGGACAATGCAACAACTGGTTGCTTCTTAGAGCACCATGAAATTGGTGCACCTAAGAACATGAACAGGTAGCCAGTTGTGCTCCTTCTATCTACACGATCCCCGCACCAGTCAACATCTGAGTAGCAGAGTAATTCTGCTAATGTATTCGTATCAGTGGCAGGAAACATAATTCCATATCTCAAGGTTCCTCTAATGTACTTTAGTATCCTTAAGGCTGCCTGATAATGAGACACCTTAGGATTACTCATGAATCTGCTTATTACTCCTACAGTATAGCAGATATCAGGTCTAGTATTGACCAAGTATCTCAAGCACCCAACTAATTGCTTGAATGTTGTTTCATCAACCTTCTTGCCATCTACATCAGTATCCAGTTTATGATTTACCTCTACAGGAGTGATTGCAGTCTTGCAATCATACATCTCAAATCTTTTAAGTATCTCAGTTGCATATTTGGTCTGATGCAACACAATTCCCTTTGGAGTATAGAGAAATTCCATCCCTAAAAAATATGTCACCTTACCAAGATCAGTCATTTCAAACATTTTCATCAGTGTTGTCTTGAATTTTTCTATCTCAGTGATACTACTACCTGTGAGTAGTATATCATCCACATACAAGCATACAAGGATCATCTCCTTATTCTTGGTGTGTTTCACATACACCCCATATTCTACTTCACACTTCTTGAAGCCTTGTTGCTTGAAGAACTCATCAATCTTCATGTTCCAAGCCCGGGGGGTTTGTTTAAGCCCACAGAGTGCTTTATGCAGCCTATACACCATCCCTTCCTTATTCTTTATTTCAAAACCTGGAGGTTGTGCAACATATACCTCTTCATGTAGAGGTCCATTAAGAAACGCAAATTTAACATCTAAGTGGTACAACTTCCAGTTTCTGCTAGAGGCAAGAGCAATCACAAGTCTGATTGTTGTAGAAATGAAAATCCCTTTCCATGTTTTGATGATACAAACTTAAAGGAATGAGTTAAGTTTTCTAAAAAACTTATTATGATTTAACAAGTTTCAATCAAGTGTGTAAAAGAACAGGAAATAAGTTTCATAGCAAAAATCTTGGCTCTACATATAAACCAAGTGTTTTTCAAAGATCAAATGTGCCAAAAGAAGGTTACCTACGTATGTTACCTTAAAGAAGGTTGATTACAGTATGTTACCTCAATGTAAGGTCAATGAAGAGCTTAAAAGAAAAAGTAACTTTCTACGTATATCGACTCAAAGTCAACAAAAGGTTGACTAAAAGTCAACACAAGGTTGACCAATAGTCAATAGAAAGTTTGATTGAAGTCAAAAGAAGGTTGACCTATTCTAGAATATGTTAAAGAAGGTTGATTGCTCAAGAAGGTTAAAAGAAGATTAAAAGATTTCAAGCTTCTGTTTTCTGGGAAACAAATTCATATCTGAATTCATGATTCAAATGCGCATCAAAGACATACACAAGGAATAGAAATGTTGTAAAATAATTATCCTAGGAAAGAGGAACTCCTTGATTATGTTTGTAATTTAAAAAGCATGTTTGTTCATGTTTAAGAAGCTTGATTAACTTCAAAAATAAATATGTAAAAATATTGTGAAGTACATGAACAGGGCATGAACTGACAGAAAAGAGGAAAAGGAAGTATAGTGCAGCTGTCATGACAGACAAAGTACAAAAGGTTGCTTCAGAAGGTTGATATGCTACCATTAAAGCTCAAAACATCATTTCCTATCTACAAGCCTAGGACAAATTTCCAATGGCTCTCCTCAACATTTCAACTGGCTATATTCAAAGTGTAAAGTCTATATAAATTGCTGATCTTCACCGCATGCACTCATGAGATTAAATCGAGCCTTCACAGATCAAACTTCTCAAAGTAATCCAACCTTCTCATCCACACTCAAAGCTACTACAAGTTCTGAATCGGGAGATATCATCTTGAGTGTGTGTTTGCTTGTTATGCTATTAGAAATACATTGTATTTATCCATCAACAAGCTCCTAAATCATCCCAAACCCAAACCCTTATTGTAAGAAATATCAGTAAGTTTCTCAACAAACTACCTAGTGAGAGGTGAGTGTTGTTGGTGATTCTACTTGAAAAATACCTTCAGAAACTAGAAGAGAGTTTTCTAGTAGGTCGAGACAAACTTTAGCTGAAAGCCGTAAGTTAGCACTTGTCTTTTTGGTGTGATCAAAAGAGAGTGGAGGAAAGTCTTTGGCAATGAAGCTAAATCAAGTGTAAAATCTATTCGAGAATAAGTGGAAACTCTCACGTGGACGCGGGGAGAGGAGTAGTATAGTTTGGTGAACCTCTATAACTCTACCGTGTCATTATCCGCTTTTCCTCGTTATTTGCTTACACTCATCTCGCTAGATAATACGTAAGGTTGATACATCAACCTTCAGAACTCACAATCTTAATCTTGAATGATTTTTACCTTAATCATTGTTTGAAAACAACACTCTTTCTATAAGAAAAGACATCTAAAATCATCAAAGTTAATTGTCTTTCACTATCAAGTATATTTACTTGTTGTTTGACAAACTAATATTCAACCTTCTTATATCCAAGTTATCTCGAGAAACATTTAAGAAGGTCATAGAATTAATTTTAAAAAGTCACACAATTCAATCCCCTTTCAGGCAACTTAGTCACTTCAATTGTTTCATGTCGAGCCACAGTGCAAAACTTCAAAATAGTCCGCACTCATGCTTTTGAGAAAACCCCTAGCTACAAGTCTTGCTTTGTGTTTTGAAATTGATCCATCTGGATTCAACTTCACCTTGAAAATCCATTTTACACTGATAGCTCTTTTGTCCTTGGGAAACATGGTTAATTCCCAAGTACCATTTCTTTCAATTGCATTCAACTCTTCTTTCATGGCTTTCAACCAAACTTCTTCTTTGAGTGCTTGCACTACACTCACAGGTTCTGCATCTACTAAGAGTGCAAGGTGAATCATCTCACCTTCACTGTCAACCTCAGTATCTTGCACTAGTTCACAGTCAGTCAATCTAGCTAGTAGTTGTCTATTTCTCTGTCCTCTAGTCACTGGAGCAGGTTGCATATTTTGTTCACTATCAGAATCACTGTCACTACTCTATTCCTCTTCCTGCACAACATTGTCTTGCATTGTTTCATTCTCTGCAGGTACCACATCATCATCAATGTCAATTTCCCTAGTTTCCACAGTATCAGTACATGGTTTGGAGGTGTTCCAATCCCAAGACTCCTTTTCTTTCACTAAGACATCTCTCACGATCTCAATTTTATTACTTATCAAGTGTAATAAATTTGTAAGCACCAGCTTGAATGGTAACCAACAAATATCATTACTTTGCTCTTGTCATCAAGCTTCCTCCATGTAGCATCAGTACATGCTTGAAGCATATTGCTCCAAATACTTTCAAGTTGATCGACACTTTGTTTCTTGCCAAGACATTTCTCAAGAGGCACCACTCCCTTTAACTTCTTTGTTGGACATCCGCTTAAAATATATTTAGCAAGAGTTATTGCCTCACCCCACGATCAGGAGGTAGGTTCTGCCTTTTAACATACTCCTTGCCATGTCAAGCAAGGTTCTATTTCTTCTTTCAAAGAAGTCCATTGTGTCAGGGTGTGTATGGAGCAAACACCTCATGCTCAATACCCATCTCTTCACAAAATTCCTTGAATTCTCTCGAGTTGAATTCACCACCACCATCCTGCTCGAGTACTTTTAGCCGATGTCCACTGCTTTTTCCGCTTTTACCTTGAATTTCTTAAATTCTATAAATACTTCATACTTATTCTCGATCAATGCTACCCATAGCATTCTAGTAAATTCATCCACAAAAGGCACGAAATATCCGCTTTCCACCAAGTGAGGCACCTCAAATGGCCCACACACATCCGAGTGCACTACTCCTGTGAGCATGAGTCGCCCTAGGTGGTAGTTCAAAGAAGAATGGCAACCTTGACTGCTTGCTTTTCAAACACACATCACAAAGCTTCTCTGGTTACTATCTTTGGAATTCCTTCACTAATTCTTTTGAGTTCAAGTGACCTAAACTCCTAAAATTTAGATGTCCCATCCTTCTATGCCATAGCATACTTTCATCCTCCACATCAGTAGCACCGAGACATTGTGTCTCAGTTGCTTGAATACTCACCTTAAAGGTTCTATTCTTACCCAATTTTGATTTTAACACTAAGTTCATCTCACGATCAAACAATTCCACCTATCCTCACACATAGTCACCGAAAATCCCTTCTCTAGAGTCGACCAACACTCATGAGGTTACATTTCATGCTAGGCACATACCATACATTCTCTACTAACACTGTTTTGCCATCTTCTCTAGTAATCAGGATATTTCCCATCCCTTCTGCAGATAAGGTTCTACCATCAGCCACTCTAATCCTAGTTTTCTTGTTAGGGTCAAAGTTTATTAACCAATCATTGTTGCTAGTCATATGGTTTGAACAACCAGTGTCCATATACCATATATCAACCACTGTTCCATCTTCAGTGGTGGTTACCATAAGCACAACTGGTTCATCCTCACTACCCTCTTCAACCATATTAGCCTCTTCCTTTTTATTATCTTTCTTGACCAACACTCATCAAAGAAATGTCCAAATATATCACAATTAAAACATTGATACGCTTATTGTCAAACTCACCTTTCTTTCTATTGAAATTCTTATTATTCTTTCCACTAGCTTTTGATGATTCAGCCTGATTGCTACTATTATCACTGTTTTTCTCATTCTTTTCTAACCAAGCTTGTTTCTTTGCTTTCCAATTAGGATCATTACTATTTTTTCCTTTCTTGAATACATGAACCCTAAGTGCTCGCTTCTGCTTTCTTTCTCTACACTTCTAGAATCCACTAGCAATTCATGTGCTTCTAAACTACCTTGTAGTGTGTCAATTTTCATTGTGCTAGTGTCCTTAGATTGCTCTATAGCTACTCTAAGGTGATCAAATTTTGCAGTTAAAGAATGAAGTACCTTTTCTACAATCATCTGTTCTGTAACAACTCCACCACATGTCTTCATCTTGTTTGTAATTTCCATGACTTTCACCACATAGTCTGCAACCTTCTCTCCTTCTTTCATGTTCAAATTTTCATAGGTCTTTCGAAGTGACTGAAGCTTCACTTTCTTCACTGTGTCATCACCACCGTAGCATCACACCAGTATGTCCCAAGCCTCCTTGGCCGTTTTAGCCTCCGCGATCTTTTCAAACACTTTCTCATTCACACACTGATGAATATAGAACAGTGCCTTTTGATCTCTTTTCCTTGTATCCCTTTGCGCATTGTGTTGAGCCTCCGTAGCACCTTCCCCCACCGGAGTATAGTCGTCATTCACCAATTCACACACGCCTTGGCGACCGAACAAGACCTCATCCGATCGACCACCGATTCCGCCAGGCCGCCGAACACCGTGAATTTGGTGTCGAGACCATTGTTGCCGCTGCTCATCTCTCGATCTCTGTGATTTCACTCAAATCTCACTCTTTCACTCGTGTTTCCCAACCCTAAGAATCAGGAATCTTGATTCTTTTCGATTTCGTGTTTCAATTCGATGTGAATTGAAAAACGAAGATCTTGCACACAACTCACCAACTCTCGTATTTCCCTATGATCGATTTGCTCTGAATTTCAGTTTGTTGGAATTCAATGGCATTCACTCTCCATTGAATCTCACATTCACTCACAATCACACACACACATGCAGATATACCCAATTGTTCTTTACAAGTGTGCTGTCACTACACGTGTGAGATGAGGAAGGTAAAATTACAAAGATGTCCTCATCCAAGTAAACAATTACAACAAATAAATTGAGTTACTATTGACTACAGTACACTAAGGCAGTAAAACTAAAGTAAAAAGATTAATTGTTGAAGTGTGAGCTACAACTTCAATACATATTACGTCATTAATTACAAGTCTCATATGATTGTTTCCTTATTAATTAAAGATCACACAAGATCTTTAATTAATGACATAATCTGAACTGTTAATTTAAATATAACGGTTATAATTAAGAGTTCTCTCATTTCTCACTAGAATTAATGACATAATCTGAATCGTTAATTATAATCGAACGATTATAATTATGATTAAATACTTTCACTAGTTTGATATATTATTTTATTCTAAAAGATATTGAAAATAATAAAAAGTTTTTTCTTAAAAAAAAATCTTCAACAAAAAAATGCAATCGAAATAAAGTGTCATGTTTATTAGGGGTGTGCAAGACCCATCCCAACCCGCCAACCCGCCTCAACCATTGATTTTGGGTTGAACCCAACCTTGTCCCACACAAAAATGGATAAATGGGACTGCCCCAAGTAGTAACCCGCTTCGGGTTAGACGGGTTTGCTTGACTCTCGGTTACCCAACCCGCCCTTAATATACATACACATATATTAATATATAATTAATACACTTAAACTTGTGAATTGTGATAACTTAGACTCAAAACAAGTAATTTGATGCATTTGTATTTTTAACAAAGTTGGACACAAATCAACATCACTTTTATAGAAGTTTTATTGAATTTATGTATGAAATTTCAATGTCTAATATAAAATATGAAGTGGTAACAACATTTCTAAAAATTATATTTTTTGTATTTTGGGACAACCCGTCCTGTTTTGATTAAACCTAAATTCCTAAATCAACCCATAACTTATCGGGTTTGTCCGGTTTTAGGACGGTTAGATCGATAAAATTGCCCGATCACAATTTGGGACCGGTTAGGTTAGTTATAAGCCGCCCTAACCCGCCCCATGCTCACCCTTAATGTTTATAAACAAATGTTTTCTAAGAAAGTCCTCACGGCTGGTTGCCTTGACAATTTCTCGCGACATGTAGATGTTGATCGACTCCCGAGTTTGAACCTCCGGTGTGAGCAAAGGTAGTGTTCTTCATGTGGTGTTTATTTGACATTTCCTCTAGGTAGACAAAAATGTTCTCAAAGAAAGGTATTATTCAAATGTAATTAATGTATTAGAATTTTGTTCTTTCTAATTACTTAAATAGTAAACTTTAAATTATACCACAAAATAGAGGTAATTCCCTAAATATTTTTGAAACATTTAATATCATTTATTATTACCAACATTTAATGTTTATTATTGATAGATCCCCTATGCTACAAACATCTCAAAAATGTAAATTGTCATTCCTGAAAAAGTAATGTAATTATGTACTAGTATATTTTAAAAGATAAATGTAGCTTATTTAAAATAAAATAATTAGAATACAAAAATTATTTTTGTTAAAAATGAGTAAAACTTTACATGAAATTTAATAAATGTTAATTACTCCAGTAATAATTAAAGGCAGCCTTTTAAAATGCTAGAGATGTTTATATGAATGCTATCTTTTTTGGTACAATTATGAATGCTACTTTTTTACAATTTTTTTTTGGTAAGGTGCTTTTTTACATAATTAAAGGTGTATAAGGAATTTGTTGGGCACATTTAACATCAATTTTTTTTATAAAAGAGAATCCATTTAATAATATATAATTATAGTATTCCAACTAATGAAATAAGAAAATATTAAAAGTTTAAATAAAAAAGATATTAAATGTTTCAAAATCATTTAAGGAATTACCTTTATTTATTATTTTATGGTATAATTTAAAGTTTGCCATCTAAGGCTCATTTAGTAAAAAGTTATGATAGCAATTATACTAGAGGATGAGCGGATAGCTGGATAGCTGTTGAGCTAGCGGATAGCAGATAAGCAATCTAATAACAAATTATGTGTTTGATAAAACTAGCGGTTAAAATAGCTGATAAAAGCTGATAAATGTAAAATGACATAAAAAAGATATTTAATTAATGATTAAATTATTTAAGGATGATAAAATATTTAATAAAGAAAGAGAAGTAATTTAAGAAAATGATAAGGGTAAAAATGTCAAAAAAGTTAAACGCTATACGCTATCCGCTAGCATTTCAAAAAACGCTACTTGAAGTAGCATTTCAAAAAACGTTAAACACTACTTGAAAAATGCTAAATACTAGTGTTTGCCAAACACCCGCATTTCGCCATCCGCTAGTCAAATACGCTTAGTCTCATTGTTGTGCGGTGCTGTGATGTGCAAGTGTACACAATCGCAACAAGTAATATATTGATAAGTAGAGTTCGCTCTCACAGTGATTGGTATTAATTTTAGAGTTTAAAATGAATTACACTTAGTGGAACAAGTAGCAAATATTTAAGTAGCAAATAGCTCAATGGAACAGAGATTGTTTAAAGTAACAAGTTAAAAAGTAATTTAAAATATGAGAGAAATAAGTTGGATTGCTTTCACTAAGTAACTTCCTGTAAATAAGACGCTATAACGCCACACGCTATAGCTGCTAAGCTACTGCTGTAAGTGTTTTGTGCCTTTCACTACTAGCGCTGTGGTTTCATTACAAGATGTCTATGTCTAGGTTCTAAATAAGTTCACCCTCAGATATGCAAGATCCCACAGCCTTTAAGCTTTATGAACTATTTGCACTTCTATGTCTAGAGGAAGCAAAAATTGATTAAATGTCTTTAACCAACCTTATCGCTCATATTAATCCTTGAAGTCTTTCTATGGTTCATGTCCTGATCCACAGAGGTACTTGTTTTACGTGGCCAAATATAAAACAAGTTTGGAAGAATTACAATACAAGGATTAAAACACAAAACGTGAAAAGTTATATACGTAATATCAAAGGTTCATTACAAGCTCTAGCAACCCAACTCAAGGAGTTTAGCCTATGTTGAGCATCATCAAAATAACACAAATAAACATACTTGCATTACCGTAGGTAAGAAGGAAAACACAAGTGCAAAAGATACAATCTTGATGCCTCCTAATCATTCACGTAGTGATGATATACAAAAGCAAAGCAGCCTTTACACCGTGAGAAAGGGTAGAAAATTACAAAGAAGAAAATAAAATCCAAAAGCTTCAAAATGTATCAATGGAGAAGAAGAAGATGTCAAGTTCTATCTCTCTACCAATACTCTCTCTAATTCCCACGCTCTTTTTTTCTAGAAAATCGTAGGGTAATGTAGTACCCTAGCATGTCATGCATGTCCTCTCAAAAGTCAATAAAGTTGATGTTTGCTTTTTCACCAACTCCACTATTCCATACTCATGCGATGCCAAGTGTCCACAAATATCCAATAAAATCCGGCATGTCGCCAGCACACAAGGGACACAAGATATGGAGTCTAGATTAATGAGCTTGGCGCCAAAATTGCACTTTTTACTTTAGATGCTCAAATGATCTACCTTCTAGACGCTTATAGCGTTAGACGCTATAGCGCTAAACACCGCAATACTCACAAAATACATCAAAACATTCACAAGGCACCAAATGTGCCAATTTCATAGCAAAGCAAAGGTTTAGCCCTTTCTTTCCTAATACTAACAGTAAATGAAATAAATACTATACTATTATTACTTGAGAACTTACTTAATTTAAAGATTAGTTAGTATAAATAACTCATATAAATATGAGTTATCACACCCCAAACTTAAACCATTGCTTGTCCCCAAGTAATGACACTTGCAAAGACAAAACATACCGACACTTATGCACAATACTCATCACCCGATCACTCTTCACTTCTAAACACAATCATTCAAATACATTCTCAAGGGCTAATAATTCAGATTCACACTCACACCAACACACCAATGCATTTTAATCAACTTCTAAGCTTATTATCGCTCAATAGTGTGTGTGTGTGATCTCCGACTTATCTCAATTCCTAGCTAGATTCAGATTTTTCTTAGCCTGGGAAGAGTGGCCTCTTTTGGTGACACCAAAATTTCTTTCAAAACACCGACTAGACTAACATTTTCACACAGATTTGAGGGATTTCAGATACAACAAAGGGCTTGATTAGACATTTCAGTGCCCGTGGCTAGCTGCTCCTACCCTATTGACTAACAGAGACGCTTATAGCGCTTGATGCTATAAATGCAGTAATGTAAATTGACAACTTTACAGCATCAGAATCCCTCATTATCGAAGTTCCTTTGGCACTTTTTTTTTTATTTTATAAAATACAATGAGGCCTTTTTGGAACAACCCAGCTTTTGTTTCAGGTAGTTACAACCTTTTTACCTATATACACTTAATTTACAATGACTTTCTTCGTCACTAGCCACCCTAAGACCTTTGTACCTAGCCTTAATGAAATCTGAGCACCCCCAAACTTAGCTTCTAAAGCTCTTCAAGTTTTTAGTCAAGTTTTGCTGTCACCTTGGTTAACCAGGACTAACCTAAGCATCAGATAGTCCTAGGCTAACTAAGTTTTTCCTTAAGCACAAAGATTTTTATGTGTAGGAGCAATAATAACCAAAGATTTTATCTAAAAGCATGGCTCACTTTACTCACTCACACAATCATCACTAAAACTAGCCCAAAGAGAATACATTCAATGCTTATAGTTTAAAAACGAAACATCGATAACTTTAGGTCCTCCCCATTAACAAAAGTGAGCAAAGGTCCTCACCGCTTCTAATGAACTAGGAAGAGGCCTAAGACAAACACAAAACAAAATAGAAACAAGTCTTATAACATTTGTGAAGCGCAAGACAGACGCTTATAGCGCCACAATTTATTGAAAAGTACACAACAACTAAACTACTACAAAGCAGAATAATGAAATTATTTCGATTAGACCAGACGTGGTCCTCAGACCGATACGATTTATCGAGCGTGCTTTGCACTTTTTTCTCTTCTTTTTTTCTTCTTCGTTTGATCAGCGCTTATAGCATCGACGCTATAGCGCTACCACTGGGCTTCGATTTCTTTAGAGGCTTTCATTTCGCTAACTTGCTAGCAACTTCTTTCTCTTGCTCGTACACCTCCTTTTCGTGATCCTCGCCTTCTCGACCGCACCCTTCCTTGCTCATCTTCCTCAATCACGCAGTTTAGCTTAGCCCCGGGCTCCTTCTTGCAGACGCCAGATGTCATGTTGGCTCTTCATGGCAACATGCTTCTCCTTCAAGCCACGGCCAGCGTGCCGCCGATGGCAATGGGCCTCGAGCCACTTCCTTGGGAGGGCTATCAACCATAGCCCGAGCTTCTTCTTCCAACCCGCACAATGTTAGTTTTTGATCAGGCCTCCTTTCGGGCTTTTTGCTTAAGCCTAGAGATTTTGTTGCACCGACACGTATGAGGCCGGGCTTTTCAGGTTGAAGGCGCTATAGCATCACCACTATAGCGCCAGCGTAATCAATCAACAGCAAGATTCGGGGGAATATGTTGTCGTGGTGGTGGGGCCGTGGACTTGGCTCTTTCTCGGGAAATGGGATCGACAGTGGTTCTGCTTTCAGGCTGCTCGCCATAGCTTGGTGTTTGTTGTGATGGTGGGGGTGAGTTTTCTTTGGTCGATAGGTGAGGGATGGTGGTTTCGATCGGGGGTTTCAGAATGACTTGGTCTTGGGCTTCATGGGGAAGGCATTCAGGTGAAGCGGTCCGCAGTGCTAGGTGCGGGGTCGCATGCATTTCCTCATACTCCTCACTTTCTCGATCGCTCTCTTTTCTCGGGCTCTCTCACCGCATTTCTCCTCACTCTTCTTCCTCCTCGTAATCATTCACCTCCTTCATTAGCCTCCTTGTTTCCTCTTCATCTTCCTCACCGAGCTCCTCCAAATCTTCAAGATTCGAGACTCTCACCGCTTCACCTTTATCTTTTTCTTAGCAGACTCTTCACTTTCTTCAGTAAGGTGGCTCTTTGCTCTCTTCTTGAGTGCATCCGCAGAGGTCTTTTAGTGACCCTTTCTTCTTCTCGAGGTGGCTCCCGCACACCTTCTTCCTCAATCAACCATTCTCGGGAACACAGAGGTTCCATTAATTCCTTTCCTCGACAACTTTTCCATAACAGCCTTTCTCCCACTCAAATTTGGCCTTTACAAACTTGCATAGTGCTTCACTGCTCTTCTTCAATCGATTAAGCGCTATAGCATCGACGCTATAGCGCTAGCACTTCTTTGCCTCGGTTTGAAACACAAAGGATGTCTCCTCGAGGAGTTCTTCTTTCATCACGAATTCCAATCTCCACTTCACCGCTTACATAATTCAAGAATTAAACATGGGAAATAGAGATTACCGCTTTTCATTCTCGCTTCTTTTCAATCTCCCTTGCAATAATCTTTCCCACATCAATGCTTTCACCCTCCAATATAGCATCCAAAGACAATTAATCTATCCTTCTCCACATTGGTTGTGTGAGATGTGGGCATGAGTGAGTGCCTCGATAAAGGTGAACCACATAGCACCTTCATCCACCAAGAATGCCTTCTTCACCTTGAATTCTCGACCCAAATCTTTCCCAAGTTGCTTCTTCCACACGTATTCTCTTCTTTACTTCTTCCATTTCATCACAAATTTCAAGTATCTAGCTTCTTCTCCAACGCCTTCCGTATTAGCCTAACTTGAAGTGCTCATTGATTGCACTTGACCGAAATCCACCATCTCACCCCTAACCATGGAATAGGTTCGGGGCTTTCCCTTCGGAGGAGGAATACCTTGTAAAACTCCCTTACCACCGGTACCACAAATTCCCTGCTTGATGAACTTTTGCCATCCTAACGCTGAATTCTGCAGAGGTGAACACATCAGTGGGCTTTTTCTGCTTTGAAACCCTCTCCGCTATGAAATTCATTTTCCAAAGAACGAGCAGTGATCATCCTTCGGGTCCAGAGGCTTTGAGGACTTGGTTCTCGATGCTTTGGTCTTTCTAGGTGGTTTTTCAACCGAGTGTTTCTTCACCATTTTTAGGATTTTTGATAGAATGAAAGGGATTTGTGAAGTTTTGGGATGGAATGGACAATTAGTTGCAGAGAGAGAAGGAATATGAGTTATGGAACGAAGGAGGTTAGAGAAGAAGAAGGAACAACAGTTAGAAAGTGTTAAGGGAAGGGAGTGGTTGAAGGAAAGGTTATTGGGAATTGAATGAAGTAATGAAATGACCGTTTGTTGATGGGGCGAGTGATCGAAGTGATGGGGTTTGTCACGCGTGGGTGAATAGGGTGCAGCAGTTGAAAGAAACAGAGCGTGCACGCCACGTCATTGATAACCGTCCCATTCTTTGAAATTAAAACCAAGGTGTTAGGGATCTTGAAGATCAATTGAGGTCTTGTTCCTCATCACATTGTCACCATGGTACTGCTTGACTCTTTGACCATTCACTTTAAAAGTAGTGTTGGTTGCTTGATCATATAGATCCACAAAGACCATGATGATAAACTTTGACCAATTTGAAAGGTCTAGACCATCTAGACTTAAGCTTGCCAGAAACAATTTTAGCCTTGAATTAAAAAGAAGCACTTGGCCTCCTTCAATCGGGCTTCTCTATTCCGATCTTCTTGTCATGCCACACCTTGGTTTTCCTTGTAAATTGTCGAACATTCATAGCAGGCAGATGCCTAATCTCTTCAAGCTCATTCAATCGCAATAGCCTTGCCTTACTAAACTTCTATCAAACTCAAAGTCGAGCTTTTGATGGCCCAATGAGCTTTGTGTTGTAATTCAATAGTGAGGTGGCAAGCTTTCCCAAACACAAGTCTATAGGAGACATTCCCAAAGGTGTTTTGAAGGTCAGTCTCAGAAGCCCATAATGCATCATCCAGATGCATTGACCAATCCTTTCTCAAGGTCCCACCATTTTTTCAAGCATCCTCGATCTCTCTATCGACAATTCAAATTTGCCCATTTGTTTGTGGGTGGTAGGCAAAGTGGCAATTTTATGCCTCACTCCATATTTTCCCAAGAGAGATTCAATCAACTTGTTGCGTATGAGAACCTCATCACCGATAATAGCTCTAGTGTCCCATATCCGTGAATATGTTCTTCTCAAGGAACTTGCTAACCGACTTGGAATCATTATTCGGGAGAGCCACAGCCTTCAACCCATTTTGAAACATAATCCACAAACACCAATATGTACAAATTCCCATGAGAAGGAGGAAAGTGGTCCTATGAAGTCCATGCCCCACACATCAAAGAGTTCAATCTCTAGAATGTTGGTTAAGGGCATTTCATGCTTGTTTGAGATGTTTCCTGCCCTTTGACACTTTTCACGCTTCTTCACCAATTCCTCGAGCATCTTTGAATAATGTAGGCCAAGAATACCTACATTGTAGCACCTTTGCAGCTTGTTCTCGTTACTCCAAAGTGTCCACCACATGGTGAGGCATGACAATGCTCTAACACTCGAGGTTGTTCTTCTTCTCGCAAGACATCTTCTTATCACTTGATCTTGACATTTTTTGTAAAGAAAAGGTTCATCCCAATAGTACTCTTTTACTATATGGAAAACCTTTTTCTCTCGTTGATAGCTTAGATCCGCAGCACAATTCTACTCACCAAGTTATTCACAATGTCCGCAAACCACTGAGCAAGAGCATCACCGCTATAGCTGCTCATGCGTTATAAATACCACCGCTATAGCTGCACACTTTGCAGAGATATCACAACAATTTCTCATCCGAAAGATTTCTTTAATTTCACCCCGTGATGTACCTACACCTTCAAGCCTAGATAAATGATCAAAGAACCCGTTTCTCCACCCTTCTTATCACGAATTTCCAAGTCAAATTCTTGGAGGAGAAGAACCCATCTAATTAGCCTTGGTTTTGCATCTTTCTTAGAGATCAAGTACTTGATGGTCGAGTGATCTCAGAAAAACAATAACTTTTGTGCCCACCAAGTACGATCCGAATTTGTCAAATGCAAACACCACACCTAATAGCTCTTTTTCTCGTGATGTTGTAATTTAATTGTGCTTCTACAAGTGTTTTGCTTGCATAATATATAGAATGAAAAATTTTGTCATACTGCCAAGACACTTTCCACAAAGATAGTCACTTGCATCACACATTAACTCAAAAGGTTTACTCCAATTAGGAGTAACAATAATAAAGTGCAAAGACTAATGTCAGTTTTTAATTTCTCAAATGCTTCAAGACAGCTTCATCAAAATTAAATGTGGTGTCATGTCAAGGAGTCAGCATAGAGGCTTTGAGATCTTTGAGAAATCTTTAATGAATCTCCTATAGAAACCAAAGATGCCCAAGGAAACTTCTTATACCTTTGACACTCGAGGGGGTGGCAATTTCTCAATCACTTCAATCTTGGCCCTATCCACCTCTAATCCTTTCTTGGAAATCCTATGCCCTAGTACAATTCCTTCCCGCACTATGAAGTTGACACTTTTCCCAATTAAGCACAAGGTTTGTTTCTTCACACCTTATCAAGATTTCTTCCAAGTTGTTCAAACATATCCAAAAACTATTCCAAACACGTAAAAATCATCCATAAAAACCTCCATAGATTTTTCAATGAAATCGTAGAATACGGACATCATACATCTCTCAAAAGTTGCAGGGCATTGCACAATCCAAGTGGCATTCTTCTAAAAGCAAAAGTGCCATAAGGACATGTGAATGTGGTCTTTGTTGGTCTTCGTGGACAATTGCTATTTGGTTGTAGCCAGAGTAGCCATCAAGAAAGCAAAGAATAGTCCTTACCAAAGTCTGGCCCAACATTTGGTCAATAAAAGGGAGAGGAAATGGTCCTTCTTTGTGGCCTTGTTCAATTTCCTATAGTCCATACAACTCTCCAAACTACCACTGCTCTTGTGGGAATTAATTCATTTTTGTCATTTGTGACCACAAGCTACACCACCTTTCTTGGGAACACACCGCATGTGGCTCACCCATGCACCGCCGTAAATAAGGTACACAATTCATGCATCTAACCACTTGAGGATTTACTTTTTACTACCTCCTTCATTATGGATTAAGCCTTCTTTGTCCTTCAATGCTATGTTTGACGTTTTCTCCAAAACAATCCTATGCATGCAGATTGTAGGACTTATCCCATGTATGTCGACATTTGCCACCCTATTGCCTTCTCAGTCTCTCTTCAGAGTTGAAATGAGCTCCACCTCTTGGTCTTGATTCGCACTAGATGAAATGATGACAGTAGAGTCTCATTTTCCCCAAGCATGCATACTTCAAAGCTTGGGTAATTCCTTCCGCTTCTAGATCGTGGTTGGATAATGGAGGGCACACTCTTCTCGAGGCTCGAGTTCTCTTGCTCAAGTGACTCATATCTCCTAGCCCAAACCTCCTTCACAAAATTGTTTTTCTCCTTGAAATTCCTCTTCTCTCAACAATTCAAGTTCATCAAGATTGTTAAGTATCTTTCCCAAGTGGTTGTTAGTTTTTTGAAAATGTTTTTGCACCACTGGGTCAAGAGAAACCACAAAGGAGCACTCTTCAAAGATTGACATCCGGAAGCTTTAATGCATTCGTAACATTGATCTTAACTTCTTGATCATTAACTCTCATTGTCAATTCTCCTTTTGTACATCAATTAGTGTCTTCCCCAGAGCTTTAAAATGGTCTACCTGCATGATAGGTACCTCTCAGATCCGCTTCAAAATCTAAGATAACAAAGTCAACAGAAAAACAAATTTATCAACTTTAATTAAAACATCCTCCAAGATTCCCTCAGATAGGCAAGTGACCTATCGCCTAGTCAAGGCTTACGTAAGTAGGCCCGCAGCCCCTATACCCAATTGTGTGTAAATGGACTTGGGCATTAAGTTAATACTTGCCCCCAAGTCACATAAGTGCACGCACTGTAATAAAAGTTTCCAATGGAACAGTATCAGAAACTACTGTGGTCCTTTAATTTTCTCTCGGGAGTTTATTTTGCATCAACATGCTACATTCCCAACCATTGCCACGCTTTCAAATTCTCCCAACCTTCTTTTCTTTGTCAAAACATCTTTCATAATTTGGCATAGTTGGGCATTTGTTGTAATGCCTCAACTGTAGAGGAACATTAATGTGCAATTGTTTTAACACCTCAAGGAATTTATTGAATTGTTTGTCCTCATGTGCCTTTTTTAATCTTTGAGGGTAGGGTGGAGCAGATATTCTGCACCAATTTAGGTTCAGGAGTTCTGCTTGCATTTGACGCTATAACGCCAAAAGCATAAATACCGTAAATTTTTTTTTTTCATTTTCAAAGAACACTTGACTCTAAATTCTGGGTGCAAGATTTACCTCCTTACCACTTCGTGGTTATTGCTTTCACATGCTCCTTGCTCGCGCATGAGATGATGAAGGTTCAGAGTAGATGGAGTCCACCATTCGCTTTGAGTGAGAGCAGATGCAACTGTCCCACTTGATTTTCCGTAGTTTTGATGGATGCTTCATGAGTCCGCATAGTTGTTTTGCAATCACCGATGAATGACCTTAGCAGAGACTCCATTGAGTTATCCATAGCAGAGCAGGAGCATTCTGCCTTTGAGATTGTTGTTGTCTTCAAAACCCGGGGAATAGCAGAGCATTTGTGCTTGTTTGAGCATTATTTCCTCCCCATCCCGGTTAGAATGGTTCCTCCAACCTGTGGTTGTATGTATTGGAATAAGTGGTGTTACCCTTGTTGTAACCTCACATAATTGATGTAAGGATTTGTTGTGCATTCTTCATAAAGGTGAGCTCCCCACAAAGATACACAAATTAGCTTCTCTAGAGGAGCTTGTTCAATTGCAAACATAGCTGAATTTTAGGCGCTATAGCATCGACGCTATAGCATCGCGATTTAACTCCTTTATCATGTTTGTCGAGTGGCCACTGGGCCGAAAGAGCAGAACCTCACTTACTTCATGAACCCCATCTACCTTCCTTGTAGAATTCAACCTTTCAAAGAGGCCATGAAGAATCATATGGGCAATGCGCTCTATGAGCTCACAAGCTTCATTATATGATGAGTTCGCAATTACACCTCCGCATGAGGCATCTAACATAGATCTAGTAGGTGCCTCTAGCCCAATATAGAAAGTCTCCATTTGAATTACTATAGGAATTCCATGATGTTGACATTTCCTAAGCAATTCCTTCCATCTCTCCCAAGCCTCATGTAATGTTTCACCCTATTTTTTTGCTTGAAGGATGTGATGTCATTCCTCATCCTAGCATTCTTGTTTGGTGGGAAATACTTCTCCGTAAACTTCTTTGTCATATCTTCCTGTTGTAATGTAGTTGGACTCAAGGAGTTCAACCAAGCCTTAGCTCACTTTTTAAAGAATAAGGGAACAGCAAATTAAAAGCATCCTCACTCACCCTCGATAATGAAGTTATCGCACACTTCTAGAAAGTTTCTTAGATGAGCAAAAGGATCTTCTCGAGTGGAACCTCCAAATTGTCCAGCTTGTTCGGGAGCATTCTGGAACATCATAGGCTTGAACTCAAGTGAGTAGCAGCCATACAATGCCTAGTGATGCTTGTTTCCATGGAGTGTGGATCAAACACAAAGATAATCTCTCATCGCTTGTCTCTCGCCATTCACCATTTGATTAGGTTCTTGATTAATGACTCGTCTCTGCACTAAAGATTCTTCATCAACTTCAAGATGGGTAAAAGGACCTTGCCTTCCACCTCTTGGCATTCTTCCTACTTTTTGTGAGGAGTTCTTCCCCAATTGTACCTCTACCAAGATGATGAGTGTGCTCACTGGTCCGAGTTGTTGTAGTCTTTGTTACGCCTTTAGCCTCCCGAATCTTCTTTCGTGCTTCAGGTCAAACTCAAAAGTGGGTGGTTCTGACTCGGGCATACGCTATAACGCCAAACGCTATAGCACTTCCTCGTAACACACCAAAGACAAATGCCAAGGTAAAACCTCCCTAAGGATGTAATAATTTCTAAACAATAAAAATTGAATGCAATCCCCAATCTACGCCAAAAACTTGTGCGGTGCGTGATGTGCAAGTGTACACAATCGCAACAAGTAATATATTGATAAGTAGAGTTCGCTCTCACAGTGATTGGTATTAATTTTAGAGTTTAAAATGAATTACACTTAGTGGAACAAGTAGCAAATATTTAAGTAGCAATAGCTCAATGAACAGAGATTGTTTAAAGTAACAAGTTAAAAGTAATTTAAAATATGAGAGAAATAAGTTGGATTGCTTTCACTAAGTAACTTCCCAGAAAATAAGACGCTATAACGCCACACGCTATAGCGCTAAGCTACCATTATACCCCAATTTTGTCCGAGTTCTTTAATAGTTTTTAATTTGGTGTCGCTTCTCGACCATGTCAATATCCAACCAATATTTCGTAAAGTACTAAGTTTGACTAAGAACAAGCTTGGATTTGAAAGGAATATTGATAGTCCGTCACAAGTGAGTTCAAAGGGACCAAATATATCCAAACTATAAAGACAAGCTTGAGCTTAGGCGCCAATTCTTCAAGTCGCGGGTGGAGAAATTCTTTAGGCAAAGATTTTAGAGTGACAGTAAGAAGAGAACTTGTTGAAGGCTTCCCATCGTTATCTTTCGACTACATCGCCCTCTAGCAGTCTCCTTTTTATCTCTACCAAAAGATTGCCTTTCAGCCTGTGAGATCAATCAAAGTCTTCAATCAAAACAAACATGTGTAGAATCCGCTATAAGGTTGCCATTCCATTGAAGAAGATCAAGTGTGTGAACCAAAGTCAACATGTTCATAAGCTAACACGTATATATAAAGATAGACACAAAGTGGACAATTTTGATTTCTCGTTTATGAGTGTCTCAAGCATCGTAAAACTTTCAAATATCCGAGCAAGCAATTTCTCAATGCTATAACCGAATATATTGGGGTTTGTCTTGATAACTAAGGAAAGATTTCGTGGTATTGTCCATCGTGATGCACAAAACATATTGCTAGGATAAGTCAATTTTATTTTTAATTTATCGCTTTGCTAACTCAAAGCAAGCAGAGTTAGTTAGATAGTTGTGAACAGCTTGGTTTATTTAACAACAACTGCCTTAGCTAGCTAGTTAGGCTTTTGCATATAAACCAATGCTGGTGATAAATACAAAGGGTCAATAAATCTTTTACAAGTTCATGTTATGTGGATATAATGTTCATGTTATATGAGGCATTCACTGACTATGGATATAATGTTCATGTTATGTGGAAAAGGAGATAGCCAAATCAATACCACATCATCCTCACATATGCCCCCGCGTGGAGATCTCTTGCTAGAAGTCATTTCTTCTTCATTTTCCTGTTTTATTATTTCTAATGATACATTGATTAGATTACAAGAGTTAATATGGTAGTATGACACAAGCTGACAGTGACGCATGCCAAAACAATAGCTTATGTGAGTGTGTGGATGGATGCATCATTAAAGCATTTTGAGCTTCTGCATGGCATTATACCCCAATTTTCATTCGACTAATAAAATCAAACAAAACGTATTTTTTTAAACACCCAATTTTAACGGGTATTTTTGCTCGTGTTCAAAATCTCGCTTGACACGCTGTTTAGTTCTAATTATATACGCTGTTTATCTTTGTACTCAAGTAATGGTTTTACATCATTTTTATTATTATAAGTAAAACTTATTTAGCCTTTTTTTTGCAAGAAAATAAATTAAAGATTGTTATTAGCTCACATTAGAAATTAAACAAAATTCCATTCAAACTCCAAATGATAGTTACAATCGGGTATGCTGTGTTTCAAAAGCCTATGTTCCATACATATCTTATTGAGCTTAATTGCAAGTTTTGCATAGTCATCTAGTACAACATGTGACATTAGAGTCAAAAACTAGAAGACAAATATATGGCAGCAAAAAAACAAAGCTAGAAGACAAGCTTTTAGGCTTTAGCATAGCTTTTCCAAAGCTTCAAATGGGAGGCCCTCTTCCTTTGTATTTCTTCCTCTGCACAAATACACAAGAAAAGAAAGGTTTAGGCAGCTGAAATATGGTCAAACAATGCCAATTTTATGTTTGCATAAGAGACTTGGGAGGGGAGAAGCTATGGAGAGAAAATCCATACACAAAGAGAGAAACTATTTTGAAAGAATACAAATCGTAGAGCAACTCTAAATTGACCACACAATCCATTAATCTAGGCAATTTGGACTATAAATTCAGCCCAACACACATGCATGCAGGGGGAACAAACAGACATGATACATACACAAAAACACAAAAGAGAGAGCAAACACACACGCACTCACAACCAAAAACACATCACGCACAAAGAAGCGGGGAGGCAATAAGCCAATGCTTTGTCTCACTTTAAGAAAAAGCCTCTCCATATCTAACCCATTCCTTTTCATCTTGCTCATCCCTTCCTAAATTTCACCCTCAATCCATCAAAGTTCCCAAAACCTAAAAACAAAATCAAAACATAATGTGAAAGGGAAGAGAATGGTAAGCAAAATAAACATAGAAAGAGAGTAAGAATTAGAGGAAAATATAAAGAGGGGAAGAACAGAGTGGTGGAGGAGGACACCAAAAACAACACACAAACACATCTTCAACAACAATCACCATTTTCATTCCATTCCCACTATAATACACACAAAGATGCAGAGAAGAGTAAGAATCAAAAGAGAATAGGAAACAAACCCGTGAGTTCCAAAATAGCTCCGCCGCCGAACGCCGCCACCACCGCTAAGCCGCTGAACCCACCGCCACCACTGCCAAGACTTCTCACCGCGTGAACCAACTCGCTTTCTTCTCTCTCGCATGCGCCTTCACTCTCTCTCGCACGACTCACCGCCCATTACTCTCTCTCCGCCGCGCATCACAAATCTCGCAGCCACCACCACCGCCGCCAAGCACTGCTCGGCGCTCCCCTCTCTGCTTTCTCTCTCACCACCGCACCGTAACGCCGCCACCACCGCTTCTACCTCCGTAAGCGCTTTCCTCTCCTCTCTCTCCTCTCACTCTCTCTTTCTCAATCTCTTTCTCTCTCTATTAGAAGAAGAAGGGAACGGCGCATATGAGGATATAGACTTAAGTTTTTTTTTTTCCTGTTTTAGCATGTGGGCCTTTCCTTTCCTTTGTTTAAGTTTTTTTTTTTTTTTTTTTAAAAAGCTTGATTGTTAATGACACACCCCCCACGTTTTGGTTGCACCCTCCAAATTTTTTATGTAAAAATTATTATTGTTAGCACTCCTAAATTTTGCTATCTCACCCTCTCTCTTTAATTTTTCAAATTATTTTCAAATTAATGTAAGTTATTAGTGACTATCATCCAAAGCCTTGGCTTGTTTGATTATCATGAATGCTACAAAGAGTTATTAGTAACGATCACTCAAAGCCTTTGCTTGCTTGATCATTATGAAAGCTCTTTCCTTTCAAAAACATTTTCAAATAGTAGAACTACGCCGCTTGATTCCCATTCGATACGTAGGAGCGAGCCACGCTCTCGCCAAGCGCAACAAATAAAATCATTTTCGCAACCGTAAACATTAGTATTTTTCATAACAAAAATCATTTTTCAACCCATCAGGCTAGTACTAATCGTAATCTCTGCTCGCCTAGCCATTGGCGCAATGTCGCTTTCCAAAGAACAATATGCGATGATCACCCATAACTTTGGTTAGTTTGATCGCTCGTACAATTAATCTCTTTCAAAACCATTTACAAAAGATCAAATAAAAACGAAGTCGCTACTCACAAATAATCGTAACCTTCGCTCGCCCGACTAGTGGTAGTGACTCTCATTTTCAAGAGTATTTAGCGATGATTACCCATAACTTCGTTAGTTTAATCATTCGCTAACACTCGCCATATTTCGAAAACTCACTAAAAAGATAAAAACAAAAACCTTTTCACGATAATCGAGAACTACGTAGCTTTGAATTCTCCATCGCACCGGATACGTAGAGCGAGAAGTCAACTCGCCAAGCGCCAAAAATAAAATTTTTCATTAAGTTTTTCCATTTATCTTTTAATAAGAAATAAATAGGCAAATTTAGGTATTTTTCAAATCAAACGTGAAACCACACACTTAGTTAAAGGTTCCTCTCAAGCAGAGGACGCGCTGGGTGCTAATACCTTCCCCGCACGTAATCGACCCCTAACCCATATCTCTAGTCTTCGAAAGACCATCCGCTTTGTTCAAAAGACCTTTTTCAATGTTTTGGTCTTAAAATTAAAATATTGGTGGCGGCTTCAAAAATTTTCCACGTTGTACATTGAGAAACCCAAACCGGATTTTTCGGTGCAACAAATTGGCGACTTTCATCTGGGACTAAAAAGAAAAACATTTTCTTCAAAAGTGGGTCGCTTCAATTAATTAGGTGTGTGGTTTATGTGATTGATTTGAATATCTTGCTTTGCCTCTATTCTTCTTCTGTTTCATAAGCATGTTGCATCCATGTGCATGCTTCTTCTGTGTTTGCTTTTGTTTAAAGAAGTAGATAGTTACTTTTTTGCTTAAATGCTTAGTTCCCATGCATTTTCCCCTCTCTATCATGTTCATCTCTTCTCGCCTCTTTTCTTAAGGTAAGAAGTGCATTGTTGTTGGCACCCTAGGCTAGTTTATATTGGAATGATAGTTGAACCCTGTGGTAGACAACATGTTATTGCTTGCTATTGTTTGACCGCTTCTAGTTTTCATTTCAGTGGGGTAGTGCTAGGAAAATGCCCTTGACACACACTACACTTGTACCTCGAGATTATATGATTGGAGAAAGAGACCATAACCTGTGTCCAAGTAGATACCTTAGGATGAGCTGTTTCGAGTAATGGGAGCCCATCAGACCTTTGTCCGCTTGGCTACTCGCGAAAGTTTCAATCGTAGTTGTGCTCTTTCATGATGCTTCGATCTCTAGCCATTGTCGATTTACTGGGATTTTCATGAGAGGGACTGTGGCTCTGATGACCTTTGTGAGGGTGTGAATAGAGCTACATGAGAAGATTATCCCTAAAATACCTTAGATCATAGGTTCTACCCCCTTTTAGGTCATAAGGGCTTTCCAAATTGTGTGCTACATCGTTGTATCTGGCCTCAATCAATTTGTCCTTCAAAATTTTCAAAATCAAAAAGATATGCTTTTCCTTTTCAATAAGCGCCTATATGAGGTGACATATAATGTGAAAATTTTCAAATCACCACCTGTAAATATCCCCTTTCTGCAAAAACACAAAAAGAAGCATCATCCGCACTCTGCATCATGGCATTATGCAAAACAAAATTTTGAAAAAAAACAATTATCATCCCTATGGTATTTCATTCGCTCATAATCATGAAAATCATCGTTGATGCAATTTACTGATCCTCATTCAAAATGCACATTCGCTCATTCATTCACCCACTCATTCCGTCGCCCATTCATATCACGCCATCGCATTAATACTTTTCTGTGTCGCAAATCAAAAATAAACATTAACGTCTCATTTCACTTGCATCTCCATTCAATATCTCTCATGCATTAGGAAAGTAATTGTAAGCATCACACATTTCATTTCATTGCATAAGAAAAAGGAAAACCGTATGCAGCTTATCATCTATATCACATTTCATTCATCCTTAATTATGCAAAAACTCACATCAAATAAAGGTGGGCATCACATCAATATTGCATGCATATATCATTCCGCTTATTCATATAGCCTTAGCTCAAACGCGCCATTTTCTCATGCATTATTATTTTTCTTTTCATATCATAACAAATAAACAAAAATCCAAAATGTATGTTTCTACTAGATTTTAGAAAATGCATTGCATGTACCCCTTTTCCTTTTTCATGACATAAAAATAAGCACTTGAACGTTTCATTTTGCATGCATTTCCACGCTGCTAAAAATAATTGTGAGTATCATGCATCTCATTTCATTGCATAAAACAAAATAAAGCAAGAAGCGCTTATCATCCGCATTGCATAAGCATCACATTCATCCGGTGCATGTACAAAAATCATCATCAAATAATGCGCATATCGCGCAATGTGGCACTCATGCATCATTTCATTAACCTCATCATTTTGTTCGAATACATCATTTCTCCTCGCATGCATCCTTTCAAAACAAAGAAAAATTCTCATGTGATGGCTTAATGGGTGTAGTGCACCTTTGAACGACGAGTAGTAATATCTCAAATTTGTTTGTCGACTACAAATTTGAGATGTTACTCTACGATGTCGTGGCACTTTTGACCTACCACACGTGTCTTATTTTCAAGTAGGAAATTAAATTGAGTCAACCAATTGTCGTAAACGCTTTCAAAGATATTGTGTGAAGTATTGAGTCGATCCACTCAATGTTTCATGCAAAGTTACTCAGTGGTAACGATAATCAGTTGCCTCATATCACCATTCTTGCATCTCTCATCATTCAAAGAAGGGGCATTGGCATTTCGTATCTTGTCTCGCCTCTAAAAAAAACTAAAATAAAAAAAAATCATTTTGAAAAAAAGGGGGGCATCATTCTTGCATCATTCGCATTGGCATTCCATATTTTGTCTTGCATTAAAAACAACAAAATTATTTAGAATAAGCCACACTTTTCGAGTGGCCATTCTCCACGCATTTGCATCATACTTGCATATCATAATTTGTTCATTCATTCATTGCACAAAATAAAAGTTGTGATGAGAAGTGAGACGTTCTTGCAAAACAATCATCCTTTTTGAAAAAGTTTATCCTTACTTGGTTGCAAACTCAAGGTGTTCCAAGGCACTCAGTTTTTTCAAATCAATAGCTCATTTGCATTTCTTTCAAAAGCACTGCATCCCATCCATTCCATGACAAAAGACTGAAGCAACTCAAAAAAAAAGAGGAAGAAGAAAATTTCATTGTTCTAACTAATGTTGACTCTCTGTGAAACATTCCTATAGTGAACGTGCCCGACACGTGCAGTTTCTCTTGTTTGAGTCAGTCAGTTTCTTTCCTTGTCATCATCACCATCCAAGTCTAATCCTGCCCCGTCCACCCATAAAGCGCATATTCTCTCCTCAGTGCATACTTGACTTTTTGGTTCATTCTCACTAACACTCTAAGTCCTCCATGTCAAGCAATTCTCGTGATCACTAACTTTCTTTATCTAATTACCCTTTAGTGCAAGTCTTTCCAAAAAAAAAAAGGAAGAGATAAATGAGAAGAACAAGCTCGCTAGGTTGAAAACCCGCAAAGGCGCGCCTAGGCAAAAGGAGCGCCTGGTGGATTGAAAACTCGCAAAGAGCTGTCCAGGAAAAATTAGGGCATAAAAGAAAATGCAAAGAAAAGAGCAAACACATATAGATAGATGAATTGTTGTCGGGTTTTACGAAAAAATAAGCAATCAGAATTTGAAATGAAGTTTGGCCGCCTCCCCACAACCTCAAGAAAATCTAAAATCCAAAAATTCCCTTTCCTGCCCACCTTAAGCCAAGAAAATCCCAAAGAGAAGAAAAAAATCCCCCTCCTACACACCTTAAGTCAAGAAAGTCCCAGGATATCTCCATCACTCTAGACAAGGATCAATTCCACATCATCTTTATCAGCTCACCCAAGTCCAAAGAAAAGAAAGAGGTCAAAAGGAAAAGAACACAATCAAACAAAAAGATTCAAAAAAAATGAAATTCTCCATCGCACCCGGGGATACGTAGGAGCGAGAAGTCAACTCTCGTCAAGCGCCAAAAATAAAATTTTTCATTAAGTTTTTCCATTTATCTTTTTAATAAGAAATAAATAGGCAAATTTAGGTATTTTTCAAATCAAACGTAAAACCACACACTTAGTTAAAGGTTCCCTCTCAGTAGAGAGGACGCGTGGGGTGCTAATACCTTCCCCGCACGTAATCGATCCCCGAACCCATATCTCTAGTCTTCGAAAGACCATCCGCCTTGTTCAAAAGACCTTTTTTCAATGTTTTGATTTTAAAATTAAAATATTGGTGGCGGCTTCAAAAATTTTCCACGTTGTACATTGAGAAACCCAAACCGGATTTTTCGGGGTGCAACAGTGGGCATTTTTACTTCGTGATGATGATAAGTTTTTAGCTACTATTCGAAGGAAATTTCTCTCTCCTTGGACCTCGTCTCGACGATCCGAACGGTGAAAGCGGAGATATATGTCTCACGAACTCACACAAAAGGAAGACGATCCAACTAAGTTAACTAATCCTAATCGCAATTTTACTTGCGATGTGCTCTGAGAAAAACAGAATTGTGTTTTAAAGGGGAATTGCTTTCTACCTTGTTTTAGTCTCACATTGCTCACAAGAAACAAGAGCTCCCTAGCAATTGGATATAAAAGGGGTTGAGAGGTGAAGATTAGAAGAGAGATCATTGGCGGTTAAGTGATCTTTCGGGTCAAAGCGATAGCGCCCATTTCACTAAAAAAAGTCCGCTTTGATCATTTGACGCTTTTGAGTCACCTTTCCGATTCTCAAAGCGGTTCTTGCGGTCTTGAGTCAAAATGGACCAGATAGAGTCCTGGCTTGTTTAGTCCTGCTTCGACACTGCCGAGTCCAAAGTTAGTTTTGTATTTATTTTGTTTATTTTTATGTACATATTTATTTATCATTTATTTATAATATAATCTATTTATTTATTTATTTATTTGTTTATGTATATATCTATTCATATTTATTTATGTATATAGTTATTTATTTGTTTATTTATTATATTTTTTAGCCTAGTCTTTATTAATTATCGCTTTTGTCTTTTTTTTTTATGCACAAATTAGTTTATTTCTTTGAAAATCAAATAAAAGACTAAGTCGGTTGTACAACCTGGTTAGTCATCATCCTAGACTAATGAGTCAGATATTCAAGAATCCTAAAAATTTATAAAAATATAAATAAATCATTTCTCCCAAAAATAAAAGACTAAGTCGGGTTGTACAACCGGTTAGTCATCATCCTAGACCAATGAGTTGTACTAGCTTCAAGAATCCTAAAAACTTATAAGTAAATAAATAAATCAATTTTCCTAAAAATAGGGGACTAAGTCTCAGCAGTACAACCGTTAGTTAGTCAAATGCTTCTAGAACTAATGAGTCAGCATAGCTCAGAATTCTAGAATACCTATTCTAAAACCAACCCACCTCACATCAATCCAATTTTTCTCAAAAACTCAAAAATCATTTTCAAAAAGTAGGGACTATGTCTGTTGTACAATCGGTTAGTCAGCCCCAGATCGCTGAGTCAGATAGCAAAAGAGTCCTAGGACCCCTACACTAAAAACACCAACCAACAAACTTTTTCAGAAGAACTACGTAGCTTTGATTCCTCCATTGCATCCGGAGGTACGTAGGAGCAAGAGTCCACTCTTGTCAAGCACTAAAAATTAAAAAATTTAATTAAGTCTCTTTCTTTATAAATAAAGGGTAAATATTAATAAACCATAATTAATTAGACAAAGGATGTCGTGGGGTGCTAATACCTTCCCACACATAACTACTCCCTAACCCTAAACTTGCCTTGTCCTAAACCAAAAGGGATTTTCCGAATTTGCCCTTAAACTAAAATTTGGTGGCGACTTCCTTTGAACCTTTCAAGAATCCTTGCCCGATTTTTCAGGGCCACATACCAAGCGACTCCACTGGGGACTTAACTTTTTAGAGAGTCAAAACCTAGTCTAATTATTTAGGATTAATTTAATTTTTACCCTTCCCTTATTTATTTATTTATTTATTTTTGCATGTTATACTTTTATGTGATATATAAACCCTAGGGTAGAAGACAATATTTGTATGAATGTTTGTTTTGTTTGCAGCTTTGGGTTATTTTAAATCGCCCTACACACACTACACTTCTACACATCACACACATGTGAGAAAAGTCCTCTACCCGACTCGAGTGCAAACTCTATAGTAGCAATCAAAAATCCGAGAATGGATTCTTCGAAGTTTGAAAGGAAGCCGCCACCAAATTTTAGTTTAAGGGCAAAATTCGGGAAATCCCTTTAGTTTTAGAATAAGGCAAGTTTAAAGGTTCGGGAGTCGTTATGCATGGGGAAGGTATTAGCACCCCACAACATCCTTTGTCTAATTAATTTAAGATTTATTTAATTATTACCCTTTATTTATAAAAAGAAGACTTATTTAAATTTTTATTTTTTAGCGCTTGACAAGAGTTTGAGTCTTGCTCCTACGCACTCTCCTGATGCAATGGAGGAATCAAAGCTACGTAGTTCTTCCCGAAAAGTTTGTGGGTTGGTGTTTTTTAGTGTAGGGTCCTAGGATTCCTTGAACTGCATACCACCACCGATTCCTAGGACGCTGACTAACCCGATTGTACAACCGACTTAGTCCCCTACTTTTTGAAAATGATTTTGAAATTTTTTGAAAGGAGTTGTGAGATGGGTTGATTTTAGAATAGGTATTCTAGAACTCCCGAATCAGCATGTACTATTAATTTAGAACGCCGACTAACCTTGCTGTACAAACCGACTTAGTCCCCTATCCATGAAAAAAATAATTTATTTATGTTTTATTAAGTTTTTGTAGGATTACCGAATCGCATGTACCATTGGTCCTAAATGATGACTAACCCTGCTTGTACAACCGATTTAGCCGCTTATTTAATTTCATGGAAAAATTATTTACGCTTGAGTTGGAAAAGAATTAAAAAAATAGGAGTGAAAATTATAAATCGGGGTTTTATTAGTCGCAGGGGTTGTATAATTAATAGGAGGTGTTAAAAGGAAGCCTGGGCCAAGATAGAAGAGCCCAAAGATGCAAAACGGGCTTAAGTAAAAGCGCAGAAAATAAGGGGTGCAGATAGTATTCAATATTAAAAAAATAAAAATAAATAAAAACACCATATATAACCTTAAACCTAACAAACGCATCCTCCTTCCATTTGCTCATGGCGCCACGCGCTATGGAGAGGGGGTAACTTCCGCGCCGCAAATCCGCGGCTTCCACTGGGGGGGGAGAAATTGAGGCGACAACCCGCCGGCTTCCCGGGAGCAGAGAACGACGATGGTGAGAGAGGGAAAAGGGGGCGGCCTGGGTGTCGAGTGGAGGAGGCGCCAGACGCAAACGCGGCGGCGAGGGCGCGGTTGAGGACGATGATTCTTAATGCATTTGTTCCACTTTCACTGCTTTTGGCTCTCCTCTTCTCCTATTTTTTCTTCTCCTTGTCACCAAAAAAAGGTGGTTTTTGGGTTTGTTTCGCTTTTGTTCACCGATCAACTGGATGTGTTATTTGGGTTTCTCGGGTTTCGCTTTTTGGTGGTGGCTTGTTGGTCTTGAAGGAAGGTTCTGGCCTTCGGGGGAGATAGAGGCAAAGGGTGTCAGTGAGGCTCACGAATGGTGGTGAGGTTTGAGGGTAGCCGATGATGTTCTTGATTACATTTTGATTTCAATGTCATCCTAATATTCTTATCATATCATTCTTGATCCGAGATTTTAATTTCTCTCAGAATGTTAATGTATCCGTATTCATATTTGTAATGAACTAATATAATTCAACAATCACAGAGATTGCTTAGTTTTCAAAGATCATTGTCGCCACACAAGTCCTCAAGTATTACCACGCTTTTTCTTTTATTCTCACTTTGGTTATGTACATATATTGCTAAATGATGCTTTATCGATGATGGCAAAAATCCAAAACAACATGTTTGAGTCTATACTAACGAAAGTTAAGAGAGAAACATAACTAGAGTATGTATTTATCGTTATAAAAAAGTGACCAACCTAGGTTCCGTGATTAGCTTTCCTTCTTCACGCAAAAAGCGTGTTCTTCTTGCCTACTCCTTTAATCCGCTATGCTTATTCTTGTTGTTGTTGCTTCGCTCTTAGATCTCAAAAAGGTTTCGTAATCAGAGCCATGGATTAGGTTTCGGCGTGAAACTCTAATCCTATTTTGGGTGATTTTAGCAGTAGTTTTCTGCCTTCGTTTTTTGTGTCTTTTACTGTGGACTGATTGCTTATTTATATTAAAAACCTAGGGTTAGCATTTAATTGGTTTTGACTGCTTTGACTGGGCTTTTGCAGTGTTCGATAACATGGGTTAGCCGAAAGGCACTTGGAGAACAAGAACAGTGCCCTGTAGATTGCCGATGTCGCTCCTTTTATTTAATTTTCGCTTTTTTATATTTTTTGTATTTTTAATTATTGTTTTTTTTGTCTTTTAGAGATTGGGACATTTTGGACACTCCTAAATTGTAATAAAAATTAAATTAGCTTTTTTTTCTACACTTTTGGACTATATATTAATAAATTAAACAACTAAAACAAAACAAAAAAGAAGACGGACAAAATTGGGTATAATACGCTTCTCTTTATTTATATTTTACTAGAAAATGTGAGGTGTATTCAAATTTTCGTAGTAGAAATAGAAATAAAGATAGAATAGACGCCAATTTTGTTCGCTTAGGGGGAAACAGAGGGTTTAAGAATATACAGGAGCGATTAACACTGGGCGCATTAACCGAGAACAAAATGAAGGATCGCCGATCCAAGAAGCACTAAGGCTCAATGACCACCCGGGTCTAGAAGGCTGCCTAGGCCTTAATAGAGGACCATCGTGGTCCAAGGAGCGCTACTAGCTACTGCACTAGTAAACGATCCGGGGGCCTTTAGATTCGAGCGCCAGGGTCAAGATCGATCCGAATCGATATGTTGACCAATAGAGGACGCCCACCATGTCTTAGGTCGACACAACTAGTCCGGGGACCACGCGGTCCGGAAGGTCCGCTTGCTCGACTACGACGCTTATGCACTGGGCCACTTAGGGCATCAAGGAGCGTAGTGGCTCAAGGACCACTGGGTCCAAGGATCAACCGTGATCTCGTGATATGATATGAGATCAACGCTAAAGCGCTAATATTAGAGGAACAAAATATGTGATCGACCTTTAAAGTCGATTTAGCAATAATACATGTGATGCATATACAAAGTACAATAATACATGCAACGATTGATTTTTGGCGTATGTGATGAATGAAATAGGTGATTCTTTTCTTTTTGTTTTTTAGTTTTTTTGCTTTTTTTTTTTTTTTTTTTTATACATACAGAAATGCATGAAATGCGAATGTGGATGAAATGCTTGAATGCAAATGCTATGGTGCATGGTGCGATGATATGAAATGATTGATTTCTTGTAGAAATTTTTTTTTTTGAGATGATGAGATGTGAGACTTTGATGTGAGAGGTGGAGATTGATCATTCATTTGAAAGGCTAGATTTGATTCAAACTTCGACAATCTCAAAGTTGTTATTTACAGACACTGATGTGAAAAGTACTATATTTGCAAGCTTGCTTCTTTTTCTTTTCCACTATGATGCCCCATGATGACCGAAATTTTGGTCCACAAAGTTAACCAAGTGGATTTTTAGTATCATATTATCAACTTGTGTTCTCTCTCTTTGAAGCATTTCTTAGTAAAGATGTATAACAGTGTATATATAGATGAATGAGTCAGTTAACTTGGGGTTCTAAAGACCTAGGGTGTGGAAATTTGTGGCACATGAAGGGGTGAATGACTGTCTGGTCTTTGTCAATGTCATGAAAGGTAGGTTTTCCCAAGACAAGGAATGCAGGACTGCCCCAATTTAGATTTGATGACAGTGAGTGAATAACTTGCCCCTGTCTAGTGGTGACAAGCTAGGGGTGTAGAAGATGATGACTTAGGGATGCCCTAACTTTGGAATGAAAGGTGGAAAGCAAGGGACTTTGTCTCAACGTATGGGGTTTGGTGTTGCCCCAATTGTAGTAAAGACAAGGTTTCCCCAGAGCAAAGATATAGGGTAATGAATCGAGAAATTGCCCCAAAGATAGTTTTGTTATCAGGGATATAGCAAGGGGACGAGATGGGTGTATGGTGAATGTCCCCAATTGTAGGTGGAGTGAGGAGAGACAGGGTTGCCCCACTCGGAATGGTTGCTTCTGGTCAGATTGGGAAAGGTGGTGGAGTTGAGGTAGTGGCTTTTGGAATTGGTCCAATATGGCTATATGGATGGGATGGACAATGCATAAACTTCCCATAGTGGAATGAACTGCGGTGGAGTGCCCCACCTTGAAATCTAGGTGCCGGGTCCTAGTACAAACTTTTGGCTCTCTTTTTAAAATGGAACTCAAGACTAATTATAGTCTTGAGCTTTTGATATGATGGAAACTTTGCTTGCAATCACTAGACCTTGTCTTGGTATAATTGTAATTTGAATGAATCTTGTAGTGCGAGCCTTTGATTTTTTTTTTTTTTTTTTTTTCGAGCAAACATATTGTAAATAAAAACTTATTTGTCCTAAAATTAAAATTTTGAGAAAACAAAAGCAATCACCGTTGATCGGAATGAACTCTGAGGTTGTAACGTGGGCCGATGGTTTAGTGATTTATGAGGGAAATGATAATTGGGCTCAAAGTAGTGTTTGGGGATCATGGGACGGATGATTTTTTTATTGAGCGGTATGACTTGGCTAATGGTTAATGGTTTGTGGTTTGTGAAAGAAGGGGTTATTAAGCTCAAATGAGTGTTTGAGGGTCTATGTCTCGTGGTAGAATGGATCTGTTTAGATGGATTAATGAAGGATAGGACATTGGGAAGTTGTTTGAGGTTTATTTCGCATAAGGATCTCTTATGCGTTTAATTACTTTTTTTTTGTTTTTTTTTTGTTTTTTTTTTGGGATTTTTAATCCTCTTTTTGACTTCACTCCTTTGTGATTTTTGTTTCTTTTTTGGGTGAGTGAGCTGATAAAACAAATGCACCATTTTTTTGATGCGGAATCGATCCTTGTCTAGGGTTTGGGATTTTTGGCTTAAGGTGGGTGGCAAAGGATCTTTTGAGGATAGGGGAAGATGGTCAAACTTCATTTCAAAACATGATTGCTAGTTTTCTCAAAAACTAACTTAAGAACAATAATTTATTTACTTTTATATATTTGCTCTTTTTCTTTAGTTCTTTTTTTTTTTATGCCCTAATTTTTGCTTAAGCCGCTCTTACGAGTTTTCAACCTAACGGGCCTTTTTATTTTTTTTTTGTAAATGACTTGCACCAAGGGAATACAACGTTGACAATGTATTTTAGAGATCACACATTCGCCCCAGTATGGAGGGCCTAAAGTGTTATTTCACTAGGGGAACCAACCAGAAGCGTCAACTATGTACTGATGTGGGGAGTATGTACTTTATGGGTGGTCGGGATGGGATTAGACTTTGACAGGGGATGATGGTAAGGTAGGGACGCTAACTGACTCAAACAAAAATAAACACACATGTTACCCAAGTCACTACACAAATGCTTCGTAGAGAGTTAACATTAGTTAAAACATGATAGAAATTTTTGATGGACATTTCACCATTTATCATGGGATGGAAGAGATGCAACGCTTGGTTAAAAATGTGAGCAAGCCAAAAATTTGAAAACTTAGTGACTTGAAACACCTTGAGCTTGCAACTAAGTATGGCTAAACTTTTTCAAAAGGGATGATTTACCTCACAAGAATGCCTCACCTCTCACCACAATCTTTCTCTCAAAATTATGTTTTTTCGCTTTTATAATGCATGATGTAAGTATGCAAATGAATGAATGCGCATGAAATGAGAATGCGAATGAACGAATGAATGTATGTGAAATGCGAATGTGATGTATGTGTATGAAAATATGATTTTATTCACATGTCGGGAATTATAAACTTTTCATTGGAGAGTAAAGTACAAAATTTAATTTTGACTTCACTATGCACGCTTTCTCAAGGTAAAGATTTAAATTCTCGACGGCCATAAAAGTGCATGCAACAAGAGATGTTTATTTGTCGTATGCATGTCGATATTTTCTAAAAAGTAGTAAAGAGAAAAAAATGATTTTTGGTTTTTTTTTTTATTTTTTTCGATAAAAGACTTATGTATAAATATTTGTTTGAATGCAAGGGTATAAAGCTCCTTTGTGACCCTAGAAATGCATCTTACAGAGTGGGTCTAAGGTTTCTTTTATAGTGAACCTCACATGGGATGGTTCTAAAGAATCCTACACATGGTCCCTAGAGCCAAGGACTCCACCAAGAACATCGACCCCAACAATAGGCAAGCTATTAGAAGGATAGCATCCTTAAAAGGAATCAAACTCTAGGTGAGATTTTCATGACCACCCAACGAGACGTGACGTCCCCGCAGCCATCATTACACAATCTCATTCTAACTTAGGGGTACACTCAAGTCCGGTAGAGGATCTTTCTCACATGTGTGTGCGTATGTAATTGTGAAGTGTGTGTAGGAGCAATTTAAAAACAACCCAAAAGTCAGAAAAGACAAACAAACACATATACAAATATTGTCTTCTATCCTAGGGTTCAAAAATCACATAAAAGTATAAGATGCGAAAAATAAGATAAATAAATAAAGGAAGGGTAAAAATTAAATTAATCCTAAATAATTAGACTAGGTTTTGACTCTCTAAAAAGATAAGTCCCCAGTGAAGTCGCCAACAGAGCTGACCAAAAAAATCCGAATGGATTCTTCGAAGTTTGAAAGGAAGCCGCCACCAAATTTTAGTTTAAGGGCAAAATTCGGGAAATCCCTTTAGTTTTAGAATAAGGCAAGTTTAAAGGTTCGGGAGTCGTTATGCATGGGGAAGGTATTAGCACCCCACAACATCCTTTGTCTAATTAATTTAAGATTTATTTAATTATTACCCTTTATTTATAAAAAGAAGACTAATTTAAATTTTTATTTTTTAGCGCTTGACAAGAGTTTGAGTCTTGCTCCTACGTACTCCGGATGCAATGGAGGAATCAAAGCTACGTAGTTCTTCCTGAAAAAGTTTGTGGGTTGGTGTTTTTTAGTGTAGGGGTCCTAGAATTCCTTGAACTGTACAGCTCACTGATTCCTAGGACGCTGACTAACCCGATTGTACAACCGACTTAGTCCCCTACTTTTTGAAAATGATTTTGAAATTTTTTGAAAGGAGTTGTGAGATGGGTTGATTTTAGAATAGGTATTCTAGAACTCCCGAATCAGATGTACTATTAATTTAGAACGCCGACTAACCCGGTTGTACAACCGACTTAGTCCCCTATCCATGAAAAAAATAATTTATTTATGTTTTATTAAGTTTTTGTAGGATTACTGAACTGTACAGCTCATTGGTCCTAAAATGATGACTAACCCGGTTGTACAACCGACTTAGCCGCTTATTTAATTTCATGAAAAATTATTTACGTTTGAGTTGGAAAAGAATTAAAAAAATAGGAGTGAAAATTATAAATTGGGGTTTTATTAGTCGCAGGGGTTGTATAATTAATAGGAGGTGTTAAAAGGAAGCCCAATTCGATAAGAGCCCAAAGATGCAAAACGCTTAAGTAAAAGTTGGCGTAAATAAGGGGTGCAGATAGTATTCTGAATATTAAAAAAAATAAAAATAAATAAAAAACACCATATATAACCTTAAACCTAACAAACGCATCCCTCCTTCCATTTGCTCTGCGGCGCCGCGGCTATGGAGAGGGGGTAACTTCCGGCGCGAAATCCGCCGGTTTCCACGGTGGGGGAGAAATTGGAGGCGATTAACTCGCCGGTTTCCTGGGAGCAGGAGAACGAGATGGTGAGAGAGGGAAAAGGGGCGGTCTGGGTGTTGAGTGGAGGAGGCGCTGGTGACGCAAACGCCGGCGAGGGCGCGGTTGAGGACGATGATTCTTAACAGATTTGTTCCACTTTCACTCTGTTTGGCTCTCCTCTTCTCCTATTTTTTCTTCTCCTTGTCACTGAAAAAAAGGTGGTTTTTTGGGTTTGTTTCGCTTTTGTTCACCGATCAACGGTATGTGTTATTTGGGTTTCTCGGGTTTCGCTTTTGGTGGTGGCTTGTTGGTCTTGAAGGAAGGTTCTTGGCTTCGGGGGAGATAGAGGCAAGTGGGTGTTGGTGAGGCTCACGAATGGTGGTGAGGTTCGAGGGTAGCCGATGATGTTCTTGATTACATTTTGATTTCAATGTCATCCTAATATTCTTCATCATATCATTCTTGATCCGAGATTTTAATTTCTCCGTAATGTTAATGTATCTCAGATTCATATTTGTAATGAACTAATATAATTCAACAATCACGAGATTGCTTAGTTTTCAAAGATCATTGTCGCCACACAAGTCCTCGTTATTACCACGCTTTTTCTCTTTATTCTCACTTTGGTTATGTACATATATTGCTAAATGATGCTTTATCAGATGATGGCAAAAATCCAAAACAACATGTTTGAGTCTATACTAACGAGTTAAGAGAGAAACATAACTAGAGTATGTATTTACTGTTATAAAAAAAGTGACCAACCTAGGTTCCAGATTAGCTTTCCTTCTTGCTGCAAAAAGCGTGTTCTCTTGGCCTACTCCTTTAATCCGCTGCGGCTTATTCGGTTGTTGTTGCTTCGTTCTTTAGATCTCAAAAGGTTTCGTAATCAGAGCCATGGATTAGGTTTCATGTGAAACTCTAATCCTATTTTGGGTGATTTTAGCAGTAGTTTTCTGCCTTCGTTTTTTGTGTCTTTTACTGTGGACTGATTGCTTATTTATATTAAAAACCTAGGGTTAGCATTTAATTGGTTTTGACTGCTTTGACTGGGCTTTTGCAGGTTCTGATAACATGGGTTAGCTGAGCAGTCTTGGAGAACAAGAACAGGCCCTAGAGATTGCTGATGCTGCTCCTTTTATTTAATTTTCGTTTTTTTATATTTTTTGTATTTTTAATTATTGTTTTTTTTGTCTTTTAGAGATTGGGACATTTTGGACACTCCTAAATTGTAATAAAAATTAAATTAGCTTTTTTTTCTACACTTTTGGACTATATATTAATAAATTAAACAACTAAAACAAAACAAAAAAAGAAGACGGACAAAATTGGGGTATAACACTAAGTTTAGAACGAGATTGCGTAGTGATGGCTCATGGACATACGCCTCGTTGGGTGGTCACGAAAATCTCACCTAGAGTTTGATTCCTTTTGAGGATGCTATCCTCTAATAGCTTGCCTATTGTTGGGGTCAGATTCTTGACTGGGGTCCTTGGCTCTAGGGACCATGTGTAGGATTCTTTAGAACCATCCTCGTGAGGTTCACTATAAAAGAAACCTTAGACCCACTCCGTAAGCTACCTTTCTAGGGTCACAAATGAGCTTCATACCCTTGCATTCAAACAAATATTTGTGCTTACCGTCTTTTATCCAAAAATCAAAAAAAATCAAAAAGTCAAAAACCCAAATCATTATTTACCGCAAGTTTCTTAGAAACCATACCTCATGCATTTTTCTTTGCATTACAAAAATAAACATATTATGTTACGACTGCCTGAGAATTAAAAGCTTTATTTTGGAGAGAAGCCATGCATGCTAAAGTTAAAGTCAAACTTTGTACTTTACTCTCCAAACGTAAAACTTATAATTCCCCGACGCGATAAATAAAATCATACATTATCATTTCATTCACATACATTATCATTACATTCGCATTTCACATACATTCATTCGCATTTCATGCACACTCATTCATTTGCATACCTACATCATGTATTACAAAAAAAGCATAATTCTAGAAAAAATTGTGGTGAGAGGTGAGACATTCTTGTGAGGTAAATCATTCTTTTTGAAAAAGTTTAGCCATACTTAGTTGCAAGCTCAAGGCATTTCAAGGCACTCAATTTTTCTAATTAGCACTGCTCACATTTATTTTAACAAAGTGTTGCATCCCATGACCGAAATGGTCTGTCAAAAATTTCTTTCATGCTTTAACTAATGTTAACTCTCTACGAAGCATTTGTATAGTAACTTGTGTGTAACATGTGTCTTCATTCTTGTTTGAGTCGCTTAATGTCTCAGACCTTATCATCATCCCCGCCCAAGTCCGATCCCACCCTACCACCCTAAAGTACATACGCCCCTACCTAGTCGACTTTTTGGTTTGTTCTCACTAATGAAATAACACTTTAGGCCCTCCATACTGGGGCAAATTTGTGATCTCTAAAATACCTTGTCAACATTATATTTCATTGGTGCAAGTCCTTTACAAAAAAATAAATTCAAAAAGGCCCGTTAGGTTGAAAACTCGTAAGAGCGGCTTAAGCAAAAATTAGGGCATAAAAAAAAAAGAAATAAAGAAAAAAGAGCAAATATATAAAAGTAAATAAATTATTGTCCTTAAGATTTGAGAAAACTAGCAATCATGTTTTGAAATGAAGTTTGACCATCTTCCCCTATCCTCAAAAAATCCTTTGCCACCCACCTTAAGCCAAAAATCCCAAACCCTAGACAAAGATCGATTCCGCATCAAAAAAATGGTGTATTAGTTTTATCAGCTCACTCACACAAAAAAGAAACAAAAATCACAAAAGAGTGAAGTCAAAAAGAGGATTAAAAAATCCCAAAAAAAAAACAAAAAAAAACAAAAATAGTACAAATCGTGAGCTGATACTTCATTACCATCAAAGCATAAGAGATACTTGTCTAAAATAAACCTCAAACACTTCTTTTGGCCTCAAAATCCTATCTTCCATAAACCCTTAGCCACGTTAAAATACTAAACAAGTCCATCCAACCATGAGGCACATCAATTACTCAATAAAATCTCAAACACTCATTTGAGCCTAAAAACCATTTCCTTCATAAATCATCACCCATTAGCCAAGTTACATCACCAAATCATTTGTCTCATCAATCATCAAACACCTCTTTGAGCCCAATTATCCCTTCCTTCATAAATCATTAACCACCGGCCACATTACAACCTTCTAGAGTTCATTCCGATCATTGACTGATTGCTTTTGTTTTCTCAAAGTTTTAATTTTAGGACAAGTAAGTTTATTTATTTATAATATGTTTGCTCAAAAAAAAATATATCTCAAAAAAAAAACTCAAAAGAAGAGAAAAATCAAAAGGCTTGCACCACAAGATTCATTCAAGTTACAGTTATACTAAGACAAGGTCTAGTGATCACCAAATGTAGTTTTCATCATAGCAAACTCAAGACTATTGTAGTCTGAGAGTCATTCTAAAGATAACCGAAAGTTTATACTAGGATCGTCACTTAGATCCTAAAGTGGGGCATCCCTTTCACCATCTATTCCATTTGAACTTGGGGAAATTTGTACAGTGTCCATCCCATACCACACCCAAATTTATAGCCATACCTGCATAAACTCCAAAAACCATAACCCTAACCCCGTCACCTTTCCCAATCACACTAAAGCCAACCATTCGAAATACCCTTCCAAGTGGGGCAATCCTGTCGCTCTTCACTCCACCTTTAAATGGGAAAATTCACCTTACACCCATCTCATCCCCTTGCCATATTCACAGCCAAAAAACCATACCGGGGCAATTTCTCAACTCACTATCCTAAATGTTTCTACTCTAGTCGGGGCAATCTTGTCCTTACCATAATTAGGGAAGCATCAAACTCTATGGGTTGAGACAACATCTCCTACTTGCCACCTTTCATTCCAAAGCCAATGCCTTCCCTATTCATCATCTTCTACACCCCTAGCTTGTCACCACTAGACAGGGGCAAGTTATTCACTCACCGTCATCAAACCTAAATTGGGGCAGTCCTACATTTCTTGGCTTGGGAAAACCTACCTTACAAGTTCATGTTATGTGGATATAATGTTCATGTTATATGAGGCATTCACTGACTATGGATATAATGTTCATGTTATGTGGAAAAGGAGATCAATACCACATCATCCTCGCGCGCCCCCGCGTGGAGATCTCTTGCTAGAAGTCATTTCTTCTTCATTTTCCTGTTTTATTATTTCTAATGATACATTGATTAGATTACAAGAGTTAATATGGTAGTATGACACAAGCTGACAGTGACGCATGCCAAAACAATAGCTTATGTGAGTGTGTGGATGGATGCATCATTAAAGCATTTTGAGCTGGTGGGCATTTTTACTTCGTGATGATGATAAGTTTTTAGCTACTATTCAAGGAAATTTCTCTCTCTTGGACCTCGCCTCGACGATCCGAACGGTGAAAGCGGAGATATATGTCTCACGAACCTCCTTTGTCAAAAAAAAAAGGAAGACGATCCAACGGTTAACGAATCCGAAATCACAATTTTACTAAGTGATGTGTTTGAGAAAAACGGAATTGTGTTTTAAAGGGGAATTGCTTTCTACCTTTGTTTTAGTCCCACATTGCTCACAAGAAATAAGAGCTCCCTAGCAATTGGATATAAAAGGGGTTGAGAGGTGAAGATTAGAAGAGGAGATCATTGGCGGGTTAAGTGATCTTTTTGGGTCAAAGCGATAGCGCCCATTTCACTAAAAGTCCGTCTTTGATCATTTGGACGCTTTTGAGTCGCCTTCCGATTCTCAAAGCGGTTCTTGCGGTCTTGAGTCAAAATGGACCGATAGGAGTCCGGTTTGTTTAGTCCGGTTCGACACTCGCCGAGTCCAAAGTTAGTTTTGTATTTATTTTGTTTATTTTTATGTACATATTTATTTATCATTTATTTATAATATAATCAATTTATTTATTTATTTGTTTATGTATATATCTATTCATATTTATTTATGTATATAGTTATTTGTTTGTTTATTTATTATATTTTTTAGCCTAGTCTTTATTAATTATCAGCTTTTTGTCTTTTTTTTCACAAATTAGTTTATTTCTTTGAAAATCAAATAAAGACTAAGTCGATTGTACAACCTAAGGTTAGTCATCATCCTAGGACTAATGAGTCAGCATAGCCAAGAATCCTAAAAATTTATAAAAATATAAATAAATCATTTCTCCCAAAAATAAAGACTAAGTCTGGTTGTACAACCGGGTTAGTCATCATCCTAGACTAATGAGTCGCATGCATGCATTCAAGAATCCTAAAAACTTATAAGTAAATAAATAAATCATTTTTCCTAAAAATAGGGGACTAAGTCGGCTTGTACAACCTGGTTAGTCAATGTTCTAGAACTAATGAGTCAGATAGCTTCAGAATTCTAGAATACCTATTCTAAAACCAACCCACCTCACATCAATCCAATTTTTCTCAAAACTCAAAAATCATTTTCAAAAAGTAGGGGACTATGTCACAGTACAATCGGGTTAGTCATTCCCCAGGATCAATGAGATGTACAGCTTCAAAGAGTCCTAGGACCCCTACACTAAAAAAACACCAACCAACAAACTTTTTTCGTGAAGAACTACGTAGCTTTGATTCCTCCATTGCATCCTGAGGTACGTAGGAGCAAGAGTCCACTCTTGTCAAGCACTAAAAATTAAAAATTTAATTAAGTCTCTTTCTTTATAAATAAAGGGTAAATATTAATAAACCATAATTAATTAGACAAAGGATGTCGTGGGGTGCTAATACCTTCCCACACATATAACGACTCCCTAACCCTAAACTTGCCTTGTCCTAAACCAAAAGGGATTTTCCGAATTTGCCCTTAACCTAAAATTTGGTGGCGACTTCCTTTGAACCTTTCAAGAATCCTTGCCCGGATTTTTCTGTCCGCCATAAGCTACCAAGTAAAGTGTTTTGTGCCTTTCACTACTAGCGCTGTGGTTTCATTACAAGATGCATATGTCTAGGTTCTAAATAAGTTCACCCTCAGATATGCAAGATCCCACGCCTTAAGCTTTATGAGCTATTGCACTTCTATGTCTAGAGGAAGCAAAAATTGATTAAATGTCTTTAACCAACCTTATCGTTCATATTAATCCTTGAAGTCTTTCTATGGTTCATGTCTGAATCCACAGAGGTACTTGTTTTACGTGGCCAAATATAAAACAAGTTTGGAAGAATTACAATACAAGGATTAAAACACAAAACGTGAAAAGTTATATACGTAATATCAAAGGTTCATTACAAGCTCTAGCAACCCAACTCAAGGAGTTTAGCTCATGTTGAGCATCATCAAAATAACACAAATAAACATACTTGCATTACCGTAGGTAAGAAGGAAAACACAAGTGCAAAAGATACAATCTTGATGCCTCCTAATCATTCACGTAGTGATGATACAAAGGGTAGAAAATTACAAAGAAGAAAATAAAATCCAAAAGCTTCAAAATGTATCAATGGAGAAGAAGAAGATGTCAAGTTCTATCTCTCTACCAATACTCTCTCTCTAATTCCCACGCTCTCTTTTTTCTAGAAAATCAGAGGGTAATGTAGTACCCTAGCATGTCATGCATGTCCTCTCAAAAGTCAATAAAGTTGATGTTTGCTTTTTCACCAACTCCACTATTCCATACTCATGCGATGCCAAGTGTCCACAAATATCCAATAAAATCCGGCATGTCGCCAGCAAATGGGTGGACACAAGATATGGAGTCTAGATTAATGAGATTGGCGCCAAAATTGCACTTTTACTTTAGATGCTCAGCTGATCTACCTTCTAGACGCTATAGCGTTTGACGCTATAGCGCTAAACACTGCAATACTCACAAAATACATCAAAACATTCACAAGGGCACCAAGTGTGCCAATTTCATAGCAAAGCAGTGTTTAGCCCTTTCTTTCCTAATACTAACAGAAATGAAATAAATACTATACTATTATTACTTGAGAACTTACTTAATTTAAAGATTAAAGGTATAAATAACTCATATAAATATGAGTTATCACTCATCCGCTATCTCACAGCGAATGAGACGCGCCAAACAGAGCCTAAATAATTAGCAAGAGTAGGGAAAAAATATTCTAATGCATTAAATACATTTGAATAATTCTTATTTATTATTTTTTTACTTTTATTTATAAACATCAAATATTGTTTGATTGTATTTTTTTTCCTAGATTTTCAACAAAAAGATTACGTTTTATTAATTTTAATATATTTGGTATAAGAAAATATATCAAATCGTTGACAGTTATATTTTGAGTTAATTATGACTTGAAAATATCAAATTGTTTTTTTTATTTAAATTTTCTAAGGACCATATACGTTTAAATTAGTTTAGATACCTATTAACAAACTAGTATGCAACCCGTGCGATGCACGGAATCAATTTTCATATCATATTAAATTTAAATAATTTTGTGGAAAAAAGTAAAGTAATTAATAAATAAGAGAAGTCGACAAAAATGTATCTAAACTTAGTGAAATGCAATAAGAACATATACATGTATACAATCACATGTTGGCACGTTAAATATAAATATGACTAACCAGTAGTCCGTCCATGGGCTCTGCTTACCTCTGTACTACAAAGACAGGCCCAAGCCCAAAATCAATTTTTTAAGGCCCCAAAAATTAAAACAACATATATGTATATATTTCTGCACAACAAATGATGAGTACATGCACGCAGCAGCAATGCAAGCATGTTTCATAGCGTTAGTTTGCGAGATGATGAGATGATGAGCTCAAACTAGTATTTTTCCGTTTTTTCCTCTTTTTATTGAGTTGTTTCTCTCAATTTTTGTCTGTTTTGTTTTGATTGAGTTGTTTCTTTTTTTTGGTTTGATTGGGCTATTTCTTTTTTTTTTCTGACTAGGCTGTTTCCTTTTTTTAAAGCTGAATTTTATTTTATTTTCAAAAATGTTTTGACAAAATAATTAAATATATTATATTATATTATACATTGACAAAATGATTAAATATATCATTAAATATATTATATTATACATTGTCAAAAATTAAATATATTATATTATATTATATTATATTGATTTTGGAATCTATTCAACCAAAAAATGTATCACTTCTAGCAAAAGTTTTTTTAATAAATATTTGAAAATTTGCAAAAAATAATTTAATAATATCAACCAAAATTAATTATATTTACATTTGTTTTTTAATAATATTGTGATTTTGAGTTCATAACCGAATTTCTATTGACGAATTAAAATAGCTTTTTTAAAAATTTAGTTTGTTTATAGTTATAGTATTTTTTGATATTTACTTACTTTATATATTTGATTAATGGGTATATTCGTTGACGATTTTGGTCCCCACAATAAATTTGTAAAATTTCTTCACTATGGGGCCAAATTTAATAAAAGTAAGAACCAAATTTTCAAGAATTGAACAGGTCTCTCAATTGTTTGGGACGACCCTAATATTTAACATATTTAGGGGTCCAATTTTAAATATTTGAAGTTTTGAACAGGGCCTCTAAATTGTTTGGGACGGCCCTGTGACTAACCCATGGGATGCACGGGTATAGATAGTCTTTTAATAAATTATAAATTTACAACATTATTTGTTGTACGTACTTTTTTTTGTTTATGTTTATTGGGGCTAAATATGTTGTCGGTCTATATAAAAATTGGGTTTTTTATTTTTAGTCATTCAAAAAATTGTTACCTACTTTTAGTGACTACATTTTATTTTTTTATCTGTTTTAGTCACTTATGTCTTTTAATAACAGATTTCTGAGCTTTTATAAGTTCTATTAAAAGTCGTGAAATGCTATTAAAAGTTTTGAGAACTAAAACTGTTGTAAACATAAATAGGGGACCAGCAGTAGGTGAAACTTTTTGAGGGACTAAAACACAAAGAGCCTAAATTTTATAAAGACAAAAAATATATTTAACCCTACATATTTATATGGACACATTTAGTTATGTTTTGAAATTAAATTGAACTGGTGAGAGCACTATTCTTGGTTGAATTGTATTAAAGCGCTCAAACTCGGATAAAGTCGTTGTCAAACAGATGAAATAATCGAAACGTACGTAACATGGGGTCATGGTTTAATCGATTGAACCGTTCGATTGCTAGATTTTTAAAACACCGACATTTAGGAATTGATCACTTATATTACTAATAAAATATATAATATCTCTAACCGCGTCCAAATTATATTTAACGATACTCCTGGGTTTGAATCCAACCTTGAGTATACACCAGTCTTAAATCTCTAATGAGAGAGTTTTGTCGTCCATTGTGCCTACCTGGCTCGAGGGATTATTCAGCTAAAATTAAAGCCACAAATGTAGTCCCAATTCAATTGTAAGTAATTATATGGGGTCTTGAAGCTTCTGTTGTTTAGTCTCGCTCTTTATTTATCACTATCTCCATTAGAGTGAGGAAACTTCTCCATTAGCTCCTGGTAAAAAAGATACAACACATTATTAGTGTTTCTACTTTATTTTCAGCAAAGAATGTTAGTAAATGAATTTTTGTAGCAGCCAAATGATAAATAAATAGTAGTTTCTCTTCTTTTTTAGTATTCCATAGTAATATCAACATCAAGCTTGGAAAGAGGATTTTTAGGTGGTCCATGTTTTTCCAAACCCCTCCTACTCACCACACACCCGTAAACCTCAAAAATTCCAAATTTACCATCATGTGCAATGCTCATGGACGACGTGGTTTTCACTGGTTCGGTTGCCTAGCACCGGACTGGTTCAGTTGTCAAGGTCAGAACCGGTTCGGTTAAGGACTTACGTACCTGACCAAATTTCAACCCATGGGGTTTGGCACTTAACTTGTTCGGAGGTTGTTGTCCGGACACATTTGGTTGCTGGTAGTCGTACCAAAGAAAGTTTAAACAATGGGGTGCGTGTAGCCCTGACAGTACTGATTCGAACGGGTTCGGTTGCCTGTTTCCGAACCCATTAAAATCTAGAGTTTGCGGACTTATTGATGAATCATTGTTTTTCCTCAATTTAATGAATATCTTCCATCTGAGGGACACAACTTCTTCCAGCAACTATATATCAATGTCGCTTCATTACACCCTATAATCACATAACAAAAACTTGTTGACACAATATTTCAAACCTTCCATAAAATATTAGGATATAATATTAGGATTTTTTCAAGTTCATATTACAACATATTAGGATATAATAATCAAATGAATAACAGACTCCTAGTAAGTTCTCGTTCTATTGCTCAATTTATATTCGTCGTGTATATTCATTCATCATTTATATTCACTCAAAACTTCTTATTATTAAAAATACTATTCACAGAGATACTTTGTGAATCTAATAATATCTTTCAACTATTTCTTATAATAGAATACATTGCATGATATTCAACACAATGTCTTGATACTTTATCAAAGAAACATAATAAGAAATAAGATGTAGCTACAAACAGACAATATGAGAAATTGAGAAGTAATGTGTTTGTTCTCAGATTACAAAAGATATAGATCCTTGATACATTAGATAACAAACTATTTGAATCAATTAGGCAGAATAAAAGTAGGAGAGCACTTTGAATTTGGAGGAGAAGCTGGAGGACTTGTTAAAGTGATGACTGGCTAGTTGTATTTCTCTTTGCCCCTCAATGATGTCGATCCCTCTATGCCACCAACACCAGAATGTCGGAAACTTTTGCAAAAGGGAAGCACCGATTCCTCAACTTAAATAGCCAAGAGAAGACAAATATTGATTTCAAATTAACCATACAATGAGCCGTTATTTAGGTTTGAAAATCATCATTTATTATAATTGTTTGTATACGTTTTTCTTTGATTCTGAAATTTTGATTTCAAAGGAGACGTTTTTTTTTCAATTTCATTATCCTGATTCTCGTATTAATGTTGGTATTGAATGAATTTATGGATTTTTTTTTGATAAGGACTTTATGCACCTTTTTATTTGTACATATTTAATATAATATATTTGATTTAATATATTTAATATTTAATTGCTATTTGTACGGGAAGCAACATAGTAAATTCAAAAGGTAAATTTAATATATTTAATTTAATATATTTGATTTAATACCTTTCAAAATAATGTAAATTCAAAACAATGTGTATATAAATTTAATATACATCAATTCTGTATTAATACATATTTAAAAATTCCTGCTATTTTGAACATGAAAGTATTGTAACCGTGGAATAACTAAAAACTATTCTCAATAACTAATTTTGACTGTTGACATTAATTGTGAGATTTGGAAGATTTTGTTTGAATTAGAAATGGTTGACTGGTTGACGCATGTATTTTGGCTGTTGAGGATGAATACCACCAGGATGAATTAATGTTGTTGATGTGGGAGTGCTTAGAGGTTGACACCTCCGATTTTACGTCGTGAGATATGTGTTACTACTTTGACCAGATTAATAGATAGATTATTAAAAATTAGTGTTTTTATCATTAAAAAAAAGAAATTGGTGTTATTTTGAACAAAAGGGAATGATATAATTTTTTGTTATAGAATTGTTAACATAAATATAATATAATAAACATAATAGGGAAGAGACGTGTAACCAAAAAAACTATAGGGAAGAGAAAAGATATTCTGATTTAATGTGGATGAAGCATTTTTTTTTACAAAAGTTTTTTGTATTGACAAAAGTTATTCCATGTGTTACATATGAGAATTATTCAACCATATAATCATTATCATTTAATGTTGAACAATTGTCAATTTGATATCATTTATTGTCCAACAAATTAAATATACGTTGAACAATTAAATATTCAATTGTGCTGATGTATCGCCTTATATGATGACACATCAGATTTTGAGTTTTGAGATACCTATATAAATATATTTTTATATGATTATTCATTAGTTAGCAACATATTTATTTATATGCACCACAATAATTCCTACAAGAAAAATTGAAATAGCGACAAAAATTTAGAGATAGAAAAAGACAAAATCCATCTCCAATTTAAGTATTAGTGATGCCCAATTTCGAGACCAATTTAAATTTTCCATCTCTAATTTCGTCAATATTTCAGCTTTCTCAAGTAGTGATTTACTTAAATGGTTGACAAACTATAATGTAATAGAAAGAACCTAATTAAAAAAATTATATTAGTTTAGAGACCTAATTATAACTTTTTTTTTAGTTTCGGGACCTATTTAAAAATTCTCAAATAGTTTAGAGACCTACGGAATAGTTAAACGTAAAATAAATTCATTCAACTTCATTATTAAGAAAAATTAACTGTTGCCTTTTGTAGAGGAAAAGAGAAATTTGGTTTAAATATTTTACTAAAAAGAAGTTTCCATTTTAAAATTTAAATGTAAAGAAATTTAATCTTAATGCTGACTACTTTTATATTATTATACCATATTTGTGTTGCAAGATTTCTATATAAATGACACTACAAGGAGTGGATACAAAGTAGGTTTATTGTGAGGGAGTTAGAGTTATTGAAATGGAGAAGTGTTGGTTGGGTGTTGTGTTGATTGTTTTGGGCTGTGCCACATTGGTGCAAGGGTACCCAGCTCAGGATCTGGTGGTGAGGTTGCCCGGACAACCTAAGGTTAAGTTTAGTCAATATGCTGGATATGTTGATGTAGATGTGAAGCATGGGAGAAGCCTCTTCTACTATTTTGTGGAAGCTGACCATGAGCCTCACAAGAAGCCCCTCACTCTTTGGCTCAATGGAGGTTAGTAATTATAATAACTATTCTGCATCGAGATCCTCTTTAGTGACTGGATTTTTCTCATAGAAGAGAGATAGACTCAATTATTAAAATGATAATATTTATAAAATAATATTATTTCAATTACCGAGTCTTTCTCTCTGTTATTGGTCTTTAGCTTTCTTGATTTTTTCTAATTTGTCATTTTTCACGATACTTTTGTTTTTGTTTATTGATACCTAAAACACATATATTTTTATGGTTTTATATGTAAGTGTCCTTTAATTAACTAAGAGTAAATACCCTTATTTTTTAGGTCCAGGATGTTCATCCATTGGAGGAGGCGCCTTTACTGAATTGGGTCCTTTTTATCCTAACGGTGATGGACGAACTCTACGAAGGAATCCACACTCTTGGAATAAAGGTATAGTATGTGAAATTAGTTTTTGTTTTAATATTGAAGAAAATTTTTGTTTACTTTTAGTTTATATTTTGATGTTGATCATGTATATATATATCGATCATGTCTTTTCATAGAATCCAACCTCCTATTTGTGGAGTCTCCTGCTGGAGTTGGTTGGTCATACTCAAATACGTCTGCAGATTATAACACTGGTGACACCTCTACAGGTAAGTAGAGTGGTATTTTGTTTGTGGTTTTAAGTTTTAATACACTAGACTTACATTGAGTTAAAGACCAAGAACAAATTAATTTAAGTAATTAATATATGCACTTTTTAGTTATTTTTAATGAGTTAAGTATGAGTACAATTTATCCTTTTGCTTTTTACAGCGCGTGATATGCTTGTGTTCATGTTGAAATGGTATAAGAAGTTTCCTTCTTATAAATCAAGGGAGTTGTTCCTTACAGGAGAAAGCTATGCTGGTAATATGCTTAATTTCATATTATGTTATTTATGCATATGCATATGCCATCATTTTGCAACATGCATGCAACAATAAAATTGGTATTTACCCCATTTATTTTAATGTTAATGGTTTATTTTCATATCATCAACTAAAAAAACTCTTTTGTCATTCTTTCTTTTTATCTTTTTTAATAGAATCATGTTTCTTTTAATTTGTTAATCTGTTTTTGTTTTCTATTTCCTTGTTCTCTTCTCATGGTTTAATTTATTTTTATCTCTTACTAACATTTATTATGTAATACACAGGACATTACATACCTCAGTTAGCTAATGTTATTTTGGATTATAATACTCATTCATCCGGTTTTAAATTCAATGTGAAAGGAATTCTTTGTAAGATTCTATTAAGTGTGATATCTTTTTTTGCTTTACACTTTTCTTTGTCCCAAAACATAAGATCCTTTACATAGATATATTTATTATTTTTCCCTAATATATCCCTTATATTATTATTACTTAATTGTCTTGGTATATGAAAAATTAACATTGGATTTTTCTATACACAAAAGACAATTTAGTAACGGCCATACAATATTTATACACATTAGTTACACTAACCAACTTTTACAAATATGCGTAAAAAATGTAATAGGATCTTATATTAAGAGACAGAGGGAAGAGAGTGTTTTGTATTACTCTTGGAGTGATCTTGTATGATTGGCTATTGATGAATTGATGTCTTCTAAATTTTTCTTATGCTTTCCTTTTTATTAGATTGGAAACCCACTTCTGAAAATAAATCATGATACAAAAGCAACGTTTGAATATTACTGGTCACATGGAATGATCTCTGATGAAAGTTACCATGATGTTATGAATTATTGCAATTTTGAAGATGAAGCATTTCCAAATCCTCATTTACCTACATCATGCAAAAATGCCATTAAGGGAACCGATAACAATATTGGCAATTACACAGACCACTATGATGTGATTCTAGATGTTTGTAATCCATCCTTAGTTGAGCAAGAACTGAGATTGAAAAAGATGGTACCTTTTTGTCTCTTTCATTTCTTTTATTTTGTTTTTATCGTATTTTTTATTTCTTTAATGAATATACAAAAAAAAATTAATTAATTTGTTGTATTGATTCAATGCAGATTACTAAAATAAGTCTCGATGTAGATGTATGCATAGAATTTGAAATGGGTTTATACCTCAACCAACCTGAGGTTCACAAGGCTCTTCATGCTAACTGCACTAATCGCTTTATGAATGGTCCATGTGCAATGAGTAAGTGTAAAACATATATTTTATTTTTACAGAGACTAAATTGGATAAAACATATATTTGCAAGACGAAACACAAAATTTTATTTTTACAAGGACTAAACTGGATAAGACACATAATTACAGAGACTAAACATATATTTAAGCTTAATTTTAATAATTATATGAACTATTAGTAACCTTCATTTTATTCTCTTTATGGATCATACTTTAAGTTGACAAGCATTTTAAATATATGAACTGTTAGTAACGTTCATTTTTTTTTTCTCTTCATGGGTTGAACTTTAAGTTGACAAGAATAGTAATAAAGTTTATTGAATATCTTAAACTTGTTTGAAATATTGATACTATAATTACAATACACATGTGACTCTAAGGGACACTCCATCTTCGTTATAATTTTCTACTTTGATTAGGAAATGTATGATCTCCACATTTTCTTTGTTGCAGCTTTTTGAATTACAGCAGTGTAGATATTTATATCAATATTCTTCCAGTTCTTAAACGGATAGTTCAAAACAAGATTCCAGTATGGATTTTCAGGTAATTTCAACAAAGAGAACCATTCATCATTTGCATATTCCAAGAGTATATTTTTCAATAGTAGTTAACAAATAATTCTATTTTAAAATATTATCACAGTGGAGACCAAGATTCTGTTATACCATTAATAGGATCTCGAAGACACGTTCGTAGCATAGCTCATGACTTGAAGTTCAACATTACAGTTCCATATAGAGCATGGTTCCACAAAGACCAGGTTTTTTTGACAGTCTATAATTGAAACAAATATTTCATTGTTCTATGTTATGGTTTCTGCAATTTTATTCTATTAAATTAATGATTGTTTGGTGAATTGATGGCATTTATATGTGTAGGTTGGAGGTTGGATAACTGAGTATGGAAATTTGTTGACTTTCGCCACTGTAAGGGGAGCTTCTCATATGGTGCCTTTTGCACAACCTTCTAGAGCACTACGACTATTCAGTTCCTTTGTGCATGGCAAGAGATTGCCAAACACAACAAGACAGCATATTGATGAATAGGATGATGGATATGGAGTAGCTCTTTATAAGCCATTGGAATGGAAAAGGGTAGTGGGGAAGAAATTGCTTTCTATTCTTTTTTGTACTTTTTAGTGTATGCAATACATGTTCTGTATTTTAGTGTATGCAATACATTGCTAAATGATGAAATATTTATGTTTCAAGTAAAAATATTTCATCATTTAGCAATGTAACTCTTTACATGCTTTGCCTGATGTTGAATAATACAAGCTGAATTTTTAAATTGATCGTAAATCCTCCTTTTTCAGACAAAACCGTGAATCCAATCAAATTTTAGTGCCATAATAATATAAAAAAACTTGATAAAACTTTATTTTTATCACTCTTACAAAGAGAATAAAATAAAAACTAAATTTGATATTCGAATAATCAATGTCATCGAAACATTGCCCCATATTAATATTTTCAAAAATTTGGGGAAAAATTTGGGGAAAATGTATTCAAAGGTTTAAATATCATTTATCCCCCTGCAAATATCACTATAATCCATTTATCCGCCTGTAAAAAAAACTCTTAAAATAAACTTTGCAAATATTAAGTGTTTCTATAGTTACCTCTGCCGTTAACTTGCTGTTAAAAAAACTAACACATGCACTACCACGTGTCATCATCTCATTGGACCATTGTGCCACGTGTCACTAAACGCCACATCATCATGGACAAATGGTACTGACTTATGCCACGTCAGCAGCCAGTAGATAGCTGCCACGTGGCTCTCATATATGATGTGGAGCATATGTGTTACTAAAAAAAATTAAATACTATCAACTTATTTTAAATGGCTGCATTTAATTAGTTACATTTGAATAAATTTTACTTTTTACATTTCAATAAAAGGATTACATTTTATTAATTTTAATATATTTGAAATAAGATAATAAATCAAATCGTTGACAGTTATATATTTAATTAATTATGACTTAAAAATATCAAAAAAAATTCTAAGGACCATACACTAGTGGAAAAATGACATTAAACAGCACCATTTAGTATCGGTTGTTTGAACAACCGATACTAAATGTGGACGCGGTGGCAATTTTGAAATTAAATGGAAGTTTTTAATTTTCACGCCTACATTTAGTATCGGTTGTTTAAACAACCGATACTAAATGTGTATCACAAACCGGTTGTTTAATCAATTTTCAATTTTCATCAGACTTTTAGTATCGGTTGTTAAAAAAACCGATACTAAATGTGTATCACAAACACATTTAGTATCAGGTATTTTAACACCCGATACTAAAGGTCCCTTTCTATTTCACGTGTTAATTCTCGTTCTCTCTCACTCAAACACTCTTTCTCTCACTCTCAGCTTTCTTCTCTCGCGAGCAAACCCTCCTCTCTGCACAAACAGATCTCACGCACAAAGCTTCCTCTCATCACATCCACTCTCTCGCGTTCTCAAGTCTTCCTTCTGGTCACTCTATCCTTCTCACTCTCTATACTTTCTCTTCTTCTCTCACGTCTCTCACTCTCCTCTCTCTTACACAAAAAATTTACAAGAATCGAACCAGACATAAACCCTAAACTGATGGCAGAATCATCAATGAGTCTCAATGAATTCACTCTACGCATCTTCATCTGAATTTCATTTTGTATTGGTAGAAATCGAACCAAACCCTAAACCCCCAATCTCTTGATCTCTCGATTTCAGACGCGCTTCTCCGACGATGCCGCCGCCATTAAAGACTAACTTCAGATGCGATATCGCTCATCAATGTCTTATCATACTTCAGATTCAGGTTTGAACCACTGTGTTTGTGTGGATTATGCTGCTTCTCAGTTTCCTTGTGTTAGTTGTTTTCTTTTCACTTGAAGTTGAAACCATTAAAAATATCTTTTCCAACTGGAAAATTTGGTCCTTGATATAGCCCGGTGATGTTGTTTTAGTTCTTTTGTAGCAAACTCCACCTTATTTAAATAACGTTTGGATATTGTTGTAGTAAGAAATTATTATAAAGTAATCCAAGCTTCTCTGTTACCCATTTTGATGCTACTTATCTTTTAGTGAGATGATCATCCTTTAGACCAATATGTTTTACAACATTATGGTTCAGTGCAACCAATATTTACCTGCTTCATACCTTTTTTTAATGATGTTTCATACTCATCTGTGTGAAAGCTAACATCATTATTTGCAGCAGTTGTTTGCTTTTCTAGGTGTAAACATTGAAGTATCAAATATGATCTTTTATTGTTTATTTTCTTGTTGCTTTCTCACTAAGCCTTTTTCATTTTCAATCTGTGGAACAGGCAAGAATGGTTGGAGGGTAGAGCTTTCTCACAATTCTAGAGGTGGCGGTGGAGGTGGACGTGATGGTGGAGGTGGCGGTGGTGGTCGTGGCCGCTTTGGTGGTGGCGGCGGCGGAGGTGGTTTTGACTTGAAGTGTTATGAGTGTGGTGAACCTGGTCATTTTGCTCGTGAATGTCGCAATCGTGGTAGTTCAGGAAGACACCGTAGCCGTAGTCCACCCCGATTTCGCAGAAGCCCAAGTTATATATGGGCGAAGGTGAGATTGCTTCCCATATTTTCTTTTGATGCAGGGTGTCATTGTTTTTGCACTTATATTATATTTTCTATTGTATGTTTCTAATGATCATGCAGTGAAATTGTTGATCCACCTATAGATTGTATTTTTTTATTACTAATCACTAATTGAAGTAGTTAAAAATTGAAAATATATGTTATTATTAGTTATTATTAATACATCAGGATTTTTCTACTATATGACATAACAGTAACCATGTCATTTCTCTTATGGTTGATAGGTTGGGTGTTTTTTATGCTAGGATAATAATTATTACTTGTATGTTTTGTCACACCTTTCTTTGGTATGAATCAGGAGTTACAGTCCTCGTGGGCGCCCTGGCTAGGGCGCCGCAGTGTGTCACCTCGTGGACGCAGCTACAGCAGGTCACCTCCTCCTTACCGCGCGCGTGAGGAAGTTCCATATGCTAATGGGTTAGTCTGAAATTTTGTTCACTGTTAATTGTTTCTTATTAAGGCTATTTGTTATCACCGTGGTTGAGGCGTGATTTTCCAAGAATATTTGATTTCGAGACGTCATTGAGTCTGTTAAAGGGTATATGCTTCTTGGCGTTTCCTTTTGGCCAAGTGTCTACTGGATATACCTTCTTCTCGTTCATGGTTAAGGCTTTCCTTTGTGTGGCATATTGCATTTATATGGCTGCTTATCCAAGGGGGGAAATTAATGAACATGGCGTTCTATTTCTTCCCCATTGGCTCGGAAGAAAGAGGCCAAGTTGCTGTTGGAAAGACTATTATATGAATACAAGTGAATATGTTATGAGTGAAAAAAAAAACTATAAACTTTATTGAATTAAGTATAGAAGTGTTGACCTTAAAATGTGGGGTGATTAATTGGAGATTGATTCTTTGTGGTTGGTTGGAGCTAGATTGAGCCATCAAGGGCTGATCGATTGACAGGCTATGCTTGTAACATTCCTTTAGCATATAAATTTTGATATAGATATAGACTAGGGCCATTTATCTTTGAGCTTCAACCTTACAACCTTTCCATCTCAACTCTTTCTCACTGTTTTATCTTTGTATTCTTCAGCATTGTATTAGAGCATTACCGTTTGCGTTTACTGTGAAAAATAGGGCTTCCTTGCTTTGAAAGAAAAAAAAAAAGGCTGCATAGGGCCTCGACAATGTACAATCTTCCATCGTGTTGTTCTGAGCTCTTTCAGATGTAAGATTACATCTTTGGTGAATTAAACTTCAGACTGGGGTTGAAGTATGGGGAGAATCTTGGGACATGCACAATGGAGTACTAATTTTCTAGTTGTGATGCCTTGTGGTTTTTTCATACAATGTTATTGATTGCTGAGATGGTGGAATCATCTGTTTAATCTATTTAACGTGGAGTTAAGCCATGCAATCTGTGTTAAGATCTTTTTTATTGGACTTGGACCCCTCACATTTGGCAAAGCGCATATCTTATACTGTCAAGTGTCAAGCTTATCTTTCCCAAGTTTCTATTGTATGTAATTATTTCTGTAGTACAGATTAGATTAGATATTCAGTTAGTTACTGAGTCTAACTGACTCGCTGTATGCAATAAATGAGTTCTCAACTCTGCATCCGAATAATTGTAATTTACAATTCCAAATCAGTTCTCTCTCTCTCTCTCCTCTATATTATCTGAATCTAGTAAGCCTCTTCTGTCACATCTGACAACTTTTTCTTTATTTTCTTTTTTCATGCAGATATATGACACATACATACTGAACCAAGGCCCTTTCAATTGTCTATTCTTGCACTTCTATGTTGGGGGCGATGAGTGGCGTCTATAAGGTATTTTCTTGCCACTAAGTAACTGCATGGTTCTTGTAGATTGTTGGGTTAGTATATTTTTCTTCTTAATTATTAATAACATATGATAATGTCCTGTTTAGGCAGAAACAAGTTCTCTTATTGTTCCTTTGCTTAAACCATGGATGGAGTAATTTTCTTCTATTCTTGAAATTCCAGTACAATCTGAAAATCCAGATGATTGGTGTATCAGAATGGAGGTTCGTCTGGTTTTTTAAAAGTCAATTTCACTTTTTTTTACCTTAGTTTACTTTGTTATAACATGATATTGCCTCTTTCTTTAAGGTTTTGAAGTGCTTGAATCAGTTTATTCAGAACTTCTCAAGCCTCATTAAAAGTGAATTTGAGGGTATGTTTTTTCCAATAGTTTTGTTTCTAAGCCTTTGTTTTAGTACTATTTTTTATTTGTTTTACAAGATGCTGTTTGTTGTAGTTATATTGGGACCATTGTGGAATACATTTGTTTCCTCTTTGAGAGTTTACGAGCAAGCATCTATTGAGGGAACTGAAGATTCGTATGAGGGAAGATATGATTCTGATGGTTCAGAGAAAAGCCTTGATTCATTTGTTATCCAGGTTACAATAGCTGCAGTTAGCGTTTTATGATTGTTTTATTGAATTATTAAACCAAATGGAAAGATCAAGAGTTAAATTTTCTTAGCTTTTATGTAATAGTAAATTACACTAGTCCCGACTCCTGAGAGATTAATAAAAATTCTTGATGTCCCAACACTGATAGAAGGGTGTTCAAAATTAGCTGCCTGTGACGTTTGGAATTGTAGAAAAAGAAAAAGAAAAGTCCTTGGCAGTCTCAATTGAAGTTAGTTGTTTTACCATTGCTAAGAGGTTTGTTTATATTAAAATGGAAAAGTTTTGCCAATATTAATCTCTTAGATAGGGAAGTATAGTTTTATGCTTGTGTTTCGTTGATTTCTTATAATAACTTCGTAATATCGTTTTGCATCTGATTTTTTAATACAGCTTTTTGAACTTCTGTTGACCATTGTCGGTAATTCAAGACTAGGACAGGTGTGGTTCAGAACATTTGAAATCTTTTGTTTTCTTTCTACTAGTTGTGTTTTGTTGCACAGTTCCTTTAATCTGTGGTATATGCTTTCATAGTTGGTTGCGGCTAATGTCAAAGAATTGGTGTACTACACTATCGCTTTTCTTCAAATGACAGAACAGCAGGTATCTGATTAAATTTTTGTGGGTTCTTTTATAAATTTTCTGCTAATTTAAATGTTATGCTTGTCAATTAAAACATGAAGAAATCTTGCATCTTATGTGAGTGAAGACTTTTTTTTGACAATTGTGAGTGAAGACTAATCTCTTCATTTGCACTCTCTGAATTTTTGTTACGTCTGTTTCATCATAGAATAGATGCAATGCAATAACCTAGTCGTTTTGCTGCTGCATATAGACCCTTGTAAAGTTATTGGTTTCTCTGTAGTTGGTTTGTACTGACATTATGTTTCAATTATTATGCAGAAATGGCATTAGGGACCGACGCCGTAGCAGAAGTTGATTTTTGAGAGTCTGTAATTGCAATTGTAAGGGAATTGTGAGATTTTGTTTATCAAATGGTGCTAGGATTGCTATATGAGTCTTGTTTTGCTGGGCAACCAGTAGGTGGAACATCATTCAACAGCAAAATATGCTTCATGACAGAACACAAATATTGTATGGTAAAAATTCTGCAAGTGTAAGCAATGGAATCAGTTGCTGATGCTTTGCTTGAGAAAGTTAAGGCTAGGTGAAATTGTTGTTCATGAAATTTGTGCTTGATTATATTTGTTGTTGTATCTATTTAATTGTTATCATGTACTGCTTATTTGCAAAATGTGAGTTTGAATGAATGATTAATTGACTCATTTTATGAATTTCATGTTCAATTTTAGTTGTTTGATGTTAGTTTTGGTTCTCAGTTCACATTTTACCACACACTACTATATGTAGTGTGTGTGTGGTAAAATGTGAACTGAGAACCTTTTTTTTTAAGAAAATAGACTTTTAGTATCGGTTATTTAAATAACCGATACTAAAAGTGACATTTAGTATCGGTTATTTAAATAACCGATACTAAATGTCATTTCAACATTGTGTTTAGTGTCTAAAAAATGACATTTAGTATCGGTTTTTTAAATAACCGATACTAAAAGTGACATTTAGTATCGGTTATTTAAATAACCGATACTAAATGTCATTTCAACATTGTGTTTACTGTCTAAAAAATGACATTTAGTATCGGTTTTTTAAATAACCGATACTAAAAGTGACATTTAGTATCGGTTATTTAAATAACCGATACTAAATGTCATTTCAACATTGTGTTTCCTCTCTAAAAAATGACATTTAGTATCGGTTTTTTAAATAACCGATACTAAAAGTGACATTTAGTATCGGTTATTTAAATAACCGATACTAAATGTACGTTTTCAAGACATAAAAATCACCAAAAAAATGTCATTTAGTATCGGTTTTTTGAAAATCCGATACTAAAAGTGACATTTAGTATCGGTTTTTTAACCGATACTAAATGTCAGACATTTAGTATCGGTCGAATTAGTATCGACAGATAACCGATACTAAAAGTGCAAAACAACCGATACAAAAAGCCTTTTCTGCACTAGTGATATACGTTTAAATTAGTTTAGATACCTATTTACAAATTGTTTATTTGTTCAACAACCTATTTCCTTACATGATACGCACCACAATCAATCCTACTAGAAAAACTGAAATAGCGACAAAAATTTTGAGACGGAAAAGACAAAATCCATCTCCATTGCATTTCTAAGTGTTAGAGATGCCCAATTTCAAGACCAATTTAAATTTATATGTCTCTAATTTTCGTCGATATTTCAGCTTTCTCTAGTTGTGATGACTTAAATGGTTGACAAACTATAATGTAATAGAAGAACGTAATTAAAAATTATATTAGTTTACAGACTTAATTATAACGATTTTAGTTTGGTGATCTATTTAAAAATTCTCAAATAGTTTAGAGACCTACAGACAGGGGCAGACCTACATATAGTTTAGGGTGTGCAGCTGCACACCCTTAAATTTAAAAGTTTGCACCAATACTCCTATGAAAAATATATTTTGACACTTCTAGTTTTATTTTTTGCACATCCTGCTACTACTTTTCTCTTTCCATTCCTAGCTACTCTTTCCTAATGCAGCTCTAGGAGCAGTTGGTATTGTAACTATGGGGTAGTTTTGTTTATCCAAAAATAATATATGTATTTGGATAATTAGGTATAGTTTAAACAATTTAGCTACTCCAACTAACTTTATTTGTCTAATGTGATAAAAGAAGAGTAACGAGTCCATTAGTTTAATTAGCCTCATTTGATCAAAAAAAAGTCTATTATTATGACAAAAAAATATGGTGATTTTTGTTAACTTGGTGATTTTAGTCTTTTTATTTTACTTTGACAATTTTGGTCTCCATTTACCTTAATTTTGCAATTATTTTCCTCAATAATATATTATTTGCAGTTTTGGTCCTCAAAAATCTTGAATTTTGGAAAAATAAGGGAAAAAGTTGCACAATCCCTAATTTTTAGCAACAAAAGGTGCAATGAAAAAATCACAAGGACCAAAATTACCAAATTAGAAGAGCAAATTAATTTTAATTGGCATACACGATCGCTGTAAAAACTTTTTAAGGTAGGTGAGATAAAGTCAAACATTTTTTATGACGTTGCAAAAAAATTTCTACACGACTATATATATATATTAGTTGTTAAATTAAATCGTTTGACCACCCTAGACTAGGGTCCTAAATACACCACTGCCTACAGAGTACTTAAACGTAAAATATATCCATTCAACTTTATTATTAAGAAAAAGTAATAGTTGCTTTTGTAGAGGAAAGAGAAATTTGGTTTAAATAATTGTACTAAAAAGAAGTTTCCGTTTTAAAATTTAAATGTAAAGCAATTAATCTTAATGATGGCTACTAGCATTAAATATATACGACATTGATGGTGGGCCATAACATTAAATATTATGATGAGTTTAATTCTAGACCCCACCATCAATGTTGTGTCTATCTCTCTCCAAATGGAACTCTCCATTTCTTTTTAGAAATGGAGAGAATCTTAACCTCTTTTATATTATTAATATCATTATAAAACTTAAAGGTTAAGTTATTAACTTACACAGTATTTATGTTGCAAGATTTCTATATAAATGACACTACAAGGAGTGGATACAAAGTAGGTTTATTGTGAGGGAGTTAGAGTTATTGAAATGGAGAAGTGTTGGTTGGGTGTTGTGTTGATTGTTTTGGGCTGTGCCACATTGCTGCAAGGGTACCCAGCTCAGGATCTGGTGGTGAGGTTGCCCGGACAACCTAAGGTTAAGTTTAGTCAATATGCTGGATATGTTGATGTAGATGTGAAGCATGGGAGAAGCCTCTTCTACTATTTTGTGGAAGCTGACCATGAGCCTCACAAGAAGCCCCTCACTCTTTGGCTCAATGGAGGTTAGTAATTATAATAACTATTCTGCATCGAGACCCTCTTTAGTGACTGGATTTTTCTCATAGAAGAGAGATAGACTCAATTACTAAAATGATAACATTTATAAAATAATATTATTTTAATTATTTAGTTTTTCTTTTTGTTATTGGAAAACTCTTGTGATTGGAGTGGATTTAAACTAAATATCATCATCCCTGTTCTATTCTACTTAGTTACGAAGGTTTTAGTTGCAATGAAGTTGATTCAATTTCAACATTAATAGTCTATTTCTGTCGTATACCTACTCTTCAATACCTTGTTTTCTTTTTTGACAAAAATACCTTGTTTCCTTGGTCTATAGCTTTCTTGTTTTTTTCTTTAAATTTCATTTTCACGGTATTTTTGTTTTTGTTTATAAATCGATACCTATAACACATATATATTTTTTATTTTTATGTGTAAGTGTCTTTTAACTAAGAATAAATACACTTATTTTTAGGTCCTGGATGTTCATCTATTGGAGGAGGCGCCTTTCTCGAGTTGGGTCCTTTTTATCCTAATGGTGATGGACGAACTCTACGAAGGAATTCAGAATCATGGAATAAAGGTATAGTACGTGAAATTAGTTTTTGTTTTGATATTGGAGAAAATTTTAATTTAATTTGATATAATTTTTGATACTGATCATGTGTGTGTGTGTGTGATATCATGTCTTTTCATAGAGTCCAACCTCTTATTTGTGGAGTCTCCTGCTGGTGTTGGCTGGTCATACTCAAATACAACTACCGATTATAACACTGGTGACAACTCCACAGGTAAGTAAAGCGATATTGTGTTTGTGATTTTAAATTTTAATACACCAGGCTTGCATTGAGTTAAAGACCGAGAACAAATTTATGAAATTACTATTTATTTATTTTCAACAATTTATTTGATTTGTTTTACTATATGTAGGCGTTAATATAATTTATCCTTTTACTGTTTGCAGCCAATGATATGCTCGTGTTTATGTTGAAATGGTACAAGAAGTTTCCTTCCTACAAATCAAGAAAGTTGTTCCTTACTGGAGAAAGCTATGCAGGTAAGTCTAAATCTTAATGTTAATGGGTTATTTTTGTTTCCTATATATTTCCTTGATCTCTTCTCATACATGGTTCATTTTTATTTCTTACTATTATACAGGACATTACATACCTCAGTTAGCCAATGCTATTCTGGATTATAATGCTCATTCATCCGGTTTTAAATTCAATGTGAAAGGAATTGCTGTAAGATTCTATTCATGTGATATATATCTTGTATGATTGGCTATTGATAAATTCATGTAAAATCCTTTGTTTTCATTCCTTTGTTAGATTGGAAACCCACTTCTGAAAAAGAATCATGATACAAAAGCAACATTTGAATATGTATGGTCACATGGAATGATTCCAGATGAAAGTTACACTACCATTATGAAAGACTGCAATTTTGATGATGATACATTTCAAAACCCTAATATCCCTACATCATGTCAAAATGCCATTAATGAAACCGATGCAATTATTGGCAATTACACAGACTACTATGACGTGATTCTGGATGTTTGTAATCCATCCTTAGTTGAACAAGAACTAAGATTGAAAAAGATGGTATTTTTTTGTCTCTTCCATTTCTTTTGTTTTGTTTCTTTAATGAATATACAAACTAATTAATTAATTTGCTATATTTATTAATTCAATGCAGATTACTAAAATAAGCCTCAATGTAGATGTCTGTATAGAATTTGAAATGGGTTTATACCTCAACCTCCCTGAGGTTCAGAAGGCTCTCCATGCTAACCACACAAATCTTCCTTATCAATGGTCCATGTGCAGCGAGTAAGTGTAATACAATACATACATACAGTTAATTGAGTTTCTTAAACTTGTTTGAAATATATTGATACTATAACTATAAGAGACGTCACTCTATCCTCGTTATTTTCTACTTTCTACTTTGATTAGTGAAATGTGTGATCTCCATGTTTTCTTTGTTGCAGCTTTTTGAATTACAGTGACGCAGATTCTCATATCAATATCCTTCCAGTTCTTGAAAGGATAGTTCAAAACAAGATTCCAGTATGGATTTTCAGGTAATTTCAACAAAGAAAACCATTCATTTGTTGTTTGCATATTTTTATGAGTATATTTTTCAATAGTAGTTAACTAATAATTCTATTTTAAAATATTATCACAGTGGAGACCAAGATTCTGTTGTACCATTAATAGGATCTCGAAGACACGTTCGTAGCATAGCTCATGACTTGAAGTTCAACATTACAGTTCCATATAGAGCATGGTTCCACAAAGACCAGGTTTTTTTAACAGTCTATAATTGAAACAAATATTTCATTGTTCTATGTTATGGTTTTTGTAATTTTATTCTATTAAATTAATGATGTTTGGTGAATTGATGGCATTTATATGTGTAGGTTGGAGGTTGGGTAACTGAGTATGGAAATTTGTTGACTTTCGCCACTGTAAGGGGAGCTTCTCATATGGTGCCATTTGCACAACCTTCTAGAGCACTACGACTATTCAGTTCCTTTGTGCATGGCAAGAGATTGCCAATCGCAGCAACGCATATTGATGAATAGGTTTATGATCTGCCAAACAAAAATAACAATATTTACAATCTAGTGAGAAAGAATTAGATATGAGTGTCTCTTTATAGGCCATTGGAAAATTGTATGAAAAAGGGTAGGGGGAAGAAAACTTTCTATTCTTTTTTGTACTTTTTAGTATATTGATTCACTGATACATGTTATCTATGTTCTTTGTTTAGAAATGCTTTATGTTTCAAGTAAAAATAAATCACCATTTGGCAATGTAACTCTTTACATGCTTTACCTAATGTAGGATAGTTAATAAATAATAACTCACATTTTTAGAGAAGACAAATCTTGCACAAACAAGCTTGCTTTGGTGGGACAATATAACATCTCCCCCAAGTGATTGTTTCTAATTATTTGATTAGTAAGTGATTTTATTTAATTGTTGCTAAGTGAATAAACAAATCCTTGTTTGGAGTGATAATTGCTTGAATACATTGTGTGCTAGTTATTTAAATTAAACTTTGGGTAGTGTATGAGGTGTGCCTACATAGGGAAAAATAGATCATTCCACTCCAAAAATCTTCACTCCCACTAAAATACCCAGCTGAAAGCTTCCCTCACAATTACTTTCCCTTAAGTTTGAAAAAGAAAAGGAAGGAAGTGGAGAGAAAGAGAGTTTTAGAGAGAGAGAGAGAGAGAGAGAGAGAGAGAGAGAGAGAGAGAAGAGTGAGGGAAAACTTCAATCCTTCAACACACCTTTCCATTCTTTCAAAATTTTACCCCACTTAAGAGTTGAATGCACAAGAAACTAGCTGGTCCATTTTCCTTGTCATTCCTTCCACCATCTTCGAAAATGCCCAAGGTTTTGGGGTGATTGGAGTTGAAATTTTTCTGGGGTTGCATGTCATTCTCGGGGGCTTCTAAGGGTATTTTAGAATCTACATCATAATTTTAAAGTACCATGAAGAAAATTAGGTGTCATTCTTGGGGGCTTCTGGAGGTTGCATGTCATTCTCGAGGGCTTCAATTGCCTGGATGCATAAGCTACCACTTGTTGATTCTGCATGAGAACATATCTTGAACCTTTCCCAGAGGCGTCACTGTAAATTTGAAATCCCAGGGACAAATCCGGAAGAATCGGGATTGCAGAAGAAGTCTGATTCTTTAACTCTAGAAAACATTCTTCACAATCAGAATCCCATGCAAACGGCTGACCCTTGCGGGTTAATCAAGTGAGTGGAAGAACTAACTGCGAGAACCCTTTAATAAATATCTGGTAATAACCAACTAGCCCCACGAAACTCCTTACTTCTGTTACTGATGATGATCGCTCCCAATTCAACACAGCTTCCACTTTACTGGGATCTACTGCAACTCCCCACTGAGATATCACATGTCCCAGAAACTTTACTTCAAACATCCAGAAATCATACTTCGAAGGTTTAGCATACAACTTCTTATCTCGGAGTATGTTTAGAACAATGCGGAGATGCTGAACATGCTCATCAATGGTCTTAGAGTACACCAAGATGTCATTAATGAAAACCACAACAATCTGATCTAAGTCCAGGTGAAAGACTCAGTTCATGTAATCCATAAATATCGCTAGAGCATTAGTTAAACCGAAGGACATCACTACAAACTTATAATGTCCATATCTAGTATGGAAAGCTGTCTTCGGAATATCTAAGGCTGATCACTTTTATCTGATGATACCCCGACCTTAAATCAATTTTAGAAAACACTGCAGCACCTCAAAGTTGATCAAGCAAATCATCTATTCTTGGCAAGGGATACTTATTCTTGATGGTGACTTTGTTCAACTGACGGTAATCTATACACAACCTCATGCTCTCATATTTCTTCTTGACAAGTAACACAGGAGCACCCCCGATTATCTAAAAAAAACAGGAGCACCCCATGGAGAAGCACTAGGCCGAATAAACTTTTTCGAAAACAACTCTTCAAGTTGAGATTTTAATTCCTTTAATTCTAACGGAGACATTCAATAAAGAGCAATAGAAATTGACCCTGTGTCTGGAACCAACTAATAGAAATATCTACCTCACGATCTGGAGGTAAAGAAGAAACTTCATCCTGAAAAACATCCAGAAACTCATTCACAATTCGCACAGAAGATAAATCCAAACCAGTTTCGGTTGATGCAGACAACATAATAACATAAGCTTCTGCACCTTGGAATAGAGACTACTTGCTGAAGTGAAAGAGATAACTGACCAAAATTTGTCTTTATCAACTCCACTGATTCAGAAGCAAAACCAATAGTTCGATTGAAACAATCTATAGTAACATGATTTACAGTCATCCAGTTCATACCCAAGAAGATATCCATACCCTTCATAGGTAAAAAAAATGAAATCTACCACAATTTTTCTGTCTCCTATAGCAAGTAGATAGGTTTGACACAAAGATTGGGTCTGGACACGACCCTTAGTAGCAGTTAAGATATTTATCGGCTCGGACAGTGGAGTTAATGCTAATCCCATCCGATATACACATGCTTCAGAAATAAAACAATGGGTTGCACCCGAATCATATAATATACTGACGGAGTTATAGAAAAGAGATCACATACCCCTCAGTAAGTTGTCTGCAGGCTTGACAGACTGAGCATCCAAAGTGTTAACTTGCCTGTGTGTAGGAGCAGCTTGTGCTTCTTGGTAACTCTTCCTTGTTGGGCACTCATTAGGATAATGACCCTCCTCTTTAAAATAATAACACAAATTTGAACCCCGATGACATTCACCACGATGATCCTTCCCACGTTTAGCACACCTATTGACCTTTGATGAATCAAAAGATTGTAGTTGCTTTCCCTTATTACTATTACCCTTGGGTTTACTATTCGAAGTTGAAGTTTCAGCCACTTTCTTTTTACCCTTACAGTACTCCTGCTTTTCTTCATACAGCTTCCTGAGATCTTCTTCAGCAACATAAGCTTGCTACACTAAGGCAGGATAACTGGTCATAGTATAAGAACTGAGACCTTCGGCCATGTCAGGACAGAGACCCTATTTGAACATATTGTCTCTTGAACATATTGTCCCATAAAACTGAGACAACCTTTCAAACTTGGCAGCATATTCCCCAACTGTCATATCACCCTGCTTAAGGTTCAGAAACTCAGTCTGCTTAGTTAATTTCTTCGCCGGAGGGAAATATTGTCCCATGAAAAACTCCTTGAAGTTTTCCCAGATGAGAGGGGTTCCTTGAATTTCTATCATTTCACGTGCATTGGTCCACCATGTGTGAGCATCCTCATCAAGGGCATTGGCTGCACAAATCACCTTCTCTTCTTCACTGCATTGAAAAGATCTGAAGATTCTCTCCATTGCATCAATCCAAAAATGAGTAGTCATTGGGTCTGATCCACCCTTAAAAGGTTGGGGGATTCCTCTTTTGGAACTGGGGGTATGTCCGATTAGGATCATCCTGAGGTTGGGAAACATTGGATTGCTGCTGGGCCATTTACTGGTGTTGATTCATTTGTTGTCGTTGCATATGCATCATGTCTTGCATCATTTTCTGCTGTATCTCAATCACATGTCGCATCCACTCGTAATGTGGATCAACGGGCGGGTTTCCTCTACCTCTTCCAGCCATGATTCTGCGAAATATGCACAAAATATTAAGTTGATCAAGCTCAGTGTCTAATAGCATACTAAGAAGAATCATACCTAGAAAACATATAAAAAGACTCCTAATAACTAGGGCCGGCTAGGCTGAACCGCTATGATACCAAAATGTAACACCCTAGTATCTCAAACAAATATAAATACTAAAACGCATAAGTCAAAGATACATCGTAGAATAATTTCCTCGGTTCGGATATTGAACAATACTAAAACTCTTAAATAACCATATCAAAGAGTCATACATAACTCAAGTATTTCAAAATACTACAACATCTTCCTTAAACTTAACATCACCTAGTGTTCAATATCCAAAACATAGAAATAGCAAAAACGGTTTTTACAACTTCACACAAGTTCAAGTCACAAAACCGAGATACAAAGACAACAAGGAAACTAAACAACATAGATAAAAACACTATGTCCCCACCATCTCCTCAAGCACGTCATCTACTTGTGCCTCTTAGCTTTCCTTTTTCCCTATTTCTCTGTAAAAACATCAACATATAAAGGGTGAGATACAATCTCAGTGAGTTTTACCAAAACCCCTAACCACACTCTCGGTTCAATTATGATTCCTTTACATTCATGGTTTAATTTATAACCACGTGCCTTTTACTTTAACACAACACCAGCCCCAGCTTTGGTAATCCCGGTGAACCCCCTTCCACTAGTCCATACCATAGTGCATTGAACGGGGCCTAGGTTTACGGCTCATGACTTCCCCGCCTAGTATGCTACTCCCTCCGGACTCAAATATAAGCAACAAACACATTTTTAGGTTCACTGAAAAAGTAATGTATCTAGACTATATATTGTCCAAATACATTACTTTTTCAATGAACCTAAAAAAGTGTTTGTTGCTTATATTTGAGTCAAGAGGGAGTACCTCTTTGGGTCGTCACCCATATAAGTCTTTAACAACTTATCAGTCTTTGTACATTTAAACTTTAATCAGTCCATTTAACATTATATAATCATCTGTAAACCTAAAATCATGTGAAATTACTTAATTCAATGAACACTCACGTGTACTAATTATTCGATTTTTCTCCAATTTCATAACTTCAAAGCAATTCATAGAAATCCATCCAATCATGCTCAAATTATGGTACAATTATCTTAAATACATGGGAAAGGGTTGGGAAATGGATTAGAATAGGTTTGGAATCGAAAGTAGCCACGAAAATGAATTTTGGTACACAGTGACAAAACAAAACGCACGACCCATGCGTAGGGGCACACGACCAGTGCGTGCCCTATAGTGCACAATTTGGCTTTAGTTTCAGTTTGGTCTTTTTTTTCTTCACTTTGGTCCTTTATGTTTCAAATCGTTTTTAAGTAAAAATAGAAGATGCCCAGAGATGTTTGTATTTTTAAGTCTAAAATGAATTTTGGTCTTTTATCTTTGACCTTAGTTTTAGTTTAGTCCTTTTTTCCCACTTTGGTCATTTATGTTTCAATTTGGTCCTTCAATTGATATGGTATATTTCAATTTGGTCCTCCTGTGTTTTTGTTTTGAAGGACCAAACTGAAACATATCAAACATAAATGACCACTTTAACACATTTGAAACATAAAAGACCAACGTGGAGAAAAAAAGATAAATGACCAAATTGAAACTAAGATCAAAGATAAATGACCAAAAATGCAAATCATCCTACCTTTAAATAAAACTTAAGGAAGGTGAGTGAATCTTTTTCAATAAATAAAGGTGTGTATTCATTTAAAAAATAGAGCATGTCTGTCATTTAATCATGTCACAGGGGAGATGACTGTAATTTCCCCAAAAATTAAGGTAAAATAATTACATTACGTGTTTTGTAAGATAAAACAAATCAATCATCAATCAAAGGATAAATGATAAAAAATCATGTATATGAATTTTTATGATTTATTATTGGACACTTATTGGACTAGACAACATATGTTTTAGTTAATTAAATAAAAAATTACAAAATATAAAATAATGGAAAAATTAAAAACAGGCTGGTTTGAACCAACTGGACAAGTGACCCAGTTGAACAGATCCGCCCTGTTCGGTTTTTACAACCATAATTACACTTAAAATAGATGGAATTTAAAGAATCAAGTTCGTTATTGATATCATTTTTTTTTTGCTGTTGTATATGACTTCCTACCTGGAGACCCAAAATAAAGAAATCTTCTGTTATTTCCCAAGATTTCCCTCCCAAAGAAATAGCAAAACCTTTGACTGAATTGCATCCTTTTGATAGAACAGGTAAATGTATTTGATTCCTCTTCTGGTGGTTGAATATCTACCATATAAACTAATTTAAAAAAACAAAGAATCCTTTTTGAGGATTTAGCATGTAAATTATGGATTTTTCTTCACCTTCAGTTCCAGCTACCTATTCTTCACCAGCATTGGTGGAGTGAAACAAATTTGTAGGTGTTGGCTTATATATGTGCTCAAGTTGTATCCACACTAGCCAAAAGCAATTTGTGCATCCCATGCGAATGGTATTAACTTGTTACCATGTCCTGTTGAATTCTTACTCACCACTGTAGTCAAAATTTAAATTCATTATCAACTATAACTAGAGTTGAGAAAAATACACACAAATTCAATATGCAGCATAGAAAAGCAAATATTCCAGTTGAGAAAATTTGGGTTAAGCCTAGCTCAACACTACTGAATTGGCTTCTATTTATAAACACTTTTTCAGGCCATGTCAAATGCGATATAAGGTGAGGAGGGATCCTCCCACTTATAAATAATGTTTAGTGTCATATCACATCCGATGTGAGACTCTTAACCAATCCAAACATTTCCTTTCACTTTCTATTTAGAAACCAATCCAACAAACTAGTACAGCAATTCTTAGCTACTTTCTCTTGCAAACATACCCTCACCTAGAGTTAGCAATCTTTCAAAGTTTCTAGTACAAATTTCTAGAAACTACTTGCATAGAACTCAGCAGCAAAACACATTCCACAAGCTAAATGTATTTGGAATGAAAATACATACACAACACAAATATCAAAATGACAAATCTTTTGAGACAAGCAAGAGTGAACGACTCACATATGATCAAGCAGCTTGCACCGGAGAAATAAACATGCTCTGACTGAACCTTGAATCCAATTTACATCTTGTTGTTGCTGAAATTGTAGCTGCAAAAATGTTAGCTTATGGGCACAGGGCTATAATCATTAAGCTGGTGTATAAATAATCTTATATTATATATTTAATGGTCAAATTTGCTGGATATTGGTTGGGAGAGACCAAGCTCTCGAGTTCTTGGAGGGGAAACAATTGTACTCAGTCAAAGACCACTTTAATTCCTTTCTTCTGTTATACTTTTCCAAATCATTTACTGTAATAGTATTTATTCAGGAATGAAAATCAGCTTTTGTACCAGTTTCTATCACTTTCTTGATCATGTCACCAATTGTATTAACTATAAGTCTTTTAGACAAATCAATTACCAAGAAGAAACATAGGACAATTTCTATTTTTTAAAATATTGAACGCCAAAAGAGACATTAGCTAAACAAAGGAAAAATGATGGCTTGAATTAGACAAACAACGGGAAAAGGAAAAGGAGAAAAAAGGCGATGCATATTGAACTGTGTGTTACTTTTTAGTGGATTTAAATGGGATGAACAATATGAAAAATGATAATGTGAAACCTAACTCACAGCCTGATCTTCAAATGCTTTCCATAGTGCTACTGATCCGACAAGCTGTCATAACAACTGAAGTCTGTGCAATGCATGTAGCAGCTCTCCATTCACGAAAAAAATGAATTTCCAACGTTGATCGTATTTCCATTCTTGAAAAGAATTTGATATCTGTTATGTACTTAGCTAGCTCATAAACAAATAGTTTGAAAGATCTCTTCATCATATGTGAAGACGATCGGAAAAAAATACCAGTAAATCATCATCTTATGTCCCATCAAGTCCCTCAATCAACATTGCATATGTCTGAGGATGAAACTGGCAACCCTTCTTCTCCATAAGTCTCAGAAACATTGAGTATTCTTCATAGTAACCACTCTTAAGTAAGCCATCAATTAGAACTTTCCAAGCTACCTCATCAAAATTGTATTGACAATGAAGCAAAGTGTGAAATACTGATTCAGCCTTATCTTTTCTTCCTTCGTCACATAGACCACAAATAAGCAACTTGTAGGATTCCAAATGTGCCAAATGGCCATTCTCAACCATGGCATCTAAAAAATTCATTGCTTTCTCATACACTTTCAACTTGCAGCAACAACAAAGAAGTTCATTATAAATAATTTCATTGGGAGACATTCCACTTTCTTGTAAGTGATTCAACAACCTCAGCGCCACATACAATCGCTCCACCCTGCAGAGCCCAGTGATAAGCTTGCTATAGGTATTAACATTAGGTTTGCAACCATGTTGTACCATTTTCGTAAACAGGAGCGATGCTATATCAAAATCAATGATCTTCCAGACATTAGTTAAATCGTTTGGAACAAAACCTGGAGCAAATGAATCTTCAACAATGCAACTATCTTTTATCATTTGCATTTCCTTCGCTAGATGTTTTAAAAGAAATGCATATGTATAATGAGAAGGTTCACAACCAGCATCAAACATTCGCTTGAGAACACCAAAGGAGCAATCAATCATTTGCATACGCCCATATCCATCAATTAAAACAGCGTAAGTCAAGGAATCAGGAAGAATTCCTTCCTCCTTCATCTTAGCCATCACATCCTCTGCTTCTTTCAACCTTCCTTGACTGCAGTACGCGTGCACAAATGCAGTATAAGTAAATACATCAGGACGACATCCAGAGGATATCATTTGGTTAAGAGTCCTATTAGCATGATTGATGTCACCTTCTTTCAACATTGCCACAATGAGATTTGTATATGCTTCAACTGTAAGCTTCAAATTCATTGTTATCATTTCATCCACAAGCAGTAAAGCTTCCTTCAATTTTTTCTCAGTACACATGTTGTGTATCAAGACATTATAAGTGACCGAGTTTGGCGAACAATCTTCCGCAAGCATTATTTTGAACAAAGAATAAGCTTCATCAAGCTTCCCATGTTTGCAATATCCATCAATCAGAGCAGTATACATCACTTCATTTGCCTTAAGATCTTTTTCCTTGAAAGACTCGAATAGTTCACGAGCTTCTTTCACTCTCCCTCTTTTGCATAGAGTGTCTATAAAGATACTGTAAGTCCACTGATCAGGAACAAGACCATTTTCCTTTATCAGATTAAGCAACCTATAAGCACTATCCAAATGACCTGCTTTACACTGGCCATGGATTAGTGAATTATATGTAACAAGGGTTGGCGAAAGGTTTTTCTCAAGCATTTTATTAAGTAACGCCATGGCCTGGTGTACGTTTTTCACCTTACAAAATCCACATATCAATTCATTGTATGTCCGAGCATTAGGAGCGCAATTATTCGATTCCATCAAACCCAAAATTTCCAATGCATCGCCTATCCTTCCCACTTTACAATACCCATCAATTAAGGCATTGTATGTAACCACACCGAGCCAAACCTTTGTTCAACATCTGATCTATTAGTTTCCTAGCATCATCAAAATTACCTTCTTTACAAGAACAATCAATTAACACAGTGTAAGTGTGAGCATTAGGCTTACAACCTTTACCACTCATTTCTCCAAAAAGTTTAAGAGCTTCCAATTTCCTTCCAGAGCCACACAAAGCACATATCAAAACCGTATATGTTCGAACGTTAGGAGAACAATTATCCGTTCCCATTTGAGAGAACAACTCCATAGCCTCATCAATCCTCCCTGCCTCACAAAGTCCATGTATAAGATTTGTATACGAAACCTCATTCCTTCGACATCCCTCACGCAACATAAGCTTAAAAACATTGTAAGCACGATCCACATCTCTATTCCTACAATACCCTAATATCAAAGAAGTAAAAGTGAATGTATCAGGAACTAAACCAGCCTGCACAATCTTACCTACATACATATTTGCCTCAACCAAACTCCCCAACTTACAATACCCATTTACCATTGTATTCAAAGTATACATATTTGGCAAAACCATATGATCCAACATCTCTAAATACAACATTTTCATTTCATCAACCAATGCAAACCTTGCTAATAACATAAGAAGCAAATTATAACACTTAAGATTAAGCTTAAATCTAAACTTCCCATAGCCATTCAAATTCATTCCCCTCAAAAATTCCAACACAAACCTCGATTCCTCAACAGTTTCCGGCGATTTAACCATCGAAATTCGAACATTCTCAGCAACACCAAGCAATCCATTATTCACTAGGATTGTAATGAGGGAAGCATAGGAATGAGCATTGTGCTTAAACCCTGGTTTCTTTGCAATCCAATTGAAAAACCCCAATGCAGAATGAGGGTTAGGATTGAGATTGAGAAGGGTTGAGACGTGTGAAGGGGTAATAGAATGTGTTAAGTTTTTGAGGGAAGGGTGATTTTGCCAATTTGGGTGAGATAAGATTGTAAAGAGATGAGAGGGGAGATCGGGTGAGTGAGGGTGCAGTGTATTGTGGTGGGGAAGAGAAGAAAGGAACTTGGTGAGATGAAAATGTAAAAGAGTGTTTTTGGTGATGATGATTTGTGAGGTCAAAAATCTCATCTTTGAGAATAGGAAGAATGTGGTGAGTGATCCATGCATGGAACCTGGTTTGGAGGTTCAATACATGGAGATTATGATTGAATTAATGGCTTTTCAAAAGGAAAGAACGAGTAGGAGGAGGAAGGAGGCGGGGGAAGGGTGACTGCTGAAGTGCTTGAGTGCATTTGGTGTGCTGTGGTGGGGTTTGGGATTTTGGGCCGAATCAATTTTTGGGTTGCTATCTACACCCCCTTTTATTCTACTCACACTATATCCTTGCTCGGGACGAATCTAGGTGGGACAATACTATATATAATAATAAAGTGAACCGTACCTTAGAGTCCTAAGGTGGACCGATCAGGTGTATGGTCGTGTTGTTTGCTGATGAAGTCGCTAGCAGAGCGCATGATGGGTTGTACCTAGAGCTGGCAAAACGCCACCCTACCACATCGAGTAGCCACGCCCGGACGGATCGGCTGCGCCCGGTAAAAAGCCTGGATGTCAATTCGCTCAACCTTTTCAAATTTAAGCCCAAATTTCTACGCGCTATACGGGCTTTTCAGCTAGCCCACATTGTGCGCCAATTTTTTTCTATTTCTATAACACAATGAACTGTATAAAAAATTGAATACAATTAATCATTTATCATCACTTTTCAATTTCAATCTTTTAACACTATTGATTTTTACTAAAATCATATTTTATGTGAGTATTAACATTATAAAATCCAACAATTGGATTAGCCATGAATAATCATTACATATTATAATTCTCGCTACTCTATGTTGATTAATAAATTACAATCAGCTAAATAAAACCCAATCCTCTGGATTAGTAATTGCTCTATGCACACAGCTCCTGTACTTTCCATTAGTTATAATCTTAGGACAAAGTAAACATTGTTAACATCTTCATGAATGAATGAATGAATGATTAATCAGGAAAACTTAAAGACACCACAAATCATCAAAATCCACTATTATGCTGCCACATCCTAGAATACCGAATCCCATATTCAAGAAGTATGGCAGTAACCAATACTTCTAGTTTAGGAAGAAACATTAAAAACTGGGTACCAATACTATTGTACAATCACCGCAAAAATCCTAAAATGCAAAGCAGCAGAAATAAACAATCACACCAGTAGGTAAACTTTTTTCTTCTAAAATCCCAAAATTAATAGGTAAACTTTTTTCTTCTAAAATCCCAAAAATGCAGCAGCAGAAACAATCAGCTGTAGGTAAACTTTTTTCTTCTAAAATCCCAAAATTAATAGGTAAACTTTTTTCTTCTAAAATCCCAAAATGCAAAGTGTTAAAACAATCACCGTAGGTAAACTTTTTCTACCCAAGCCCTATGTTTTTATGGGCTAGCTCTGCCTGCCACTGCCAAGAAGCCCTACCATTTTGCCAGCTCTATGTATATCTATAAACAGGAAATGAGTTATGGGGATTTTTGCAGGGGTTGACTCTTGTTTATAGAGTCAGAAGGCACTTCCTAACCGTAGGATCAGTCAGCTCGATCCCAATCGTTGATCGTGATCCTCGCGTGTTTCTTACTGCCAAGCGAGTCTGAACTTGGTGTGGGCTTGTCCTGACCCATCAAGTGGATTGGGCCATCAGCTTAGTCTGAAACATAAAGTATTAAAATTTCAATGATAAAAGTATTAAAATATATATATATATATATATATATATATATATATATATATATATATATATATATATATATATATATATATATATATATATGTGATTGTTAACCTACACACACCTAGTTTTTAGAAGGTGTATGTTAGTAAGGTACACATTTTCAATTTGGACACAAAAATCAATCACTCTCTTTTCACAACTATTTAAATGTGTGGACATAAACGTAAATTGATATTTTAATTTAAATTTGTTAATCTCTATCTCTCTCCACAATTAATGTCACTCTTCCACTGGTTAATTAACACATAAAAACTATTTTTACATCAACAAATATCGTGTTCTTCTCAATCACTCAATAAGTACTTTTCTTTTAGGTTTAAATATCATTTCGGTCCTGTAAAATGAGCAAAAATTCATTTTAGTCCCTGCAAAATAATTTTTTTAAAAAAGGCCCCTGCAAAATGTTTTTTAATTCATTTTGGTCCCTACCTTGATTTGGCACATCTCTATTATATATAACCATGGATCTTCCATGTCACCATCCACATAGTATGACATGTCACTAATTACATCATCAACGATTTTATTCCACGTCAGCTTCTCACTTACACTTGGATCTCCACCTAAGTTGGCTTGGTCAAACCCACGTTGACTTGGTCAAACCAGGTATTGACTCGATTTTGGCTCAAGTTAATTCGCTGAAATATATACCAAAAATGTCAAAGCAGGGAATCGAACTCATCCCCTCATGAATTCAGTGCAATTCTTAACTAAGTCGGCTACCTAGCTCTGTTGTTTCATAAGCGTAACACATTATTGTTAAACCATTCTTCATTGTTATTTTAAAAAAAAACCATTCTTCAAAACAGAAACATTTTCGTGTAAAATGGAGTTGAGTTGGTTTTTTCCTTAATTTCAAAACAGTTTTCCATCAAAACTCAAAACCACAAAAATTGGTTTTATAATTTTTGTTTTTGTTTTTGTTTCATCCACCTTTGATCATCAATATATCTGACCACCAACAACTACCACTCCGACCACGCCAACCACCAAGACCACCGCCAACCACCACTCCGACCACCGCTGACCACCACTCCGACCATCGTCAACCACCACTTTGACCACCACCAACAACACTCCGACCACCGTCAACCACCACATTGACTACCACCAACTACCACTCCGGCCACCACCAACCACCACTCCAGCCACCGTCAATCACCGCTTTGACCACCATCAACCACCACTCTAACCACCGTCAACCACCGCTTTGACCACCACCAACATTACTCCGACCACCGCTAACCATCACCTACGACCACCACTCTGGCCACCTTCAACCACCAAACTGACCACCATTAACTACCACTCCGACCACCGGCCACCGCCAACCACCACTCCGACCACCGCCGACCACCACTCTGGCCACCGTCAACCACCACTTTGACCACCACCAACACCACTTCGATCATGTCAACCACCACACTAACCACCACCAACTACCACTCCGACCACCGCCAACCACCAACCACCACTCCGACCACCGTCAACCACCACTCTGACCACCGTCAACCACCACTTTGACCACCACCAACACCACTCTGACCACCGCCAACCATCACCGCCGACCACCACTCTGGCCACTGTCAACCACCATACTGACCAACATCAACTACCACTCCGACCACCGCCAACCACCACCGACCACCGCTAACCACCACCGTCAACCACCCCTTTGACCACCATCAACCACCAATCTAACACTGTCAACCACCAATCTGACCACCACCACCCACAACCACTCTGACCATTATATAGTTGTAATATTTTAATTTTTTCAAACTTAATGTTATATATTGTTTTGATTAAAATAAGCTTATGATGAAATTTTATTTTTATGTTCATCTTTGAAAGTGATTTTGATTTTTGAAAATTTCTTAACTGAAAACTGATTTTGGTTTTTGAAATTTTTAAAACTCAAAACAAACCGATTTTAGTTTTGAAAATTTCAAAACAGAAAAATGCGAACGAGGCCTAATATATTTTAGAGAATGTTATGAATTGAAAATTGTTTAGATCTTACCTACTTTTTTACGTGTTTAATGGTTGTCAGGTACCTATTTTATATTTAGGGATTTGATTTAAATTTGATGAGTAATGAGTTTAGTTAAGTTATCATCAATAGAAAGATTATGTATTACTATTTAGGTTTTTAGATATTAATCTTTATATAATCTTAAAGATTTTTATATAAAGATTGCATCTACGAAAAAAAAGACTAGATTTTTCATATTCTAATAATCTCCAAAAGTGTTAGTTTGATTTTTCCCATTTATAGTTTCTTTATAGGAATATACAAAATATCATAAGGGTTTTTTCAAGCACTATGGAATATACATATATTAAATCAAATTAACAATTAAATAGTCAAATAATATAAAAAAATACTCACTATATTGGCAAAAGTAGGATGATAATTTATAGATAAAAATACTTACTATAAAAAAATTATTTAAGAACCCATATAAAAAAATTTTTAGGATGAAATTATAAAAAATACTCACAATAAAAAAATACCCACTATATATATATAAACATAAATAAATGTATAAATATATATATATATATATATATATATATATATATATATATCATAATGAATAGATAAAAGACGGTGTACAAAGAAATCGACGTGTCATATAACACACAAAAACATACAACTGCATTTTTAAAGATGCCAAAAAATAATTTAAAATTTTATGATAAAATGAGATGTATACCCGTGTTGCTTATAACAATAAAATCGAATTCCCACAGGTTCATACGCTTAGCGAAAACAAATTATGAAGGATATATTACAAAATAGATGAGACATTCTATTATCGTATATCTTTTTCCTTCTGGCATTAGTAATAGTAATGTACTTTTCTATATACTCATTCAGAATACATTAGATGATAATCATATTTTCATCGGTTTCAATTTTCGTTTTAGTACTTTGTTTGAATACTTTTATATTAATTTTCCTTCATTTAATTATCACATAACATTATAAGACAGGAAACAAAATCCTTTCCTGGGCAAGATGTTGCCCTACCACTTGAAATCAATGTTGCATCACTAAGGGTGGCTAAACAACATTTACTCAACAAGGTAAAGTACCAACAAGCAATGCTGATGGAATTAGACTCAGTGGATGATGATGATAGACTAGCTACTCTGAGCAAAATTGAATTATCAAATATAAAAATGGCTAGAGCCTCAAACATGTGAAACTTAAACAAATTGTTGAAGGCGACCTAGTTTTGAAAATCATTTTCCGTTTGGGATCAAGGATCCTAAGTTTGGTAAATGGTCACCAAATTAGAAGGGACTATTTATTGTTACTAAGGTATGTAACACCCCCTTTTTCTAATTATAGTTAAACACGCAATTATCAGAGTCACCACGAGGGCGCTACATTTTTCACCACATAAAAACTCCAATTGATTTAAAATAAATCCTCAAAAATGTAAATAATGAATCTCTACAATGATTCATAAACTCATTTAACATCTCCAAAAGAAATAAACATTAAGCCAAAACTCCAAAAATAACGAGAATGGTTCGAAAACGGTAACTAAAACCTCCCTGCTACGACGTAGTCGACTCGACCCACTAGGAAGGAAAGTGCTAGATCACCTTCACTCGCCACACACCGCACGCTGCCGACTTAAGAAGCAACATAAAAGCAGTAGGGTGAGTCTCATTTCATAAGTAATAACACACAAGATCAACAACATATAGATCAGCAAACTAACAACACCAATACACAAAGAAAAATAGCACACCATTACTTTATATCAATCACAGTGAAAGAACGAAAGTATATGCAATGCATGCAATGCAACCCAACTCCTAGGGCATATGCATGTGGATCCATCAACACCAATATCTTGCCTTGAGGGCACTCACCAAATAAGGCCAAGCCTTCTCGCTCACCAATAAATTATAATAAGGCCAAGCTTTCTCACACTAAAATATGCACATGATCATGAGACTCAAGGACCATGCACCATACACACCAAAACACCATAACTACGATTATCACACTCACCAATATTGATTCAAATTCACCAAGAATTATTCACTCACCAATAAAAATTCACTCACCAATATTTAACAAATATTCAGCTCACCAATAAATGTTCAGCTCATCAATAAATATTCACCACCATAGACACATCTCAATTTAATCACGCTAAGAATAGCGCACCCACCACATCAATCACAATTAATTGCGCGACTACTTTGTCACTGAAGGACTAACTCAACGCCCATAGGGACCAGACAACACATAAAATCGGACAGCAACTTAAAAACAAGCAAGAATAAAGACCTTTTAAAATACAAAGAATAAAACTTATTTAAAAGAAAATAGGGAAACAACACCTCTCAATTAAGAAAACAACAACTTGGAAAGTAGGAAAACAACACTTTTAAATATGAGGAAATAGCACCTTTAGATTTGAAAGACAACACACTTAAATTTAAGAAAACGGCACACTTAAATTTAAGAAAACAACACTTTTATTTTAAGCAAACAACCCCCTTGAATTTGAGAAAACAGCACTTTATTTGTGGAAAAACAACAACTTTAAATTTAGGAAACAACACCTTTTTACACATAAAACAAAGAACATTTATCCTTTAAAAAAAAAGAACACAACGCTTTTTTAACAAAGAATAAAGAATAACAACAACGCTTATTTGACAATAATAAAGAACATTAATTAGACAAGAATAGCAACATTTGTTTTGTAAAAAAACAGCAACCTTAGCTTTATAAAAACAGCAACATATTCTTTATAAAAACAAAGCAACACTTAATTAACTAAAATAGCAACTTTGATTTCTTTTTGAAAAACACAACACAAATCTCGATTTACACCTAGGTACACGCCATTCAACATCTCACCAATAATACCTAGTGCATACCTCAATCACTTAATTTCATCTCCAAGATAATTATGCGACATCACAACCTCACCAATTTCTCATGTTCTCACTCTCAATTTCATTGAGTCAATTCTACAAACACTCAACATGCATATTAGTTATTATACTCACCTTAACATCGATTAACATAGAATCACTCAATTGAATTCAATATAACATGTAGTATGAGAACCACATCTCAATTCAAACAATAACACCACCATTAAATCCGCGATATAACGATTCAATTTACAATTCATCCCTAGAACCTAACTACTATCATTGCTAATCCAATAGGTTATTAAGTAAGAAAGGAGAGCCCCCTAACCTTTAGAGATTGAAGAACACACAAAGCTTCAAGCAACTCCCCAAGACACCAACAATCCCTAGCTTTTTCCCTTGTGAGCTTCACGCAATCCTTCCCTCTTCTTTCTCTCCTTCGCGCCGCGGTCTCACACTCTCACACACTCTCACTTTTCGCAAGTTTTTGGTTCCTTTGCACAAGTGAGGGTTTCCCTAAGACCCTAAGGGTTTTTATCAACTAAATTGGGCTACTTAACAATGATGGGCCCAAATCACACCCTCCTAGTTACTTTGAACATCCCCCGAAACAAACAAATTCTAATTAATTATTCTACTTAATTAAATATTGTAAGCTTTATTTACATTCCCTTAATTGCTTCCACTACTCCCTAACATAATTAACACACCACTCCCTTATTTACTAACCACTGTCATACCCCAATTTTGTCCGACTAATTAAAAATCAAACAAAAATGTACTTTTGTGAATGTCCGATTCTAATCAGTACTTTCTCGTTTTCAAGAGCATATCATCATTTGAGTCTAGCCGCGTACGCATTTTATTCCTGTTGTGCGCTAACTGTTGTTCTCGTACACATGTGTCACTTTTCGGCGAGCATGCACATTATTTTTGATCGGATACACATTTTTATGCACTCGTGTTCGCGTCTAGTCATGTACGAGTTTTTGTTTTTGTGCTCATTACTTTATTGTTGTTATTATAGTTATTGTTTTTAGTTTAATTTATTATCATTATTATTATTATTGTTATTATTGTTTAAAACTATATCAAGAGTTTAATTAAGTTAGTCTTACTGACGCTGGTCTTAGAATGTGGTTTAGGCCTAACTCAACCCCACAAAACCGGCTTGTAAGGTGAGGGATGCCACCCACTTATAAACTCTTTTTCAGGCCATATCCCATCCGATGTGGGACTCTTAACACACCCCCCTCACGCCCAGGACTGGACAACTGGAGCGTGACCCGAGTGGCCCAATAGCGGGTGGCCCAACGGATCTTTGGGTTGGCTCTGATACCATCTTAGAATGTGGTTTAGGCCTAACTCAACCCCACAAAACCGGCTTGTAAGGTGAGGGATGCCACCCACTTATAAACTCTTTTTCAGGCCATATCCCATCCGATGTGGGACTCTTAACAGCTGGTACTAGTTTGTTTTACTGGTCTTTTGAGTCCTTATTGATACAAGCAGAAGCATAGGGGCAATACAGGCTCCACTAGTTTGATTGGTTCTTTGTTTTTTTTAGTCTCAAGCCAAGGCCACTTTCTACATGTTTCTTGTTTATCCCATTTTCAGCTTTTGACTACAACACTGCACACACTGCTCTTGATGCATCAGCCAGCAAACATAAAACAGAAATAAATAAGAGGTCAGTTGAAAAATCAGAAAAAAATGGTATCATAGAATAAGAAATGTGAAAGGAACATATGAGGAGCCATGAGTTGGCCTTAGAAAAAGAGAAACAAAAATGCCTCTATATGGGGAGCCAAGGGCTGAACGCAGGGGGGGAGAGAGGTGAAATAGAATCAGTGAAAAATATTAGAGGGGAGGAGGAATCACACATTGAAAATAATAGAGTTGAGTAGAACAGAGGAAAAGTTGGAGAGGAAACAAGCACTATTCATCTTCTTCCTCACCACAACAACACCAAAACAACCAACAAACAAAAACACAAACCAAACCATCACTACAACAACACCACAGCAACCAACAAACCACCAAACACCACCCTTACAGCTGCAAAACAACAACCACACACCGCCACTACGCGCCGCCACTACCTTCGCCGCACCATCGTCGCCGAAACCTCTCTCGTTCTCTCGTTTCACCATCGTCGTTTCTGAAGTCCTTCTCTCTCCCTGGACCTCTGTCACCCTTCGCGCACCACCACACCGTCGCGCGCCAACGCCGTCACTACCGAGCTATCGCTTTGTCGCGCACCACCGTCCTCGCCGTCACTCTCTCCGTCGAGCTTCCGCTCTTCCGTTCTCCCTCTCTCTCGCGCGGTGCTCTCTCTCTCTCTCTCTCTCTCTCTCTCTCTCTCTCTCTCTCGCGTGCTCTCTCTCGATCTGGTTTTTCCTCCCTGCTTGAATGAAATGGAACGTAGGTTAAGCTTAGTTTTCCTTTTTTTCTTTTTTGTTTTGGCCCAATCGTATATGGGCTTCTCTTTTCTTTTAAGTTTTTTTATATCTGATTACTAATAAAACCCCCCACGTTTTGATTACAGCTTGTGTTTTTAATAAAATGTGGACCTATGTTTCCTTTGGTTCACATACTTATGATTAAAAATATTTTCAAGTTGATTTTGTTGTTGTTCTTTGCTTGATGATGTTTAATATTGTTGTTAGTATTTCATTTTAGTGCTAAATGTTATTTTTGTTGTTGGTTGATGATCTAGCAATATGATTCCCACTAGTGCCTAGTGCACCGTGATATAAGTGGTGAAGATTGCTAGAAAGGACTCAACTTTGTTTATGTATTCTTGTTTTACTTTAGTTATTGTTAGTCGTTGATGATAGGCAAGTTGACTCTCACTTGTGCCTAGGGTACTTTGATTCAAGTAAGAAGATTGCTCTATGTGATTCAACTTGGTTTTAGTATTTACTTACTTGCTCTTGTGTTCTAGTTTTATTATTGTCCATCGTTGATGATAAATCATATGATTCCCACTTATGCCTAGTGCATCATGTTTTAGAGTGGTGAAGATGATTTTAGATGATTCAACCTTCCGCTTTTAATTTCTTAGTGAATAACAAACGAGATTGTAAGTTTAGGGTTTAGGGTTCGTGAGATATGGCAAAGGATAGGCTTACCTTAGCCTTGATGCAATTCCTTTTGTTCATGTTATTGATAAATCATTGCTCACATGTTCATTAGTTTAACTAAGATCATTCTATGCCTATAATCACCCAAGGCCTTAGCTTGTTTGATTGTCATGAACGCTATCAAGAGTTATTAGTAATGATCACTCAAAGTCTTTGCTTGTTTGGTCATTATGAAAGCTCTTCCCCTTTCCAAAACCCTTTCAAAACATTTTCCCGAAATCAACCCAACGAAACACTTTTCCAAAAACGAACCTTAAAAATATCAAAATCAAAACTAATTGTCATTGATGATCACTCGCGTCGGTGCCGTTTGATTGTGGGTGATGATTTCATTCCCGTGGGAGTTAGTAGTATGGTCACTCTAAACCGTTGTTGTTTGGTCATCGCGAACGCTCAATCCAATTGCGAACTCTTTTTCAAGTTATCAAATCATTTTCTCCAAATCAAACCAACGAAACACTTTTAAAAAAACGAATCTTAAAAACATCAAAATCAAAACTAATTGTCATTGATGATCACCCGCGCCGTTGCCGTTTGATTGTGGGTGATGATTTCATTCCCGTGGGAGTTAGTAGTGCGGCCACTCTAAATCGTTGTTGTTTGGTCTTCACAAACACTCCCCTTCAATTGCGAAAACCTTTTCAATAATCAAAATAAAAACCAATTGTCATCAATAGTCACTCGCGCCGTTGCCGTTTGATTGTTAGTGATGATCCCATTTTCAAAAAGAGTTAGTAGTGCGGCCACTCTAAACCGTTGTTGTTTGGTCACCGCGAACGCTCAACCCCTTTGCGAAAAACTCTAAAAAAGATTAAAAAACAAAAACCTTTTTCAGGACAAACAAGAACTACGTAGCTTTGAATTCTCCATCGCACCAGGAGATACGTAGGAGCGAGAAGCCAACTCTCGTCAAGCGCCAAAAATAAAAATTTTCATTAAGTTTTCTCATTTATCTTCAAATAAGAAATAATTAAGCAAATCTAGGTATCTTTCAAATCAAACGTTAAAACCACACACTTAATTAAAGGTTCCCTCTCAGTAGAGAGGACGCGTGGGGTGCTAACACCTTCCCCGCACGTAATCGACCCCCGAACCCATATCTCTAGTTTTCGAAAGACCATCCGCCTTGTTCAAAAGACTTTTTTTCAATGTTTTGGTCTTAAAATTAAAATATTGGTGGCGGCTTCAAAATTTTTCCACGTTGTACATTGAGAAACCCAAACCGGATTTTTCGGGGTGCAACAGCTGGCGACTCCATTGGGGACCTTTTTTTTAAAAAAAAAGACGAGGGTAAAGCCTAACTAATTAAAATGCGTGGTTTAATGTATTGTTAATTTGACTAATACCTTGTTTGCCTTCATTCTTTTTTCCTTTCTTTCTTATCATTGATTGTAGGCATATGTATTTGTCTTCTTCTATGTTTGTTCCCTATCTCCTCTTCTACTCCTTTTATTTTATTGCTTACGCCCATGCATTCTTCCAATCATGTTCCCCTCTTCTTTGCTCCCTTTCTTCAAGGTAAGCTCATGCACTTCTCCCCACCCTATCATGATCCTCTCTTCTTGGCTCCTTTCTTGAGGTAAGCAATGCACTTGATTGTTGTTGAAACCCTAGGCTAGCTTATTTGATATTAAACCCTATGGTAGACAACATGTTATTGCTAGCTTTTTGTCTGAATTGTTCTGGGCTTTCATTTGCAGGAGGGGTGATATGTGTTGGGTAGCTTTAAGTGGTATGTCCTTGCCACACACACTCACACCCTTACGATTATGTGCTTTGAGAGGGGCTTAAAACCCAAGGTCTGACAACACTTAGGAGAGTGGAAATGAGTAGTGACTGGCAATTGGACCGTTGTTTTTCTGACTCTCACGAAAGTTTCGGCGCAGTATGCTCTTTTATGGTACCTCACACCGATGGCATTCCATCGTTGTGGGTGTTATCATGAGAGAGATTTAGCTCTGGTAGCCATTGTGAGGAAGTGTTTAGAACTACATGGGAGGATCCCTTTTGAGTTGCCTTAGAGCCTAGGTTCCCCCATCTTTTGTAGGACACGAGGGGCATACCAAATTGTGTGTTGCATTGTAATCTAGGCATGTTTTCAAAAAAGGAGAAGGAGATTTTTCAAAAAAAAGAGAAAATAGAGAAAGAGCTGCCGTTGTAGCCTTTCTTTTGTCGGTCCGTACGGGGCAGCATGTGGCCCACTCTTTTCAAAAAAAAAGGAGAGAAAGACCTGCCGTTGTAGCCTTTCCCTTACTAGGTCCATATGAAGCCACGTATGGCCTGCATTTTTTTTAAAAAAAAAGAGAAAATAGAGAAAGAGTTGCCGTTGTAGCCTTTCTTTTGCCGGTCCGTACGAAGTGACATATGACCCACTTTATTTTCGAAAAAGGGAGGAGAAAGAGTTACCGTTGTAGCCTTTCTCTTACTAGTCCATATGAAATAATGTACGGCCCGCATTTTCCAAAAAAAAAACTTGAATCATTGCCAATAAAAACTCTTTCATTTATCCTGCATGCACATAGAGCATCATCATCATTTGCATACATCCTTGCATTACATAAAACAAAATTTTCAAAAAAAAAGGGGGGCAAAAAGCAAAACTTTCAAAAAATCATCATAGTCTTTTCTTTTACCGGGCTATATGAGGTAATGTTCCCAAAATTTCAGCCACCAAATTCGAAAAAATGTTTTCATCTCATTTTTCACATGCATGTCAAGTCGCATTATCGCCGTCATTTTCATATAAAGACGTCATTTGCATTGCATAAAACAAAAACTTGATAAAATTCATACATGCATTTTTCTCTATCTCATTAAGGTTTGTCAGGAGTGCATTCTCCGCACGTGTGCGTTTCCATTCACTAAGGCTTTTTCCCCTAATTTTCTCGAAAGATCCAAAAAATCGTGTCTTATTAGGGGCGCGTCTCATGCATTATTGTTTTCCTTTTTCACACATCATGAAAAAATAATACATTAACCTCTCATTTTGCATGCAATTCCATTCAATAAAAAATCATGTCTTTCCATGCATTTTTTTTTAAAAAAAAATCGTTGTGAGCATCATGCTTTTCATTGCACAAAAAAATGAAAACAAGAAAGCATCTCATTCATAAGCATGTACAAAAAAAAAATCATCATCAAATAATGCAGACATCGCGTCAATGTGGCACTCATGCATCATTTCATTAACCTCATCACTTTGTTCGAATACATCATTTCTCCCTGCATGCATCCTTTCGAAACAAAGAAAAATTTCCTCATGTGATGGCTTAATGGGTAGAAGTGCACCTTTGAGCGATTTAGGTAATATCTCAAATTTGTTTGTCGACTACAAATTTGAGATGTTACTCTCTACGATATCGAACACTTTGACCCGATCCACGTGTTTTGTTTTCAAGTAGGAAATTAAGTTGAGTTAACTAATTGTCGAAACGTTTCAGTATATTGTGTGAAGTATTGAGTCAGGATCCACTCAATGTTTCAGGCAGGTTACTCAGGGTAACGACAATCAGTTGCCTCATATCACCATTCTTGCATCTCATCATTCAAAAAAGGGGCATTGGCATTTCGTATCTTGTCTCGCCTCTAAAAAACTAAAAAATCAAAAAAAAATCATTTTTTAAAAAAAAAAAGGGGCATCATTCTTGCATCATTCGCATTGGCATTCCATATTTTGTCTTGCAACAAAATTATTTAGAATAAGCCACACTTTTCGAGTGATCATTCTTCACGCATTTGCATATCAAAATTTGTTCATTCATTCATTGCATAAAATAAAAGCTGTGATGAGAAGCGAGACGTTCTTGCAAAACAATCATCCTTTTTGAAAAAAAATTATCCTCACTCATTTGCAAACTCAAGGTGTTCCAAGACCCTCAGTTTTTCACATCAATAGCTCATTTGTATTTCCGTAAAAAAAAAAAACATTGCATCTCATCAATTCCATGATAAAAGACTGAAACAGTTCATCAAAAAAGTTTTTATATCATATGTTTTAACCAATGTTAACTCTCTGTGAAGCATTCTTATAGTGAGCGTGCCCGACACGTGCAGTTTCGCTTGTTGGAGTCAGTCGGTTTATTTCCTTGTCATCATCACCATCCGAATAAAGCACATATTCTCTCCCATCAGTGCATACTTGACTTTTGGTTCATTCTCACTAACACTCTAAGTCCTCCATGCTGGGGCAATTCTGTGATCACTAACTTTCTTTATCGACATTATATTCCTTTAGTGCAAGTTTTTCCAAAAAAGAGATAAATGAGAAGAACAAGCTCGCTAGGTTGAAAACCGGCAAAGGGCAGCCTAGGCAAAAAGGAGCGCCCGGTGGATTGAAAACTCGCAAAGAGCGGTCCGGGCAAAAATTAGGGCATAAAAGAAAATGCAAAGAAAAGAGCAAACACATATAGATAGATAAATTGTTGTCGGGTTTTACGAAAAATAAGCAATCGGAATTTGAAATGAAGTTTGGCCGCCTCCCCACAACCTCAAGGAAATCCAAAATCCAAAAATTCTCTTTCACCTTACCTTAAGCCAAGAAAATCCCAAAGAGAAGGGAAAATCCCCTCCTACCCACCTTAAGTCAAGAAAGTCCTGTGATATCTCCATCACTCTAGACAAGGATCAATTCCACATCATCTTTATTAGCTCACCCAAGTCCAAAGAAAAGAAAGAGGTCAAAAGGAAAAGAACACAATCAAACAAAAGATCCAAAAATGAAAATCTCAAAAAAAAAAAAAAGACCAAGAAAAAGAGAAACAAAAGAAGTACAAATTGTGAGTGATATATTTCACCATGAAACACCGAGATCCTTGTCTCCATAAACTTTCCAACACTCTGTTGTGTATAATCATCTCTCCTTTCATAAAGACCATGAAACATTTTCTTTGGCCTCAACATCTAACCTCCATAAACCTCACCATTCTACCATGAAACACAAACTTGTCCTAATAAAACCCCAAGCACCTCATCAAACCTAATAACCATTTCCTTCATAAATCATTGACCATTGGCGATGCCGAATAAGACCAAATGACCCATCACCTCAAACACTTCATTAAGTTCAATCATCCCTTCTCCACAAAACATCACAATCCTGAAAAGTCCATCCCGATCAATAACCGATTGCTTTCTCAAATTTTAACCCTAGGACAAATAAGTTTATCTATTTACGATGGGTTTGCTCAAAAGAAAAACAAACGATCGGAAAAAAGAAAGCCGATCAAGAAAATCCTCAGAAAAAAAAAAAGAAACAGTCAGAAAAAAGGAAAGCTGACAAAACAATAAAGACTTGCACTCTAAAATGCATTCAAGTTGCATTAAAACAAGGTTTAGTGGTCACCAAGTGAGGCTTCTTTCATACTAAAAGTCAAAACTTTCATTGCCTTTAAGTTTTTCTTAAAGAGAACCAAAGATGTGTACTAGGGGGCATTTCCTTCACCTCTCACTCCACTCAACCATGGGGAGATTTGTTCATCGTCTATCCCATTCACATACCACCCTCCGTTCATAACCGTCACCATAACTCTGTCACCTTTCACAACCTCACTCAAAGAAACCGTTTGGAATGTCATTCCAAAGTGGGGCAAGTGCATTCCCATTCCTTCACCTCATTCATTCCCATAAAACCTCACCGGGGCAATCTCTCAACTCACTATCCTAAACAAGGCCTCTTCATTCTAATTGGGGCAACTTTGTCTCGTCATGACTGGGGCAACACCAAATTATGTGGGTTGAGACAAAACCCCTTTCATTCCACCTTTCATCCCAAGAGCCGAAGTGTTCCCAATTCATCATCTCCTACACCCCTAGTCATTATCACCAGACAGAGGCAAGCTTATTCACTCATCAAAAGCCCGAACCGGGGCAGTCTTGCATCCCTTGGTCCCTCATGAGCATCGGCAATAATCATGTCTGTCATCCCTTCACTCATCATACATGTTCTAAACCTATCCCAAGTTAACTGACTCACTCATTCACATTTTCACTCCTATGCGTGCTTACTAGACAATGCTTCAAAGAGAGAGAACACAAGTTAGTCATGCGATATCTAAGATTCAGTCGTCATTGGAAGGAAGAGAAAACAAGTGAGCTTGTTTGTAAATAAAAACCTTGAGAACACCGGAGTTTGAATTAAATTAATTTTTTTTTCAACAGAATGGTCAATAATAATCTCAATTCATTGCATTCAAAGTCTTGCATCTCATCATCACAAAAATGTTTAAGTACCCCAATCATTCATATCTTATTTTTCGCCTCATGCATTTAGGCGTTCCATTTTGTTTATCATAGTGTCCCATTTGCATCGTGCCGACATCATCATTTCATGAAAGGCAACAAAAAAGGAAGCAACAGATAAAAGCAAAAAAATCTTCCATCTCATCCCATCAAGCATCAAAGCATTGCATCATAAAGAAAGAAAAAGCAAAAACACGTCATCCCATGTTATTGCATTTGCATCATATTAATGTTTGCATTTCATAAAAGGGAAAGAACCAAAGTCCTTGCATCAAAGCATTACATGTGTATCATGCAAGGCAACACAAAAGCTTCCCATGTCATTCATCATTCCATTATCGTTCATTTCTTCATGCCACTCATCGAAACATTGCATTCGCATGCCCACATTTCATGAAAAGAGAAAGAAATGAGCAGAAAATAAAACAAGAGCATTCCATTCATCAAAACATGAATCATTGTCATTGCATCGCACACTTGCATTACAAGTATCAATCTCTGCATCAAACATCAAAGAACTACATTTGCATATTCACATTTCATAAAGAGCAAAAGAAAACAAGCAAAGAAAAACAAACGATCAGAAAAAGAAGGTTGATCGAAGAAAAAACAATTAGACCAAAAGAAAAACTTCAGGAGTGTTCCACCACATTCATCATTACACCAAAGTCGTAGCATTGCGCACACTTGCATAACACGCCCTTGCATAGCATGCACCCATATTCCGTGCATCATTCCTTGCATCAACTGACGTATGTAGGTACCTCAATCCAATGCGGCAACATTGGCTATTTCAATCAATCGATCAACAGGATTCGTGAATCCCTTCAGGACCCAAGCGTCCCTTCAAAAAGCAGACTTCACCTCGTATTCGAGCTGCGGGTAAGTCCTTCGACCCCATTGGGTCCAGTCGAAAAGGATAGTTGTGTTGGCCTAAGACATGGCGCAGTCCTAAGGAAGTATCGAGATCTAGACTTGATATTGTCCCCCCCGGTCGCTCTTGAAGACCACCATGCCCCAAGTGCAAACTCAAATCGTTCGCGGTTCGTTAAAAGGCTTTAGGTAGCCTCCAATATCGGCTTACTGAGGGCCGGTACCTTCTTTACTGTTTTTTTATCGCTTTCTTTACTGCTTTATTTCCTGCTTTTGCTGCCTGAGGGCTAGCACCAATTGATTTCCCGCTTTCTTTATCGTTTTCGCCAGCTTACTGAGGGCTGGTACCAAGCTTATTATCCGCTGTTGTTGGCCGAAGGCTAACACCCATTCAAAAATTTTGGATTTCCCCAAGCAGACAAAATTGGTATAATTTCTGAATTCTTTATTTCTATTTTATCTTCGAAATATGTCTCGGCCAATTCATATTTCTTGATAAAATCCAAATAAAGAGGGGCAGCTGTCATACCCCAATTTGTCCGACTAATTAAAAATCAAATAAAAATGTACTTTTGTGAATGTCCGATTCTAATCGGCACTTTCTCGTTTTCAAGAGCATATCATCATTTGAGTCTAGCCGCGTACGCATTTTGTTCCTGTTGTGCGCTAACTGTTGTTCTCGTACACATGTGTCACTTTTCGGCGAGCATGCACATTATTTTTGATCGGATACACATTTTTATGCACTCGTGTTCGCGTCTAGTCATGTACGAGTTTTTGTTTTTGTGCTCATTACTTTATTGTTGTTATTATAGTTATTGTTTTTAGTTTAATTTATTATCATTATTATTATTATTGTTATTATTGTTTAAAAATATATCAAGAGTTTAATTAAGTTAGTCTTACTGTCGCTGGTACTAGTTTGTTTTACTGGTCTTTTGATTCCTTATTGATACAAGCAGAAGCATAGGGGCAATACAGGCTCCACTAGTTTGATTGGTTCTTTGTTTTTTTTTAGTCTCAAGCCAAGGCCACTTTCTACATGTTTCTTGTTTATCCCATTTTCAGCTTTTGACTACAACACTTGCACACTTGCTCTTCTTGATGCATCACCAAAGAAACATAAAGCGAGAATAAATAAGAGGTCAGTTGAAAAATCAGAAAAAAATGGTATCATAGAATAAGAAATGTGAAAGGAACATATGAGGAGCCATCGCACACACTGCACACCCTGCACACACTGCACACACTGGACCTCCGTCACCCTTCGCGCACCACCACACCGTCGCGCGCCACCGCCGTCACTACCGGAGCCATCGCCTTTGTCGCCGCCACCGTCCTCGCCGTCACTCTCTCCGTCGAGCTTCCGCTCTTCCGTTCTCCCTCTCTCTCGCGTGGTGCTCTCTCTCGATCTCTCTCTCTCGCGCGGTGCTCTCTCTCGATCTGGTTTTTCCTCCCTGCTTGAATGAAATGGAACGTCACTGAGGGAGAAGAATGGAACGGTGCTGAGGTTAAGCTTAGTTTTCCTTTTTTTCTTTTTTGTTTTGGCCCAATCGTATATGGGCTTCTCTTTTCTTTTAAGTTTTTTTATATCTGATTACTAATAAAACCCCCCACGTTTTGATTACAGCTTGTGTTTTTAATAAAATGTGGACCTATGTTTCCTTTGGTTCACATACTTATGATTAAAAATATTTTCAAGTTGATTTTGTTGTTGTTCTTTGCTTGATGATGTTTAATATTGTTGTTAGTATTTCATTTTAGTGCTAAATGTTATTTTTGTTGTTGGTTGATGATCTAGCAATATGATTCCCACTAGTGCCTAGTGCACCGTGATATAAGTGGTGAAGATTGCTAGAAAGGACTCAACTTTGTTTATGTATTCTTGTTTTACTTTAGTTATTGTTAGTCGTTGATGATAGGCAAGTTGACTCTCACTTGTGCCTAGGGCACTTTGATTCAAGTAAGAAGATTGCTCTATGTGATTCAACTTGGTTTTAGTATTTACTTACTTGCTCTTGTGTTCTAGTTTTATTATTGTCCATCGTTGATGATAAATCATATGATTCCCACTTATGCCTAGTGCATCATGTTTTAGAGTGGTGAAGATGATTTTAGATGATCCAACCTTCCGCTTTTAATTTCTTAGTGAATAACAAACGAGATTGTAAGTTTAGGGTTTAGGGTTCGTGAGATATGGCAAAGGATAGGCTTACCTTAGCCTTGATGCAATTCCTTTTGTTCATGTTATTGATAAATCATTGCTCACATGTTCATTAGTTTAACTAAGATCATTCTATGCCTATAATCAATCGTTTACTTGTTTTCGATGCTACTTAAATTGTCTTGACTCAACTGTGTGCCATTCCCTCAATGTGTATGACCTCCTAATGAAGACGTAAGTCTACATGCCTGTTGTAGCATAGAGTCATTAGGGTAAATGCACTCCTCCTCACACACGCACAATTGTTTTGAGAACTTTATCTTGCATCTTTGACAAGTAAATCTCTTGATTGTATTGGCATGCTTAATCTTAGTTGATGATAAACATGTTCATGATTTATTGATTATTGAATGTGTTTGAATTTTGTAACCAATTATCGATAATAACTCCGCCCTTTTCCCAAAAATCTTTCAAACTCTTTCCTAATTAATGCAAGTTATTAGTGACTATCACCCAAAGCCTTAGCTTGTTTGATTGTCATGAACGCTATCAAGAGTTATTAGTAATGATCACTCAAAGCCTTTGCTTGCTTGGTCATTATGAAAGCTCTTCCCCTTTCCAAAACCCTTTCAAAACATTTTCCCGAAATCAACCCAACGAAACACTTTTCCAAAAACGAACCTTAAAAATATCAAAATCAAAACTAATTGTCATTGATGATCACTCGCGTCGGTGCCGTTTGATTGTGGGTGATGATTTCATTCCCGTGGGAGTTAGTAGTATGGCCACTCTAAACCGTTGTTGTTTGGTCATCGCGAACGCTCAATCCAATTGCGAACTCTTTTTCAAGTTATCAAAACATTTTCTCCAAATCAAACCAACAAAACACTTTTAAAAAAACGAATCTTAAAAACATCAAAATCAAAACTAATTGTCATTGATGATCACCCGCGCCGTTGCCGTTTGATTGTGGGTGATGATTTCATTCCCGTGGGAGTTAGTAGTGCGGCCACTCTAAACCGTTGTTGTTTGGTCTTCACAAACACTCCCCTTCAATTGCGAAAACCTTTTCAATAATCAAAATAAAAACCGATTGTCATCAATAGTCACTCGCGCCGTTGCCGTTTGATTGTTAGTGATGATCCCATTTTCAAAAAGAGTTAGTAGTGCGGCCACTCTAAACCGTTGTTGTTTGGTCACCGCGAACGCTCAACCCCTTTGCGAAAAACTCTAAAAAAGATTAAAAAACAAAAACCTTTTTCAGGACAAACAAGAACTACGAAGCTTTGAATTCTCCATCGCACCAGGAGATACGTAGGAGCGAGAAGCCAACTCTCGTCATGCGCCAAAAATAAAAATTTTCATTAAGTTTTCTCATTTATCTTCAAATAAGAAATAATTAGGCAAATCTAGGTATCTTTCAAATCAAACGTTAAAACCACACACTTAATTAAAGGTTCCTCTCGGTGAGAGGGCGCGTGGGGTGCTAACACCTTCCACGCACGTGATCGACCCCCGAACCCATATCTCTAGTTTTCGAAAGACCATCCGCCTTGTTCAAAAGACTTTTTTTTCAATGTTTTGGTCTTAAAATTAAAATATTGGTGGCGGCTTCAAAAATTTTCCACGTTGTACATTGAGAAACACAAACCGGATTTTTTGGGGTGCAACAACCACCACCTCTTAGTTAAATTAATTACTCTATTATTATTTTAATACAACCAACCACTATAGCACATAATTAAATTAATTAAATAAATACTTGAATTATTTGGGGCGTTACAAGGTACATAACATAGGCGCATATCAGTTAACAAGCATAGATGGTAAAGATTTAAACAGAAAGAACATGGCAAATATTTAAAAGCATATTATCCTACCATATGGGGGTATACAAAATAATGTTTAACATTGATGAAATGAAAATGGTCACTCCAAACACCGGCGGCCTAGTGGTTGAAATCCTAGGCTACTTACGTGTTCTCTCCTCCCTCGGCAACTGGAGGGTAAGGCTTTCCTCCTCTACGGGAAGTGTTTCTATCCCTTCTCGGATGGTTTCTACGTTTTGATTTTCAACCAATGCTGCATTCTCCTATTGATCTAGGCTTGCCGCAAAATCCTCTTTGGATACTGCCACGACATCCCTGGAAGTGTCGATCCTTTCATGGCTTGACTTGGGCATGTAAACTGCAATGATCGCTTCTAATGCCAAACCACGTGGTGGTTGGTTGGGTCTTTCACCAGAGGAACTGCCTCTGTATGGCGTGAAGAAGAACCTTCAACCTCCCCAATAACTTGATTAGAGGTTTGCTCCAAGAGGATGCATATATCACCCCATGATATGGTGGCTTGTAGCATCTCATCCCGACTCCTCTGCAAGTCAATTTCAAACCCTATTTTTCGAGGCTTGAGGGAAGCCAACTTCGGCTGAGCTGTGGTGGAACAACTGATTACGCTCTAAGAGGAAACTGTTGAGCTTATGGTTGGTTGCATCATGCTTGGGTTTGAGGGTTTCAAGTTCCTTCTGCAGCCAGACTATATTTTTGTTGATACACTGAATGCGATTGCTGACCCTTTCTTTCTCGTCCAATGTAGCATTATTTTCCTCATCTAAGGCAAAGAAGGCCCTCTTCTAGCCGTCTTTTTGAGCCTTTAGATCTGCGATCCTATTCAAAGAGTTCTGAGCCACTCCTAGAGAGCTATCTGCCTAAAGGCATTCTTTTTCAACTCAGACACTCCATGGGAATCTGCAAGTGTGAAAAGCAGGGACCTTAACTTAGTCGTTTGGGCCTTGTCGATGGGGATCTCCTCGACAAGGGCGGCCTCACACTTCCCTAAATCATCATCAATAGCAGAAGAGGTTTTAGAAGGAGCCTCAAACCCTAATCCTCAAACACTAAAAACTTGTTTGACCCACTTTTTCTTATATTTAGAGGTGAAGTAGTAGTGCAATTGATGCAAATCGCGAAGAAATGCATGTCTCCTACCTTAAAACTTTATTTGTTGTGCAAATATTTAAAATTTACTATTCAAGATCCCATATAATTCAATTGAAAGATGTCTTAAGAAACAATGTAATTGATGAAAATTATTTTAATAACAGAAAATATAATTTAAAATAAAATAAATGTTTAACATGCTTATTATTTTTTATTTTTCATTACTATCGTAATATATTTTGTTAAAAATGTGAAGTATATGTCAAAAATTATATTTTTCAATAAAATAAAAATTAATATTAATTTGTTTAATTTAGAATAATAACTTCTTGGTAACCTTAAGGTGTTAGTACTACATCTTCCATAATTTATCTTCTCTTAATATATATTTGTTACTTTTTAATATAATTTAATTTTTTTAATAATAATATGTAAGTTGTTAAGCAAATTAATTTTGTTAAAAAGTGAGTTGAATAATACCTTTTTTTTTTAAAATTTTTTAGAGTAAAATATGTTTTTAGCCCCTATAAAATTTCACAACTCCCTTTTTGTCCATATAGGATTTTTTAGCGACTTTTAGTTCCCACATATTTTTCATATGCATTTTTAGTTCCTATAAAATGTCAACTCGTTAATTCCCTTCAAGGTTTTGAAAGATATTTTGCAAACATGTTAAGAACATAATAAACATCTTCTCACAAAAAAAAAACATAATAAACATCTGCCCATTAGAACTTAGAATTTTTTAACAATGTATGTATTAATATGAGTTTTTAAGTGCCAAAAACTCAAGAAACAAATGGACCAAAAGTCGAATTTTGAAATTATATTTTGCAAAGACTTCTATCATAATGCGTTGAGTATATCTGCAAAGTTTGGTATCATTCCAATAAACGTAGATTTATTTTTGTTTTATAGGGACTAAAACTGGAGATCAAAAATTTGTGAGAACTAAAAGTCGATGAAAAATTTTATACGACTAAAACTGAAAATCTATGGAGACTAAAAACATATTTAACTCTTTTATCAATGTATGTTATTTGCCAAAAAAACATACATTCTTTTTAAGGGATGGAGATCCTCTTAATTTCTCAAAAGAAATGGATAGTTAGTCGCCTACGTTTTGGGTGTATAAAATATATAACGGTTTTATATATATCTCCTATTTTAAGAATGTGTGTATATATGTTCCCAAAATTATATTAATTTTTTTTAGATAAGCAATTTCATTGATAGAAAGCACAAGAAGTGCCCAACTAATACAATCAAACATACCAGGCTTGACTCTCACTATCCCAGGATGGAGTCGCCATGCATCTGATCAATGACACGGATCTCGACGCAGATGCACGGCTTTGAAAATATATTTATTAGAGTCGCCACCCAATTTATTAAAAATAGGAAAATTGAGAAAAACCCAATTGAAAGAATTAATGGTCTGCGTAACTAGGTTGGATTCGGGAGTCGATTATGCGCAGGGAAGGGGCGAAAACCTAATTTCACTGCACCCCTGACACATCTGTCCTAAGACAGTTACCCTAAATTTGGTTTGCGCAATAATTACTAAGTTATTTAATTATTTGTTTACCCTCAAATAAGATTGGCTAAAATTCGATAAGAAAATAATTAGTTATTTACAGATAGTTAGAATAATGACTAATTTGGAAAAATTTAATTTTGACTTTGATAGGGAGACCCCATGCCTACGTACTCTCTAGTGCTATGAGAGACTCAAAAGTCACGTAGTTCTTCCTGAAAATTTGTTGGTTGGTTGATTTTAATTTTGAAGGGGTTTAAGATCTAAGTTGTACAACTCGAGTCTCTTAAACCGGTGTTGCGGGATTGATAAGATGTACATCTCGATCAAACCCATTTTTATTTATTTTTGAAAAAATAGGTGCTATATACTAATAAACTGATTAGGGGTTTTCGGAAAACGTGTTGTTCAATGTTAATTTTAAAGTGGTTTAGGACCAAGTTGTACAACTCGGGTCTCTTAAACCGATGTTGCGGATTTGATAAGATGTACATCTCGATCAAATCCTAGTTATATTATTACTATTTTTGGAAAAGACTAAATGCCAAATTAACGCAAGAAGCTGATAAAAACTCGAAATGGGATGCAATAGTAAAAGAAGGGTGCAAAGACTCGCAGGGAGTTGGATTAATAAACAGTGGGGTGTCATTTGTAAAATCAGAATCAAATAAAATAAATAAATAAACATAATAATAATAATAATCTGAGAAATAAAGGAGTATATAAGGTGATTTTTTAGGGTTTGGAGACCCATTTACTCCTCTCCCTACATTTCAGCCGTCAGAAGCTCAAGAGGGGGAGAAAACGTGGCTTCCATGGGAGAGAGAGAGAGAGAGAGAGATCCGAGGAGAAAGAGAGAGGGAGAAGGAACGCCGGAAGCTCGCGATGGTGGAGGAGGAGGCCTCGCCGGAGTTCGCGAGAGGCTCACCGTGGAAGACGAAGCCGCGGCGGCGCTTCACGCCGGGGCCGATCTGGTTAAGCTACTTCCGATTTTTTTGGTTCTTCTTCCTTCTCTCGATTTTCTTCTTGTTATTTGTTTGGGTTCTTCCTTTTAGATCTGTTCTTTGGGTATTTTTTTGGGTGGTTTTGATGGTGGTTGGAGATGGGTTTGGGTGGAGGCCGAAGGTGGCCGTGGGTGGTTGTTGTTTGTGAGGATGAAGGCTCGAGAAAAAAAAAAAAAAAAGCGAGGGTGAGGATGACCGGAGGTGGTGAGTCTGAGTTTTTGGTAGTTCTCTCTCCTCTCTAATTTTGGACCGATCTGATCTCTTTGGGTGGCTAGGGTTTGAAATGAAAATCCTAATTTTTGTGCTTGCCATGTTTTTCCGAAATTGTCTCCCCATTTTTATTATCTATTTTGTTGGATTCTTTGATTTATACTACATTTTTAGGTTTAGACATTAATTTTGTTTGAGTGACTTTTGACCGGGTTTCGATCAGGAGCTTTTGGACTTGCGAGTAGACCGGGCCATCATCGACCATGAAATGACTCACAAAGAACCCTAATCACTATTAGTGCTTATTATTTTGATTATTGTAAAAAAACATTGTAACTAAACAGTTAAATAAAACTATTATTTTTTGTAATTTTTGAATGATACATATATATTTTTATTTTGTTTTTGTTTAACCGAAAATAGTAAAAACAACGTAAAAAGCGACAAGCGCGAGCAAAACAGTGATTTAACACTAAAATTCGAAAATACACCAAAAACGAGTATTTTTGTGATTTTTCGGAAAAAAGTGAAAAACAACGAAAAAAATTGAGTGTTCACAGTTGCCCCTCTGTGCTCATTTTCTTACGATATAATACAAAAAAACGTATGTTTCGTTGTGTTATTAAAGTAAGAAATGAGTCTGAATATGAACCTCAATTTTAGCGGCGATGATGTTGAAGGTGCGGTGTTAGGGTTATATTACAATGGAGACGATGCCAGGGCGAAACCGATGGCAGGAAAATTAAAGACAATGCCAGGGCGGAACCGATAGCAAGAAAATTAAAGACAATGCCAGGGCGGAACCGATAGCAAGAAAAATTAAAGACAATGCCGGTATGGAACCGATAGCGGAAAATTAAAGACAATGCCGGGCGGAACCGATAGCGGGAAAAATAAAAAGACAATGCGGAGCAAGATCGATCGACATGTCGGAAAGCGAGTGCGAGGCAAGGCCGATAGTACGAAAATAAAAGCAACGCCGTGGCAAGACCGATAGCGGGAAAAATAAAAAGACAATGCGGGAGCAAGATCGGTCGGCATGTCGAGAAAGCGATGTCGAGGCAAGGCCGATAGCACAAAATAAAAGCAACGCCGAGGCAAGGCCGATATGGCGGGAAAAATAAAAAGACAATGCGGGAGCAAGATCGATCGACATGTCACGAAAGCGAGTGCGAGGCAAGACCGAGTAGCACAAAATAAAAGCAACGCCGAGAGGCAAGACCGATAGCGGGGAAAAATAAAAAGACAATGCCGAGCAAGATCGGTCGAAGATAATCGGAAAGCGATGCGAGGGCAAGACCAATAGCACGAAAATAAAAGCAACGCTGAGAGCAAGACCGATGGCGGGAAAATAAAAAGACAATGCCGGAGCAAGATCGGTCGGCATGTCGGAAGCGATGCGAGCAAAGACCGATAACGCACGAAATAAAAGCAACGCCCGTGGCAAGACCGATGGCGGGAAAAATAAAAGACAAAGCGGAGCAAGATCGATCGACTTGTCAGAAAGCGATGCGGCGCAAGGCCGGAGTAGCACGAAATAAAAGCAACGCCGAGGCAAGACCGATAAGCGGGAAAATAAAAAGACAATGCTTAGAGCAAGATCGGTCGAAGATGTCGGGAAAGCAAAGCGAGGGCAAGACCGATAGCACGAAATAAAAGCAACGCCAGGGCAAGACCGATAGCGGGGAAAATAAAAAGACAATGCCGGAGCAAGATCAGTCAGCATGTCAGGAAACAGTGCCAGGGCAAGACCGATAGCACGAAATAAAAGCAACGCTAGGGCAAGACCGATAGCGGGGGAAATAAAAAGACAATGCCGGAGCAAGATCAGTCAGCATGTCAGAAAACAGTGCCAGGGCAAGACCGATAGCACGAGGATGAGAAAGGAAATGCCAGGGCTGAACCGGTAGCATGAAAGAATGTGCTAGGGCTGAACCGGTAGCACAAAGTTAGAGCATACAATGCACGCCTTGCTTTGGATGACTCTTTTTATTACTTTATTTACAAATTACTGAACATAAATGTATGCTTCTAGTCATGAAGTGAAATGCATGGATGGAAATGAAAATGTATGCAAACTATGACATGAAATGCATGAATTATGCATGAGTCTTTGAGTTGAAATTGAGATGCACTCGTTTTGAAAAATTAGATTCACTTAAAACGTTTTTTTCTTTATGTTTCATTGGAAACCAATCAAGCTTGTCCTCACATGGAAGATTATCCCCACCTTGCTAGCTTTCTTAGACCCTTTCTCTCTTTTTGATCACTTCTCGCACAACACTTTTCAAATTTGACATTCGCACTTTTTTTTCTCCTTTTTTTTTTTCATGGATCGTCATTAGATCTCTAAATCACATCACTGATTCCAAGTTGACTATTTTTGGAGCATTACTTAACGAACACGCATGGACTCACAGGTATTTGAGAGTTAGGCTTTTGTGTTTTTTGGATTTTTGGTTTGAAAATGGAGGGTGCTTTTGGAGGGAAAATCTAGGACGGACAAAGGCGACACAAGGTGGTAGGGAAAAAGGTATTAAGGCAACCCCGAGTTATTGGGAATTCCATTACTTGAGGTGCCTTACTTGCTAGCAATTGGTGAGGAATTGGGTTTTATCCCAGAGGGAAGACTACCAGGCATAGCAAGCGAAATTTGACTCATCAGGGGTCGAGCAAACATTTTTGCCCCTGTGTTGGTAAGAGGTATTGCCCCAAGAGAAGGCTACACGGGTGTACCAAACAAAGTTTGACTCATGAAGGGCCCTGTAAAGATTTTGCTTCTATGTGGCAGCAAACGTTCCTGAAGAGAAAACAACCTAGGTGTGGAAAGAGGTATTTGACTAGTGAAAGGTCTTGCACCAGTTTTGCCCCAGTATTGGTAAAAGTTGTTGCTCACAAGAGTACTGTTGTGGCAAACAAAGTTTGACAAATGTAGGGTATGGTAAGAATTTTTCCTCATTTTGGTGAAAGACATTTCCCGGAGAGAATACTACATGGTGTAGCAAGAAAACTTTTAACTCCTAAGGGGTCTTTACGAAACCTTGCCCCAGTGTGGGGTTTTTACCCTCCAATAAATTGCCCCAATGTACACTTTTGTTTGGCCCAAGTGGAAAAAATTTCCCAGTGAACTACATATATTTCTCATTGTAAGTCTCATTCCCCTTTTGTGCCCTAATTTTTGACTAGACCGCCTTTGCAGGTTTTCAGTCTAGCAGGCTTTATTTTGCTTTTATTATCCCTAATTTTTGCCTAGACTGCCCTTTCGGGTTTTCAATCTAGCGGGATTTTCTCTTTTTCTTTCTTTTTTCTTTTTTTTTTTTTTTTTTTTTTTCTCCTTTTTTATTAGAGCAAAGAATAATTTAAAAGAAGCAAATGATTTATCTCAAAATTAACATTAAGAAAATGAAAATAATCATTCATCAATCAGAGTGAACTTTTGGAGGCTTGTAATGTGGCTATGAGTTATAGGTTATTGAAGAAAAAAAAGAAGGCTCAAAGAAGTGTTTTATGGATATGGGTCATGGACTACAACTTATGGTTGAAAAAATGAAAAGAGGGCTCAAAGAAATGTTTTATGGATATGGACTATGGAAGAGAAAGGAGCAGAAGATTTAGAGAAACGTCTTATGGGTATGGGTAATGGGTTATGGGAATGGATTATGAATCTTTAGTGCATTCAGCTTCCTCTTGTGCTCCCCAATCCTCAAATCATTCACATATTTTTTTAATTTTTGTTCTTTTCTTCTCTGCTTTTCATTACTTTTTCTTTTGTGCCCTAACTTTTGCCAAGACTGACAATACTTGCTTTCAGTCTTGCGGGCTTTATTCATTTTTCTCTTTTTCTTTTTTGAATTGTTTCCACTATCTCTTTGACTTCATAACTTTGGAAAACTGAATGCACTAAATTCTATTGTAGTGTTGATCCTTGTCCAGGGTTTAGTGAAAAGAAACTGTAGGCTCAAAGACAACAATGAGGGTTCTTTTTATGGGATAGAGAAAAATGGCCACTCTTCATTTGAAATCATGATTTCACATTTTCAAAAAAAATCAATCTCGAAATAACATTCACTCTTTTACACATCCTTTGCTCTTTATACTTTTTTTGTCTTTTTTTTTTTTTTTTTTTGTTTTTTTTAGGGAAATGGACCTTTGAGATCGATATTAAGCTTCTTGGTTCATCTTTGAATGGCACAATCAAGAGGGCCTTAAGGGATATCACTTGAGGCAAGAACTTCGAGAGAGTCGATTGCTTTAAGTGAACATGGGTGAGGAATGATGGGAATGAGTTTTTAAATCCATGCAAATCCATTAGTAAAGCTTCAACTAAGTTAACTTGGTTTCAAGCTTACATGATTAGACAAGCGCTAATGACAATCCCCTCTTCTCTCTCTTTTGCTTCGAGCTTTTTACCCGAGAACTGATTGCCAACCTTATGTCTCCCTATTTTCCATCTTTCCCCATATGCCCCAGTATAGCGCCCTATGATATCTTTCTTCTCACCTTACTTCTCTAACCCTCGAATGACAAATCTTCCCAGCAACTTTCAAGAGAATGATTTAATTCCATGAGTCTAAGCTTGATTGGTATCCATTTTCACACAAGCACCAAAATGAAGACATAATGACCTAAAAAAAAATTTATTGATATTTTTTTTTTAAAAAAGAGAAAAAAGAAGAAAAAATAAAAATAAAAATTATGCTACATGAGCATGAGTCAAAAAAAACCAACATGTTATGAAATGCATGGAATAAGCTCCTATCCTAAGATGCAATATGCATTTTTTTTTGTAATGTTTTTTTTTCCATTGTTTTATGCAAAAAATGCAATGCAATTTTTTTGCCCCTTTTTGAAGGGAATATACTATGTGCTTTGTTTATTTGCTCATGAAGATATGCAAATTTTTTGGCATACATACAAAGAAAAAAAATATGGAGAAATTTTATGATGAATGATTTTTGACAAATGAGTATGATGAATGACAACGAAATGAAAATGTACACAACATGCAATTTTTTAAGGACTTATGCAATACAAATGAATGACATGCAATAAATTCTAATTTTTTTTTTAGCTGAAATGACATTTTTTTTACGAATGCAACATGATTTTTTTTTATGCCTTTTATGCAAGGAAATGTAAAATGATATTTTTTTATGCTCTTTTTTTTTTGTTACGCATGAAATGCAATATACTCTTTTTTGATGTTTTTTTTTTTATGCATGCAATGCAATATATTCTTTGATGCATGATTTTTTTTTTATGCATGCAAGGCAATATATTTTTTTGATGCATGATTTTTTTTTATGCATGCAATGCAATATATTTTTTTTGATGCATGGAATGCAATATGATTATACATTTTTTTTTATGTATGAAAGGCTATATGATTTTTCTGTTGCATGAAATGCTACACAATTTTTGATGATATATTTTTGTGTGTAGACTAATGAGCGATACTTGAGGAAAATATATACAACAAAAAAAACAAAGATAAGAGGAAAAGTAGCTCCCTTGTGGTCTAATTTGGTTAGCCTGTGCTTTTGGGCCTTGGGACCTATAGGGCTAATGTCTTTATTGTGAGTACTCACAAGGTGGTAGCTACATCCTATGGAGATTTAAGGTCTCTAGAGCCAAGTACCCTTTTAGAGAGTTAAACACAACAGGATGTACATCCCGGAAGTGAGTACCCGCATAGAAGGATCGTGCTCTAGATGAGGAGTTCATGGAAGTCACATAGGATGTACATCCAGAATGAGTCCCACTTATCCTCGTTCTAACTTGGGGTGTTTTTTGTGGCTCAGGTATGAGCTCAACTCTCAGTGTGTGCTCACGGTGTAGGTGTAGTGTGTGAAGGGAGCACACAAACCTCAAAACTTAAAATACAATAAAATCACAAAATATTTCAATAAATACAACTAGACAACAAATAATACATGTCATCTAGCCTAGGGTTTATATCAAACACAATATAAGTATAAAATGAATATACACATAGAAAGAAAAAAATAAGAAAGCTAATAGGGGTAAACAAAGCGTACCTTATAACCATTTTGCACAATCAAACATACCAGGCTTGACTCTCACTATCCCCAGTGGAGTCGCCATCTGTCGTGACCTGGATCTCGACGCAGACGGCTCGAAAATATATTTATTAGAGTCGCCACCCAATTTATTAAAAATAGGAAAATTGAGAAAAACCCAATTGAAAGAATTAATGGTCTGCGTAACTAGGTTGGATTCGGGAGTCGATTATGCGCAGGGAAGGGGCGAAAACCTAATTTCACTGCACCCCTGACACATCTGTCCTAAGACAGTTACCCTAAATTTGGTTTGCGCAATAATTACTAAGTTATTTAATTATTTGTTTACCCTCAAATAAGATTGGCTAAAATTCGATAAGAAAATAATTAGTTATTTACAGATAGTTAGAATAATGACTAATTTGGAAAAATTTAATTTTGACTTTGATAGGGAGACCCCATGCCTACGTACTCTCTAGTGCTATGAGAGACTCAAAAGTCACGTAGTTCTTCCTGAAAATTTGTTGGTTGGTTGATTTTAATTTTGAAGGGGTTTAAGATCTAAGTTGTACAACTCGAGTCTCTTAAACCGGTGTTGCGGGATTGATAAGATGTACATCTCGATCAAACCCATTTTTATTTATTTTTGAAAAAATAGGTGCTATATACTAATAAACTGATTAGGGGTTTTCGGAAAACGTGTTGTTCAATGTTAATTTTAAAGTGGTTTAGGACCAAGTTGTACAACTCGGGTCTCTTAAACCGATGTTGCGGATTTGATAAGATGTACATCTCGATCAAATCCTAGTTATATTATTACTATTTTTGGAAAAGACTAAATGCCAAATTAACGCAAGAAGCTGATAAAAACTCGAAATGGGATGCAATAGTAAAAGAAGGGTGCAAAGACTCGCAGGGAGTTGGATTAATAAACAGTGGGGTGTCATTTGTAAAATCAGAATCAAATAAAATAAATAAATAAACATAATAATAATAATAATCTGAGAAATAAAGGAGTATATAAGGTGATTTTTTAGGGTTTGGAGACCCATTTACTCCTCTCCCTACATTTCAGCCGTCAGAAGCTCAAGAGGGGGAGAAAACGTGGCTTCCATGGGAGAGAGAGAGAGAGAGATCCGATTTTTTAGGTTTAGACATTAATTTTGTTTGACTGACTTTTGACTGGGTTTCAGATCCGGAGCTTTTGGACTTGCGAGTAGACCAGGCCCATCACCATGACAAGACTCACAAAGAACCCTAATCGCCTATTAGTGCTTATTATTTTCAGATTATTGTAAAAAAAAAATTGTAACTAAACAGTTAAATAAAACTATTATTTTTTTGTAATTTTTGAATGATACATATATATTTTTTATTTTGTTTTTGTTTAACCGAAAATAGTAAAAACAACGTAAAAACGACAAACGCGAGCAAAACGACTGATTTAACACTAAAATTCGAAAATACACCAAAAACGAGTATTTTTGTGATTTTTCGGAAAAAAGTGAAAAACAACGAAAAAAATTGAGTGTTCACACTACCGATAACCATATGAGATGCCTGACCCTTTTGAGTTTCCTTCCCTTCGTTACCTTTCCAAACTCCAAAAAATGATGCACCACATCCACGGAGTCCGTAATGCTAGCCCCTATCCACAAACACACTTGTTGCCAAACCGTTTTAATTACTCTACATCCCAAAAACAAGTGTCCCATAGTTTCATCCTCCTCAAAACAAAAACACAACATTTATCCAAATTGGATTGTAAAATACCTCTAACGTGCAACCTCTCCCGCGTAGCCAATCTATTCAACATTAATCTCCATCCGAAAATTAGCACTTTTGAAGGTGCATCATTTTCCCATAGTTGTTTCCAGTGTATCCCCGCTCCTAACTCTCCACCAACACCGGCTTCCGGGAGAATCGGTCCCTCCGTATCAACAAAGGCACTGCTGCCCTCTCGCAAATAAAAGACTTGCTTTGCCGAGCACACACGACCTGCGATGGCCGTATTCTTTCTTTTTACGCTGCGCTAAAACCCGAAGAAAGTGGTCGGCCGAACCATCCACATCGCCAGAGAAAAGATGCCGTCCCTTCACCTCACCCGCGAGAATGGCCAGAACACAATTGCTACATTTTCAGAATTGTTTCTGTCTGCTGCTGCAAATCCAGCAGACCTGCTGTCCGGAATAGCTTGTCCCTCGGTTCCCCTCCTGACCGAATCCTCTGTACCTGAAACGACAATTAATTCGCACAATTTTGAGTAACATCTTTTCACCGAGAACCCATTTATTGAATCAAGTAGGCATATCCATTTGTCCGGAGATAAATCATTTAATTGGGCCGATTGTAACAACTGCATAAAATAGTCTACGTTATGTTCTTCCTCCGAACGTAGCTCCTCCAGCCAATTATACTTCCACCTCCACGCGTTATCCTCCCAAAAACCCATATCCTCCACCACGTTGTTCTTGTTATTGCATCTATCAAATAATGTAGGAAAAAGTTCAGCAAAACTATTTCTCCCAAACCATTTGTCCCTCCAAAAATTCACAAGATTGCCTCGCCCCAATTTAATTCTTACTATTTCCCCAAACCATCCTTCCTTCAATTTAGTTCCGGTACCCAATTGACATAAATCACGCCACCAAATAGATTTCTTCCCCCAACCTCTTCTATATTCCTCCTCATTTGGCCATCTCCCTTCCACTCCATATCTCGACTCCAAGACTTCTTTCCACAACGGATTTCCCTCCTCCGTTAAAAGCCTCCACCTCCACTTAGCCAAGAGAGCGATGTTGAACACCTCCAAACTTTTCACTCCAAGTCCGCCCTTCTCCTTCGGTTTGCATATAGTTTCCCAACTCACCCAAGCTATCTTCCTTGTCTCTTCGTCTCCACCCCATAAGAACCTTCTTTGTAGCCTTATAATCTCGTTTATTTATTTTTTCGGCGCTTTGTAGAATGAGAATAAGTACAAAGGTAGAGAAGCAAGTACCGAATTAATAAGAGTAACACGCCCGCCTATGGATAATTGTTTACTTTTCCAACTGTTTAACCTTGCCTTTATGATATCCAAAACCTGGTTGCCATGTGCTTGTTAATCTCGGGTTTGACCCTATCGGAACACCAAGGAATTTAAACAAAGTCGATCCCCTACTACATGCAAGAAACTGTGATATCCCCTCCATTATTCTATCCTCCATACTAATACAATCACATTACTCTTTGAGAAATTCACTCTCAATCCTGATACAAGTTCAAAACTCCTTAGAATAGCCTTTAAACACCACACACTCCTATCACTTCCATCACAAAAGAAAATAGTGTCATCTGCGAATTGCAAAACTTCCACAGTTAGGGAGTCATTCACTTTAAATCCTGTCAAGTTATTTGATTCTACCCCTTTTCTTACAAGCCCCGCTAAACCTTCCGCTGCCACAAGAAACAAGAATGGTGCCAGAGGATCTCCCTGCTTCAACCCCAAACTCCTGTGATGGACTCCCATTAACTAAAACAGAAATAGAATTAGATGAATAGCATGTTCGCATCCAACCCCTCCACTTCGTACCAAAACCTAATCTTTCTAACATATTGTCCAAGTATGACCAGATAACAGAATCATAGGCCTTCTCAAAGTCAGCCTTTAGGACCACACACTTCTGTTTTCTTCTCTTGGCCATATCCATGATCTCATTCACTACCACCACTCCATCCAGTATGTTCCTTCCAGCTAAGAATGCACTTTGACACACCGAAATTACTCCTTTTAGAACTTTCTTTAATCTGCCCGCCAGCACCTTTGCCAGCATTTTGTACAAACACCCAATCAGGGAGATAGGTCTATACTCTCCCAACCCATTTGGATTGCTGCATTTAGAAATTAGTGCCAGAAATGAAGCACTAATTGCCTTTGGCAACTTTGCTTGCCTGTGAAACTCCTCAAAAAACCTCATGATCTCCGGAGAGATTAAGTCCCAGCAACTCTTAATAAAAGTAAAATTGAACCCGTCCGGCCTCAGACTTTTGTTGTCGTCGCACTCCCACACCACTTCCTTCACTTCTTCTAGAGAAAAGGGCATCACTAACAGCTCATTATCTATATTACTGATTTGATTGAAATTTACCCCGTCAAGTGTTGGACGAGCAAATTCCTCCTCCTTGAATTTCTCTTCAAAGTGGTCCCTAACCGCTATTTTTACACCATTCACATCCTCCACCCATTCCTCATTTACCCTCACCTTCAAAAGTTGTGTCCTCCTCCTATTGTTTTTCATGCAAGCGTGAAAATACCTGCTATTTGAATCTCCTTGAGCCAGCCACCTTACCCTAGACTTTTGGGCAAGTAGACTTTCCTTCGCATGAATTTCTCTCCAAAAATCATTGTTCAATTTTCTTCTCAACTCATCGTTTGCACTTCCATGCACCCTCCACAGACAGTCTTTCTACTTCATTCAGATCCTTGACTATGCTTTCAATGTTTAGGTCCTTAATGACAAAAACCTCCCTGTTCCATATCTTAAGCTTCTCCTTCAACATTCTCATTTTCTCCTTTATCACGTAAGACCCTCTACCTTCTACTTTGAACGATGCCCAGCACTCATGTACAAACTGATTAAAGTCCTTATGCTCCACCCAGCAGTTGTTGAATCTGAATGGCTTTGGTCCCCAATTCAACTCTGAAGAAATTAACCACACTGGACAATGATCCGAGATCTCTCTATTTCCGACCCACTGAGCACTAAACCCCCACCTCGATATGAGATCATCTGACAAGAGAATTCTGTCCAACCTACTTGCCCTCCCATCTGAGCCAAAACAAGTATACTTTTTTCCTAATACCGGCACATCAATAAGTTCCATATCCTCCATAAAAGCAAGGAATTCACTAGCCTCAACTTGGTTAAAGCTTGTTATGCAGCCACTTCTTTCTTGTCTGGATATCACTGCATTGAAATCACCCGCTATGCACCAATCACCTATCTCAAATTGTTCTTTTAGGCATTTTAAATTTGTCCACAATCTCCTTTTACCAGCCATATTGCATGCTGAGTACACATTAATAAAGTAGCAAATCCGACCCGCAACTTTTGCACACATCCCAATAAAGTTTTCCCCCGAGAAAGAGAACATTACCTCTAGTAGATCCGCCTTCCAAACGCAAATCAGACCTCCTGAAAGTCCCGCAGCATTCTTACTCAACCAATCAAAATTATCATCCCCCCAAACACTACCAACCTCCCTCCTAGATAGACCGCTAGTTTTTGTTTCTTGAATCATGCATAGATCAATTTTCTCCTCTATAATAACCTTCTTAAGGCGCCTTCTCTTCGCAAGCCCCCCCCCCCACCCTCTAATATTGAAGGTTGCAATCTTCATTGAGACTTGTTTTTTTTCTCCTTCTTTCCTTTGGCAATCTTATCTCTAATTTCCAAAGATTTTATTTGACCCGCATACACCTCGTCGTTGTTTTTTCCAAGTACCCCAAGATTATCTTTTGCAAAACTCCACATTCTATTTGCCAATGATATTTCATGCTCAGCCAAGAATCTTTCGTTACTAAACTGAATGCCAGAATCACCCACAGACACATCCCCCAGGATTGCAGGGCTTCCCTCACAACTAATTGAGATAGACAAGCCAGGATTGGGGGGATTGCGTTTAACGAAAAAAGTCCGAGTCTCAGATGAGTTACCTTTTGAGCTTCCTTCAGATATAATCAGATTCCTAGCCTCCTCATTCACCACTCCAATCAGTATGTTGTTATTTCTATTTCCTTTTGCTACCACTTTTGAGGTGATGTTAACCCCGCTCTCTGCACTACTAGCAGAGGATGTCCCACAAGCTTCCGCCTCCACTTCAGGAAGTTTGACCGGTTCACATAAAATAGCCGCCCCCATTTCACCTGCTCCCCCAATACAATTAGAGCCCCCAACACCATAGTTTACATCTGAATTGGTTTCCTTACACACCTCCTCACCTTGCACCTTTGGGATATCCCCATCTATATTTTTACCTTCCTCTCCCTCCACACAACCTTCCTTTGACCCTACATCTTCATCCCCAACCTTTTCATCATTCGAATCATCATTACTCTCTACATCATTTTCAAACAGTAGTGGATCATTATTATCCTCACTCTCCTCATCACTAGTCATCAAGGTCACAGCATCCCAATCATCTTTTGGGGGGGGAGAGACCCTCCCAATGCATCGGGCCACACCATTCCTCCAAAACTTTAACACTGAACAACTCATCATTAATTTTTGCATCCACCTCCATGTTAAACACGTCATAACTCCTTGTTCTTATCAATATCCTTGCCACATCCAAGGACTTCATCCTTCTAGTGTTCTCGTCCACACCTAAAAAAGTTCCAAATTTCCTTGCTAATGTCGAAAAGAATTCATTGTTCCAAGCATGGAGAGGAATACCATGACACCTAACCCATACCACCCTTTCATTATCCACATCAGATTCACTCCATCGTCTAATAACACTAAAGTGTTCATGCATCCAGTCCTTAGCATCCCTTATAAGATCATCTATTAAGCCATCCTCCACTTCCTCCAAGAGTACCAAGTTTGCACCCATTGGAGTTGCCTTCACTGCGAATACACCTTGCATATTAAACCATTCCTGCACCATATGCGTAGTGCCAGCATTCCATACTTTTGCAACGTACCTTTTTTTGAACTCATTCAATTCCTCTTCCGAAGCATTATACCACACCTCACATAGATTTTTTTTCCGGTGATACACGATGTTTTGCTCTCGTTGTTGCTGCCTCGGTATCCACCTGTTATTAACCTTACGGTTTCCACCAAGTCCCGCTACCAGCGCCAAATCCACCACGTTCAGTAACACCGCCATCACGACGTTGAAACCAGCTTCTTTCTTGACCATACAAGTTCCTGCCTCCAATTTCAAAATGCCCATTCACCTTCCCCTCAATAATCCTCCTCCCATTCCTTACAACATGATTTTCCTCCTCCATTACAGCAGCTTGACTTTTCCTATTCCTCCCAGTGATTTTTCCCCCAACGCGACCCTTCACATCCTCTTCCTTCTTCCCATCCGACACCACAACCGGCCTCCACGCCTTGTTCCCAGCTAGCAAATCGTTCCCATGCTTCGCCGTTGGGGCTGATACGCCCACGTCGTTCACGGCTCGAGCGAACCGAGGGATGTTTACATGAATCTTGTCAGCTCCAAATATTATGTTGTCTAGTTTCACCGCGGATATGTGAGGATCTGCGCACGTCAACAAACCGAGCAAAACCAAAACGTTTCACCCACTTGTTCCTCTTTGGCGGGATAACCACCTCCACCACTTTTCCATACAACTTGAACGCTCTGAACATCTCACTTGCACCGTGGGTCTCTGGGAAATCAGAAAAGTAGAACGTGAACGTTCCTTCCACTTTTCCATTCCAGCTGCTTGCAACATCAGTTCTGCTCATGTTGGCTATTATCTTCTTTTTTCTTCCTTCCACCAGCTTCCAACCGCCATCGGAATCTGTTTTGCCGTCGTGACCTTTGAGTTTCACGGCCTGCTCGCACGTGTTCTCTTCATTTACTCTCCCTTCTTTCTTTTCTCTCTCTTGCCACCCTTCGACTTCCGCATGCCCTAGCACACCCTCTCTCTCTTCTTTCTCTCTCATGTTTTTTACAGTTTTCCAAAAATTATATTAATGGATCAGGCATTTCTTTTGAGAAATAGATAATACCTAACCCTAATATACCCAGGGTTATTTTTTTTTGGGAGTAAAGATCCTTTCCATATGTTACTTGTGTTCTCCATTACTTTTTTTTCTTTCGTTTTTGAAATAATAAATATAATAATAACACGTTAAATGATGTCCAAATATCTTTTATACTATAATATGAAAGTAAGGGAGAATTCAAGTAATAGATAGGATCTTTTCTCGTTTTTTGTCCTAAAAAATTTGGGAACTTTGTGTTTAGTTCCTTTGAAAAATGTACACACTTTTAGTCACCACAATTCCTTTGTCAAAGCTTTATTTTTTGGTATGTTGACAGAGTGGCAAGAGTCACTCGAAACTCACACAACTGTGAGGTCCAGATTCAAATCTGAGACATGGTATGCAGCCTAATAATTTTGACATTTATCAGTTGAGGTAAGCATTTGTAAAAATCATGAGGGACTAAAAGCATTGGCGAATAAAAATATGAAAATCAAATTAAGCACCATGTTAAATATCTTGAGGGAGAGTTTTGCCGCACATTGTGGTCCTACCCGGCTCAAGTTAATTCGCTTAAATAAATACTAGAAATGTCAAAGCAGGCAATCGAATCCATCCTCTCCTGAATTCAGTGCAATTCTTAACCAAGTCGGCTGCCTAGCTCTGTTGTTTCATAAGCGTAACACATTATTGTTCAACCATTCTTCTTTGTTATTTTAATAAAAACCTTTGTACATTATTTTATATTTTTGAGAATGTTGTGACTTGAAAATTGTTCAGATCTTACCTACTTTTTCACGTGTTTAATGGTTGTTAGTTACCTATTTTATATTTAGGGATTTGATTTAAATTTGATGAGTAATGAGTTTAGTTAAGTTATCATCAATAGGAAGATTATGTATTTTTAGGTTTTTAGATATTAATCTTTATATAATCTTAAAGATTTTTATATAAAGATTGCATCTACGAATAAGACTAGATTTTTCATATTCAAATAATCTCCTGAAGTGTTAGTTTGATTTTTCCCGTTTATAGTATCTTTATAGGAATATACAAAATACCATAAGGGTTCTTTCGCAATATGAAATATACATATATTAAATCGAAATTAACATTTAAATAGTCAAATAATATAAAAAAATTACTCACTATATTTGCAAAAGTAGGATGATAATTTATAGACAAATAGGTATGTAGCTCTAGCTTTTCATTATAGTACTAGAGCTACGAACCTGCTATAATTCAGTCACTTACCACCCAAATTAAGCGCCATTATTATTCATAGAGCACTGATTCAAACCAACCACTACTACTCTCCACTTATATAAACTGCCAAAGAGGCTCATTTTCTAAGCATGTCTTTCCTTATAACAAAAATTAATTTAAAAGATGAAGGTTTTTTTTTCAATGATGCTGATGGTAGTTCTTATGGTGGAGTTGTATTTACCAACTGCTGAGGGTGTGACTTGCAGCCCAAAGGAAATGAGCCATTGTCTCAGTGCAATCACTTCCAACTCTCCACCTTTGAGTGTATGTTGTGAGAAATTGAGGGAGCAAATGCCATGCTTATGTAGGTATCTTAGAGACCCAAGCCTGAAGAAGTATATTAACCATCCTGGTTTGATAAAGGTTTCTAAAACTTGTGGGATTCCCTTCCCAACAGGTTTGCTAATTAACAACACCTTTAATAATCAATAAGAAATAATGCTCTCTACATAAATAATATTGTTGAATATGGTGTATATCAAAGTGACGGCTTAATGTCAAAGAATGATAAATAAGGAAATAATAGTGGTGTTCCATACGAAAAACTCGGGGGGATTACATAACATTCAGTAGCCTATTACGGCTAATACATCCGATCACACAGATCTCTGGCTACAACGGTGAACAATGTATGTTTGAGCCAACCCCTTTTGTATTTTCAAACTTATTTCAATTCAATGCCATTTCTTTTCGATAATCGAGTGCTTCACTCTTGTCCTCTTTTTTATATTAATCAATTTGTCTTTTATTTCCCTGCGCTTAGGCAATTCGTGATGTTCTTTCCTGCTTGGGATTGATTTCCGTGAATTGTTCGGGTTTTGTCTTTATTTAATTTTACATTTAGAAAAATCCGGTATGGAGTAATTGAGGGATTCACGACGTTCTGCTCTCTCTAGGTGTGATTTTCGTGTGTCGTTCAATTGCTCTGTGCCTTGAATTCAATCGGATGATCACCTAGAATCTCTAATTTGTTTGGTCGTAAACCGAATTCCCCTTGTTCGCCATCACTGTCTCGGTGCGTATACATCGGGGCTTGCATTCTAAACTCATCAATCGGTGAACTCAATATCTAATCCGAGTCATTTTCTCTCACATATCTCGAATTTATTTGTTTGACAGAAACCCTTAACGAAAAATACTCAAAAATACAATGACAAAACAAAAGCAAGAGTAACCCCTATTTACACTCGCGTAAAAGAATGGTAGGTGAAAACACATTTAAGTCAGCATTAAAAAAATCGAGGGAAAACAGGAAGCCATTAATTGCATTGAAAAAAATCTAAAGGCCAATACAAGCTCGATAAATGAAGAAGACGTTAGGTCAACCAGTCATAAATATATGTTGGACATCGCCAAAAACTTGACTCGGTGAAGAAACCATCACAGGTCGGCCACTCAGAAGGGCTAAGAGCACCTTCGCCCTAAAGGGATCAAAGCTTGTAGGGTTGTGTGCCAAGGGAAGGGACGGATGTGTGAACACAACGTGGGGGCAAATACCCCCACTAAAATCTAAACATTTTTTCACGAAACTAAGTATTTTGTAAAAATTTATAAAAGTTTTCTTATGTAAAAATATTATAGACTATATTTTTCCCCCACTAATAATTTTTTTTGGATTCGTCACAGACCAAGGGTGTTCGAATCCCCAACCTAGCGGGCCAATGACCGATAAAGAGCTTCCCAAGAACGAGAAGGTCCTATAGGGACTGGACAAGACAACCCGAAGAACTCAAGAGGCACCTACGTACCTACCACCATAGGCGACACCTGTACAAGCAGAGGCGGACCTACATTGTATCCAGGGGGTTCAGTTGGACCCCCTGGAAAAAAATGTTAGTATTAGTATCGCTATATAAAATTATTTTGAACCCCTTGTAATTTTAAATTTGCACTAGTTTCTTTAAATTTGCACCCAATTTTTAATAAATTTGTCTTATTAATCTCCGTAAAAGACTATTTATAAAACTTTAGGAAGTAATTTTATCGATATCACATATTTTTACGGACTACTTCTTATTTTCCTATAGTTTAGGGCTTAAATAGGTAATGACGGGTAAACTTAGAGACTAATTCGCGATTTACTCTTAAATAAATTTGGAGTAAGATAACTTGATTTCTTAATTTTAGTAAATTAAGTAAGGATATTTTAAAAAATTAAACAATTCAATAAACCAACATCTTTTATAATGATATTTTTGCACCCCCCAATCTAGGGTCCTGGATCCGCCACTGCGTACAAACTACGCCGTTGTACGGATCAAGGTCGTACCAATCAGGGCGCGCCCTGCTAAAAGACAAAAGAGAGATACGTGGCACGTAACTATTGGCTCGTACCGAGAGTAGTGGACATTCAACTACTCTTGGTGGCAGAGAAGGGACACTACTACGACGCAGAGGAGAGCATTATGGTGCCTCTAGATTAGTGTAAATAATGCATGTCACTGTTGTATAAGTGATCCTTTTTCCACACTCTACGAGGTCATCCTAAACAAAGTTATCATCTAAAGGGCTACACCTAGGGGCGGATCTTTGTATGGGTTGGGCAGGACCACAGTCCGTCCTAAAAATTCATATGAATTTACTATAATACCCGTATTTTTGAACAAATAACTACTAAATGTATAAATATTTTTGCACATTGTTTTGATGTTAATGGTGCAGTGCAGTGGTTGAGGTTGGGCACAATTTCAATGAAATTGCTTATCTAACACACTAATTACTAACCACTTTGCCTATAAAAAAAACTTTATTTATTTTTTACCAAAACGCTAACATAAATATTACAACAATTTCTTAAAAATGGTAACTGAGTGATTCAAACCTTGAACCTCAAGAGTATATTACACCAAGCCTAACCACAAGTCCTACAATGATTTATTTTAAATTTGTACAAACAATTATATATATACCAAGTAAAATTAAAATCAACTTAATTTAAATTATTTTTTTACAAATAACTTCAATTGAGTTTCTATCCAAAAATTAAAACTAATTTTTAGTCATTTAATTTTTATAAATAATTATTAATTTACATTTATCTATTTTAATTGTAATTTTATTAAACTTCATCAATGTAATATACTTTTTATTTATCTACCTTGTCGTTCCTCCACATCTCTTTTATTAACGGCCCAACCAAATTTTTTGTTCAAGATTAGCCACTGACTACACCATCCTCACCTTATACACAAAAACACGATGCAATGTGTGTCACTTATTATTTCCTCCAGGAGATTATGACTTTCAGCTCCTGCCACACGTATACTTAGCATAGAACTGAAGATTCTCCCCATTTATAAGATTTTGTTATAATAGACTAACAAAATCATGTATTATTTGGTAATTAGCCTTAAATCTCTAGCACAAGCACACTTTCATACAAATCCAATCTTCAGTTCATGGAGAACACGTAGCCTATTGGAATTGGATATTAGCCTACCACAATTCTCCCTTAATTAATGCCTCGGCAATTAAATCACACAAGAATTAAATAATGATTACAAGATATTTACAGAAAACTAGGATCACCTTATCTAATTATACTAATTCTTATTAAAGTAGTGGACCAAGCTAGTTTTTTTATTTGACATCAGTGGACCAAACTAGCTGGTAAAAGATGTTCTACCAATAAAAAATCCAGACATTAAATTCGTTTTTTAAAACCAAGTTATCATCCACGATTTATTGTGAAGACTAATCGCGGCGTATCCGATCGAGATTCATTTATGAGGTTGTCTTCTCCCGACAAATGTTTCTTCCTATGCGTCGGTCAAGGATCAAACCCAGAATCAAATGGTTAAGAGACCTAAGTATTTACCACTTGTGTCATACTGTATCATATTGATCGGTTTTGTCTTTAGTGTGTACATGAAATTGTGGAATCTAATAGTTCAACTCCTTGCTCAGATTCTCCACTTCTTAGTCTCTTTGGTGACAGCCATGTTAAGGAAATCTACTTACTAGTTAACCATATCTAGCGTATCTGGGAGTTCTGACTTTGATTTTGTGTCTGCTACTATCCAATCATCTAATTACCATTTGGTAGTCAATAATCACGGGAAATTGTAATTAAATCATCAACTAGAAAGGCCAAATTGTTTAGTTTACTATCATGAGAATTAAATAGATCAACAAGATCACTATTATCATTTGTTTGACCTAGATCAAACTCTCTCTCTCTCTCTCTCACACACAATTTTATGAATTTTTAAAATACATTCCTCTTTTATCCATCTTGGAGATTACTAGATTCAATTTTTTTAATTTTTTAAAGTAAAACACATTCCTCTTTCTTAACTTACACAAAAGTAGGCATGGCAATGGGCGGAGTGGGGACGGATTTTGCTTTCCCCATCCCCATCCCCTGCTAGAAAGAAACCCAGAGCATAACAAACTAACAGAAACAGTTCAGAGAAGATATTATCATTGAATGAATCTCTTAGTCAATTACATTTGTGCTTTTTGGTATATATACCTCAAGGTAAAGTATACAAGCTGACTTATCTACCTACTGTGACTATGTGTGCAGTGTATACATTTTAGTGTACAATTAATACAAGTTTTGTATTTGACTTGAGTCAACACTACTTGATATATATCTATTACTCCCCCTTCAAACTTGAGGGTTGACCAAGGAACTTGACAACCTTGAGTTTGAACCGAAAATTGGAGAAAGCAGCAGTAGGCAAAGGTTTGGTAAGAGCATCAGCTATTTGTTGAGTGCCAGGAATGTGTTTCACAGTTAGTTTCTTGGCAGCAACTTTTTCTCTAACAAAATGAATATCTAGCTCCAAGTGTTTGGTTCTCGCATGAAGAACGGGTTTGTGAGAGACAACATTCTCGCACTTAAGTTGTCACAGAGCGGAGAATGGAGATCGTGTAGGAACTGCAACTCGCAAGTAGAGATCGAACCCACAAGAAATCGGCCAGATTCAGCATAGCCATGGCACGATATTCGGCCTCTGCACTAGACCTTGCAACAAGTGATTGCTTCTTTGAGCTCCAAGATACTAAATTAGGACCAAAGAACAAGCATGAACCGCAGGTACTGTATGCATCATCAATATCTGCAGCCCGATTCGAGTCACAATAAACACGAAGAGAAAATGCAGTATTAGGTGGTGCTGCTTGGAGCAATAAACCATGACTTGGAGTGCCACTAAGATACCGGAGAATACGTTTAACAGCCCTCCAATGTGTCTCAAGTGGTTGGGAGAGAAACTGGCACACTTTATTAACACAATATGATAATTCAGGCCGAGTCAAGGTGATGTACTGCAGAGCACCTACTACAGATCTATACTGTGTAGGATCAGCAACCTTATCAGTGCCATGTTTGCTGAGCTTCACATTGGCAACCATTGGTGTATTAATAGAACTACAATTCAGCATACCAGCACAATTTAATAGATCATAAATGTACTTAGTCTGAGTAAGAAGCATAGAACCATCAGACAGTGTTTTTACTTCAATTCCCAGAAAATACTCAGGCCTTCCCATTTGTTTCAATGCAAATTTCTGATTAAGCTTGGTGATGAGATCCTTAATCAATTGAGGAGAAGAACCAGTTATTAAAATGTCATCTACGTACACTAGGATGTATAGGTGAACGCCTTTGGAGCTAAGAACAAAAAGTGAGTGATCACATTGACTAGCTTGAAGCCAAAACTGATAAGAGATTGCTGTAGAGTGTCATACCAGGCTCGGGGAGCTTGTTTTAGTCCATAGAGGGACCTATTAAGCTTGCAAACCAATGATTTATCTGAGTTTACAAAACCAGGCGGCTGCTGCATGTATATATCCTCTTTGAGATGACCATTTATGAAAGCATTATTTACATCTATTTGTTGAATGTCCCACTTGTAAGTGAGTGCCAATGTGAGAATAACTCTTATGGTGGCTGGCTTAACCACAGGGGAGAAGGTCTCATCATAATCTTGACTGTAGTGGTTATAACCCTTAGCTACTAACCTAGCTTTATATTTGTTAACGGATCCATCGGGATTTTCTTTTACTCTATAAACCCACTTGCATCCACTTGCTTTTCTATTGGCCGGTAACTGAGTTAAAGACCAAGTGTTGTTTCTCATGAGAGCATCATACTCTTGTTGCATTGCATCAAGCCGGTGAGGTAATGCCGTAGCTTGTTTCAATCGAAGTTGGGGCTACATTGGCAACAAACAGTCTAGGCTTAAGGGAGCCAATTTTAGAACGGGTAACCATTGGATGGATATTAGTTGGGGAGGTTACAGTAACTTGAGGAGGGGAATTTGGGTTATGTGAAGCATCATTAGGGTGTGGGGGTGATACTGTGGCTGGTGAGAGAGGGTCATTTGCTTCATAAAACCTTCCTGAAGTGGCTGTTGTAGGGGAATTAGCTGGTGTAGCAAACTAGCATCGTGTAGTGTGATGGCTGCGAGGATGAGCTTCAGTGGTATTTGGTGAAGCAGAGTGAGTGAGAGGGATAGAGGGGACAGTGACCGAAGAGGACTTTCTGCTAGAAGAGGAACTTGAAGAAGAGACAGAATTGAAAAGAGTAGGATAGGTGAAGGAATTTTCATGAAATGTGACATCTTTGGAGATGAAAATACGACCAGTAGGACTTAAGCATTTGAACCCTTTGTGGTGAGGTGAGGGACCTAAGTTAATACATTCTTGGCTGTGAAATTGAAGCTTATTTTTGTTATATGGGGTGAGTAGGGGAAAGCAAGTGCATCCAAAGGACCTAAGTGATGAGTAGTCAGGTTTGGTTTTGTAGAGAGCTTCAAAAGGTGATATGAAGGTTGGTAAAGATGAGGTGGGGAGCCTATTAATGAGGTAAGTTGCTGTGGTGAAGCTATGATCCCAATAGGTATGAGCATGGAAGCATGAGCTAATAGTGTAAGTCCCATCTCGGTGATTTGTCCGTGTTTTTCTTTCTACGGTTCCATTTTGGTGTGAAGTATAAGGGCAAGTAAACCTATGTTGAATACCAAGTGAGGTGAGATGCTTTGTGAATGGTAAAAACTCTCCCCCAGAATCTGTTTGCAGGGCTTTAACAGTGGTATTGTGTTGAGTTTTAACTAGCTGGAGGAATTGTGTGAGAGCCTTAAGTGCACCAGATTTGTGTTTAAGGAGGTACAACCACGAAAATTTTGTACAAGCGTCAACAAAGGCAATATAATATAAATAACCACAACTAGATGGAGATGGTGAGGGTCCCCAAAGATCAACGTGTACAAGTTCAAATGGTGTGTGATATTGTGTGGTGGAAGGTGGTGAATGAGTTCTATGAGATTTTCCAATGGCACAAGATTTGCATAGTTCAAATGTAGTATTATTAATGGAAGTATCAATGTTACAATGCTTTAGGACAGCTTGAACAGCTCTACTATTAGCATGGCCCAGCCTATGGTGCCACACATGATAACTAGAAACATTACTATTAATGGTATTAGTAGATGGTATATCACTTACAGGACTTAGGAATGGAAGACACATAAGTAAATCTTAGCGTAAAAGCAGAACTCTTTGAACAGCGGCTAGTGATGGCGAGAAAATGCAGAGCCATCAAAGCACTTCCTATATCCTTTGAGTAAGACTTGATTAGACCCCTGAGATTTTACAACACAAGTAAATGGGTGAAACTCAAAGAAAACATTATTATCAATTGTAAATTGGCCAACTGAGAGCAAATTTCGTGTAAGTTTAGGCACAAACAGCAGGTTTTTGAGAGTAAAGGTTAAGTTAGGGTTGTGTTTAGAGTATAATTTTCCTTTTCCAATGGATTTGATAGAAACAGGGTGTCCATCTCCCATATAGACCTGTTTGTTGCCTTTGTAATCAGTGATATCATGTAAATTATTTTCAATAGCAGTAAAATTTTGAGATGCACAAGTATCAGCATGCCAACCTTGTGTTACATCTGCAGGAACAGTGAACACCTCATCTGCACTCGGATCGTATGAAGTATAAGCAGCCAGAGCTTGTGGAGTGACTTCATCTGTAGCTGTGTCTTTCTTTGATGCTTCATTGGATGATGAAGGACCTTGATCATTCTGATCATTGTTAGCAGCTTGACGAGGGACATAGTTTTCATCATACCTGTACCAGCAGTTAAGAGCAACATGACCTGGTTTGTTGCACACTTGACAGATAGGGCGATTGGTTGACGGAGGACCACGGCCACGCCCCCTGCCACGACCAAAGCGACCACGATTGGAGAGACCACCACCAGAATAGCCACCTCTGTTGCTTGTGTGAACTAGATTTGCAGAAACCGCAGGAGTGGCAAGCTCTTGCCTAAATTTATCAAGTTGTGCTTCTTGCACAAGTAGAAGTGACTCCAATTCCGTCAAATCAAGTGAATCAGGTTTTGAAAACGCAAATAAAACGAGAGAGTTGTACTCCTCAGGCAAACCGTCAAGCACGACGTCAACCAAATCATATTCAGAGATGCTATCACCACTAGCAGCAAGAGAGCTTGCGAGAGCTCGAATTCGAGATATGAATTCAGTAATGCTTCGATTTCCTTTCTTCGTGGATTTTTAATTCGATCGCAATTGGCGATTCTTCGCATGCGAAGATGGCGATGAAGTGTTTATGTATAGTGTCCCATACCGGAACGCGTGGCGACATTCAAGCACTCGTGGAAGCATCGATTCGGAGAAGGGTGGAGAGCGACCAAGTGTAGAGTGCACGATCCGCACAAACCAAATGATCGTAAGCTTCAGATACTTTGTTCATCTTGCGATCATCAACCGAGTCAAATTGATTTGGAATTTCCGGATTGACAACGAATCGGTGAAGACGATGCGATGCAATTACGCCTTCTACCTGTTGATTCCAAATCAGAAAATTCTTTTAAATCAAGTTTGATACTCAGTTTTGGACCGGCGACAAAGTTCGAAGCGGTGGAATTGTTGGATTGTTGAAATATTGAGGGCGTCGCCGATGGAGTGGGAGTGGACACGATATCTTCTGGTGTGGAAGCCATGGATTCTGGCGAGAAAATGAAGGAAAAATCAAGGAACGGAAGCGAGAGAAGGTTCCAGAATCTATGGTGCGATTGATACCATGCTAGAAAGAAAACCAGAGCATAACAAACTAACAGAAACAGTTCAGAGAAGATATTATCATTGAATGAATCTCTTAGTCAATTACATTTGTGCATTTTGGTATATGCACCTCAAGGTAAAGTATACAAGCTGACTTATCTACCTACTGTGACTATGTGTGCAGTGTATACATTTTAGTGTACAATTAATACAAGTTTTGTATTTGACTTGAGTCAACACTACTTGATATATATCTATTATCCCCGAATCTCATATAGTTTCGTTCCCTACCAAAACTCAACGGGAATGTATTATTGATCTCATCCTCAGTGCCCAACGGGTTCGGGGATCCTATGACCCCATCCCCGTAACCACATCAATGTTGTCTTCTTTCTTTCTCTAAAATGCTATTGACGTCTTGACTCTTCAAAGTGTGAAGTAACACCACTAGTCAATATTAAAACCATATTGTTGTTTTCGTTAATCCATAACCAACTTGTAGCACGGATCGAAGCCTCAAATATACGAGTGAGACATTAGCGCTAACAAAAAATTTAGGGTTTAGTCAATATGTGGAGGATTTCTAATATAAGAGGGTAATATTGAAACTTTTTACATTCGGGGTGGGGACATATATCCCCATTACCCACCCCATCCCCGTATTTTGATATCGAGGAAAACCCAAACCACCAAAAGCGGGAAAAACCCTTCAAATCGGGAAGATTTGGATTGGTACCCACATGTACAGGTTTAAGTTTTCAAAGTTTGTACCAACTTTTTTTTTCTTTTTCAAAAGCTCTTTTAGAAAAAGTTTCCAAAATAAATTCCAATTCGGTGAAAAAACAAAAACAGAGGAAGCAATAAAAGCCTTCATAAAGGCCTACCATACCTAAATAATGTTATAATAATGCTCATCTATTGCCAAAAGTCAAAAGCACCATTTTTTATTTATTTTTGCCAATTAAAAGCACCAAAATTAATTGCTATTTCTATTTTTTAAAATTAAAAGCACACCACCACCTTCCCCTTATGAACACCAAATTCATAGTATTTAATTAACAATTCAAACAAAACAAAAAAGAAATTGTAACTGCTTCTCCAAAATGAATCCTACTCCTATCCTTTTACTAAAATTGATACTAGTCAACTACAATTAAATAGAAGAAAACAATTTTTTCAGTTTTAAAATAATCAATAAAGTCAATCTTTTTTCTCACAAAAAAAAGTCAACCTTTCTTTTTGTTCCCTCTCCTTTTTTTCTTCCTATTTCTGCAATGCAAGTTGAAGAACTTGCAACATTCCCACACACCAAGTTCAAAACTTGAATCCAGAATTTCATTTTACTCTCCAATGGGTAACGGAATCAGAAAGCTTTTCTTCTGTTCAGCTGGCACCGGCGCCGGAGATTCCTACGGCGGCGTGGAGAACAGCTCTGCCTTCATCTCCAAGCAACAAGACAAAGCATATGGCAACTTACTTTGCTATGTCAGACCGAACCCGCCTCGATTCTCCGGCGACTCACTTCTCGACGATGAAACAACTGTCATGACTTTCCGGTCAATCTCCGGCGCCACTGTGAGTGCTAACTCCTCAGCAACACCTTCCATTTTCCTTGATGACTCTCTTCAACATAGCACCCTTTTAGATTCATCTGCTTCGTTTGAAAGCTTCGGTTCATTCGCTTCAACCATGGTTCCTTTTCAATATCAACTTCACCATCAGCATCAGAATCAACATGCTCCTGTTAGGCGCAGCTTGAAGACGATTTTAAGTAGAGCATTTTCAAGTCTTGGTAAAAGATTTATTCTTAAGAAAAATGATAATGCCAATGCAAGAGTGAGTTCTAGTACTAGTTTGAGTGATGGTGATAGAAGTGAATGTGATGATCTTTTAATGGTGTGTAAGGATCTTCATTGGGCTCAAGGAAAAGCTGGTGAAGATAGAATGCATGTTGTGGTTTGTGAGAATCATGAATGGGTTTATGTGGGAATTTATGATGGTTTCAATGGTCCTGATGCAACTGATTATCTTCTTAACAATCTGTTTTATGCAGTATTTGATGATCTCAAAGAGTTACTTTGTAACCACAATGATGTGTTGAAGAACAATGATGTGTTGCAATGTCTTTCAGAGGGGTTGAGGAAGATTGAGGAAGAATTTTTGAAAAATGTTAATGAGATGATTACTCATAATCCTGTTTTGGCTATGATGGGTTCTTGTGTTTTGGTTATGTTGATGAAAGGTGAAGATGTTTACTTGATGAATGTTGGTGATAGTCGTGCTGTTTTAGCTACTCACACTGGGAATTCTCTTCAAATCACTATGGAACATAGCACTCATGTGAAAGAGGTAGTTTGTGGTACTTGTTATCTATACTCTCGGTTGAAAACGTGTTTGGTATCCGATACGTATCGTGTCGGACATGGACACTTCAATTACTTATTTTTTCAATATTTTTTAAATTAAAATCAGTGTTTGCGTAATGCGCAAAGCGTATCAAGTGTTCGTGTTAAGTGGCGATGCTTCATAGCTTGTTATTCGAGGAATAAAAATTGGTCTTTGAAGTTCATTTTAATAACCATTTAGATCTTTCTGAATTTCAGGAGGTCTGCAGAATCAGAAGGGAGCACCCAGATGATCCTTCTGCTGTAACTAAAGGCCGGGTGAAAGGTTGCTTGAATGTGACAAGGGCTTTTGGAGCTGGGTTTCTTAAGCAGGTAACTTCCTTGTCTATGCCGAATTACCTACATTATTACTTGCCAAAAATAAATATGATATGTTATATTGAATTAGATTAGGGCCGCTCCAGCCCAAGCCACTAAAGCAAGGGCTTTAATCCTCAAAATTTTATTATCACGTTATATTAATAATAGATTCTATTAATTTATAACAAACAAAGCCTAGCTTAATGGTTGGAGATGGCTTATTGGCTTGGGTTCGATTCTCCTGGCTGATAAATTTTTGGTTTTGATTGAATAAAAGCTACCTTGCTTGAACAATGTTGGTTCGATTTTCCAATAAGATAGAGTTTAAATTATATTGAATCGGATCGGACATCAAGAGTTTACATTGTTGTATTATCTTATAGGGTCTCTATTCAGAGTTTGCTTTAGGCCTTCAAATATGTTGAGCTGACCCTGAATTAGATTATTGAATATACTCTTCAGAACTAATCACATGGTATGTCAATTTTGTTAAAAGAGTCAATTACGGCACATAGGGCGAACCTTGACCCAAAAGGTAAAGTTGTTGCTTTGCGACTTGGAGATCACAGGTTCAAATATCATAAATGGCCTATTCACTTGCAGATGGTTAGGTTGCATACATCTACCCTCTCAAAACTCCACGTAGCGAGCACTGGCCCCCCTTTTACACAACTATGGTACATCTAGCATGCTAGTGGTCTTTAGTTTTGTAGCAACACAGTCAATACAATGGATACTAATAGTCTAATACTTCCTCTAGTCTTATTTTAAATTCATTGAATAACTGATGTATATAGTCTATGTTACAGTACATAACTAGAGAGTGCCATATTTGAAATTTAGGCGATGCGGATCACTTTAGTTTACTTCATAGTTCATGCTCTATGTTCATTAATTATTTGCCAACCAAATAATCATGTCATGACCCTCTTGGACTATTTTGCAGCCAAAACAAAATAATGCAGTGCTAGAGATTTTCAAAGTTAGCTACATAGGGGAAACACCATACATCACTTGTTCCCCTTCATTACACCACCACAGGCTCAGCCCAAATGACAAATTCTTAATACTATCTTCTGATGGACTTTACCAATACTTCACCAATGAAGAAGCAGTTGCCAAAGTAGAGTCATTTATCACTATGTTTCCAGATAAAGATCCTGCACAACTTCTCATTGAAGAAGCATTAAGTAGGGCAGCCCTAAAAGCTGGTACAAAAGCACTTATCTTTAAAACTATGTTTCACATGAAAGGAATTCATAATAAGTCATAACAATTTTATAATGAGCTTGATTTTTATTGATGCAGGCTTGGAATTTCATGAGTTGCTTGATATACCTCAAGGGGAACGTCGTCTTTACCATGATGATCTTTCTATTGTCATAATCTACTTTGAGGGAAAAATATGGCACTCTTTGGTGTCAATATAAGCTCCGCCGCTGCAATCTGGACCGTGTCATCAGGGTTTTTGATATCTCTACAACTGCAATTGAGGCTACATCAGTCGCCAATTCGTCATTGACTGCAATTCTCCGTAATATCAAAGACTGTGCGGTTGAGATTTAAAATATTGGATGTGATATAACAACTAATTATAGAGAGACTAACTGAAAGTTTGGGGAATTTCTCTTCTTGTTCTTGCTTTGCTTTCATTTTTATTTTCCCATTTTTTCTGCAATACAAAAGATTCCAAAATTAGGCCACACAAAGCTATCATTTCAAATTCATTTATAAAAAGTTGTTATATATGGGAGAGGATCATTTATGTTGAGTCTTTTGACAGCATATTAATAGTTTGTTTTCTTTCAATGGTATATCTATGTTGCAAGGGAAATATTCTGTTTCTCGTAGAATTTTATCATTGTTAGACCAGAGAAACCATGGAAGATCAAAATCACACACTTACACCGGAAGAAAGACGAGTGAATTTGGCGCGAGAGAAAAACGGTTATAACCATATTTTGGAAGTTAATTGCTTGACTAAGTTAATTGCTGAATTGTTATCCACAAACAATTCCACTACATCCTGCTTCTTAATTTTCAGTTCCTGCATTAGTGTGTCAAGCCATACAGCTTGAGAAGCTCCCATTGAAGCAGCAATGTATTCTGCTTCACATGATGACAAGGCAACCACTGATTCTTTTTTGGAAGATCAAGACACTGATGCTGACCCTATAAGAAATACAAAACCAGTAGTGCTCTTCTTATCATTTTAGTCACCACACCAATCATCATCTGGATACCGTTGCAATCCTTTCAAAACATCATTGCACTTGTTAGGCAACAAGATACTATAGTTGATTGTTCCATTTACATATCTCAAGATCCTCTTAGCTGTCATGAGATGAGGTGCTCTAGGCCTGTCCATAAATTTGCTAATCAAACCAACACAGAATGTAAGGTATGGTCTGGTGTTGTAGAGATATCTCAGTGCCCCTACAATCTGTTTAAACTCAGTAGCATCCACTTTTTGCTCTTCTCCATCTCTCCTAGATCAGTCATATCAAACTCATTCATCATATTTCTATTGAACCTAACCACTTTAGACTCATTGTTCTCTGTCACCAATAAGTCATCAACATAAAAACATACAATCACTATATCTCCACCCCCTAACTTCACATACACTGCATGTTCTAAGATGCATTTTACAAATCCCATACTATTTAATGACTTGTCTACTTTCTTATTCCAAGCTCGTGGAACATGTTTCAAGCCATACAAGACTTCAATTTAAACACCTTGTATTCACTGCCCTTCATCACAAAACCAGGTGTGGCTGGTCAATATACACTTCCTCCTCCAATTTTCCATTGAAGAAGACTGATTTTACATCTAACTGATGTAAATTCCACCCCTTGCACAACTGCATGAGGTACAACAACCCTCATAGTCAAATACTTTTTCATAATCAATGTCTTGCTTTTGGAGAAAGCCTGTTACTACCAATCTAGCCTTATACTTTCACTACCTCTCCATTTGGATTAACATTTGCCTTAAACACCCATTTCACCCCTATAGCTTTCCTTTCTCTTGGAAGTTTTCACTAACTCAAGTGTTATTCTTTTATATGGATTTTAGCTCTTCTTCCATAGCCTCAATCCATTTAGCACTCTTCATTGCTTCCTCAAGAGTTACTGGTTCAGTTTCAGCAAGTAGCTAGTTCAAAGTGCACTATATCACCTTCAACATTACTCATACAATCTATCAGCACCTCATAATCATTTTATATCTAAGGAACTTGTCTTCTTCTAATTGACCTTCTTGGCATCTCAACTTTGTCATCTTTAATCTCATTTTCTTGCACAGATTATGTTTCATCGTCAGGTTATTCAATTTGATTATGTTCAGTGCTATATGCTGTATTACTCTGATCTCATGTGTTATGTTCATCAAATACTACATCCCTACTGATCACTACCTTGTTGTTCACTGCATTCAACAATTTGTACCCACTAGTTGAGTGATATCCGAGCAGGATCATTACCTCACCTTTATGATCAAGCTTTGTTCTCAATTGGTCAGGCACATGCATGTAACATACAGAACCAAACACTCTGAAGTGAGACACACTTGGCTTAGTACCAGTCCAAGCCTCTTCACGAGTGATGTTCTCCAAGGCGTGCTGAAGATGAGAAGACACAAAATTTTGTAACTAGCCCTAATTTTTAAACGCAAAAAGACTTTTATACCCTCACAAATTTAACTATTTACTTCTATTTTAAAAGTTGTTCTATATTTTAACTGTGGGTGAATTTATTTTTAACCTAGACTATTAGACGGGTAGAACATATGAACAGTGCAACAGTTTAAATGTTCTGTTATTGGAGAGATTTGCCTTGATAAGTAGCCTTTCTTCACTATCATACACTTTCATTTAGTTATCCTCCATCACCATTATGTATCCCTTCTCTAGGAGTTGGCCAATGCTCAACAAATTACTCTTCATGCCTGGTACATATAACACACTAGCAATGAAGCAATTAAAACCATCCTTCGTCTTAATCATCACCTTCCCTACACCTTCCATCTTCATTGTTTAATCATTAGCAAATCTTACTCTACTTTTAATAGAGTAATCCAACTCAACAAATCAGTCCCTCCTCTCTGACATGTGTGTTGAACATCTAGTGTCAATGAACCAAGTGTTACCATTAATAACTTCATCCTTAGTAGTCACTATGTGCAAGGTCTCCTCATTCTTATCCTCCTCTTCAATTTCCATCTGAAGTATCTCTTCCTTCTCCTCCTCTTTTTGACCCATTTTGGCTTCATCACCATATAACATTCATCGGCAAAATGTTCATATATATCACAATTATAACATTGAATGCCACTCTTATCAAACTTCTTCCTATCTCCTTTTCCACGCATACCTCTTCCTCTATGACTTTCATCATCAATTTTCTTTTCAGAACTACCTTTGCTATTTCTAGAACTTCCTCTAGTAAAATTTTGATTGAAATTGCTACCTTTGCCTCTTCCTCCTTTGTAATTTCTTCTGCCTCTGCCTCTTCCTCTCTAATTATTGCCACTTATGTTGCCTGATTGCACAAATAGAACCTGTTCAGTGCTAGACTTCCCAATTTCACTTCTGTTAGCCTTTGCTCATGTGCTTTGAGAGATCCTTGAAGTTCTTCAAGTCTCATAGTTGATAAATCCTTTGATTCTCAATTTCTACAACAATGTGATCAAAATGGGGAGAAACAGAACGCAATATCTTCTCAACAATTGATTGATTAGTCAACGTTTCACCGCACGTTCGCATTTGATTAGTTAGTGTTTGAACTCTAGTGAAACACTTCGCAATTGATTCTCCGCTTTCCATACCTGGAAATTTGTATTCTCTCCTTAGGGTTTGTAATCGTACCTTCCTCAATTTGAGATCTCCGGCGTATGAACTCAGAAGAATATCCCATGTTGGCTTGCATGTCTCCGATCTTGCAATTTTTTCGAAAATTGCTTGATTCACGCATTGATGAAGGATGAACACTCCTTTGCAATCTTTCTTCTTCGCTTCTTTTTATGTATTTTGCTGTGCAGCAGTAGGATTCGCAGGCAACACATCGAGGTCGTTCACCACCAAATCCCACACATCTTGATTACCTAGGATCACCACCTTCATACACCACTGATCATAGTTTCTTCCATTAAGAATTGGAAAGTTCGCTGGAAAATGTCCATTCGTAGTCGCCATTGTAAAATTACTCACTTTTCACTCGAGTTAAGGTTTGATTTGAAGGTTTCTCGCTCGCTCACCGATCACTCGAAATTGCAAGTTTCGCTCACCTCACTGATCTTCATTACACTTCAACAATGGCTCTGAATACCATATGTTGGAGCAGAGAAACCGTTGAAGATCAAAATCACACACTCACACCGGAAGAGAGAATTTGGCGCGAGAGAAAACAGATTATAACCAAATTTTGGAATCTGAATTAACAACTACTTTTTTCACTATTGTGAAGGGTGTTTATAGTGACATACAACAATTACAGTATAACAGGTGCTACTAGCACAACTCTCAGCATCTAGATATGCTGATGCTCTACTAACAATTAATGACACAAAAATACATCCAATTTCCCTTATTGAATTCAAACTAGATTACTATATCAACAAACAATCATAACTTTATTATCAAGTCAAAGAATTACCTTGTTTCCTCTAATGACGAGAAAAGGCAATGCGGTTGATGAAGATTGTGATTGTTTATGCCAATTACATCAAGGATTTAAATTGTCAATATCAAGGATTTTAAAGGCTTGCAATTTAAAATGCATGGTTAACTTTGTAATGAGTTGATAGTAAAAGAGTTTGTCCTTTTGTGTATTTCAAGCTCATCACAGTTTAAATCTATTATTATTATTATTATTATTATTATTATAATAATAACATAAAACATTAATAATTTTAGAAGAAAGGGAGTTTAAATCATGTAGGACGATTCAAGAAGCAATTATCTAGCAGATAGACACTTTAACTGTAAAATAGAATAGAGCGAGAGCACCCAAGTCCTAAGGCACAAGGGATGTTGCACTGAATGTAGAAATGTGATCGTCTATATGTTTACATCCTTGAGGAGTACATTTTTTTTTTGGGCCTTGACGAAGTAACAATTTGAGACGGAGGGAGTAATGACTAACATTTTCCATTAAAAAAAATCTGTTGAAGAAAAAAGTAATCCAATCCAACATGTCCCCTCTAATAAACAACAAGGAGGTTGAAATAGTAGATAATGCTCTGCCACTGTCTGATTTGGCACACAAATTCAAAGCTACCAGATATAGAAAGGATTTGGGTTTCTCCCTCCCAGAGGCCACTTCAAGCTCCCTTTTTAAGCTAGGGATTTTTAGGCGCAATAGGCGTCTTCTAGATCTGCTAGGGTTATCTGATGCGACTATCGACATTGCTTCTTCTCCAACTCTGACGACGACTTCTATGTCTCTAGCCCCTCTTGTAGCTCCTCGCCTCTTCTGTTTGCCTCCAATGCTTCCGCCAACCTCTCATCTCTGGCGACAACAGTGTGTGATTGGTGGTGGTGATCCTCCATCTGATCAGAAGCTACCGCCTTCCTGCCTTCCCCCAGAACCGCCATACCTCTCCCTTACCATGATTCTGATCGTTATCCACCCCCACCTAAACCCCATGACGTTATTTCTACCCATATCTAGTGCTTGACTCAGATTAAAACCAATATATACTATCTCTCCTCTTAGAATACACTTCTTTGTATTAGAAGTAATTAACTAGATAGTCTGGAGCAATTCAGATGCTTAAGGTTTTTTAACTTAGATATTGCATGAATCCTGTACTGTACCCGATAGTGGATAGATGTTTACACTTCATGTAATTTCTCTGGTTTTTTTTGGCTATGAATGAATGAAATATCATCCTTGACCCAAAGAAAAAGATAAAGAACATGTTACTACTTACTACTCTCAAGCACGGTTAACAAAGAAGATCATGGATTTTAATAACCTTCCAGACTGTAACGAATATGCCTTGACTACTGTGAGTTGCACTCTTTGGGATATCTGGAAAAGTAGAAACCAATGGATATTTGGAGGCAGCTTTCCCAAGTCTAGGGTACGGCTACCCTTCAATCTGCTAACGCTATTATCAGTGAGTTTACAAACCAGTCCATAAAACCAAAGCAAAAGCAGCAGCAATACGGGATTATTTGAGCAGCTAAAAGCAGATGGAGATTGCCAAGACAGTGCCTTTTAAAACAAAAAATACAGATGCCAATTTTAACAAGGATAAAGGGGTAGGAGCAACAGGAATTATGATACAGATCACCAATGCAATCCGGGCCTTTTTACTAATTAAATGAATATAGTCTCAATAAATACCCACAAAAAATTGCACATACTGAACATATGCAAGGAAAACCAAAATCTAGTGCCCTGCACCAAGGAAAACAGCAAGAACTTACAGACTTCAGAAGATATATTGACATTTATACAATTGAATTTTACAACAGTGACGGAGAGGATTTACTTCATGAAAGGGCAACTTCATGCTGCATATGAATGTAGAAACCGTTTTATACAGGTGAATAAGATGAACTAAACTATCCACATCATATTCCCTAACTCAATAATCAATAGAGGCGCCAACGACAAAAATGGGAGGATATTTGTTCATAAAATTTTAAGAAATGCAGATCCAAGATAAAACTAGCAATGCAAAAAGGTCCTTACTCCTTAGCTTTATTATACTCTGGTAAAATCCAAATTATGGCAAGTAGGATTGCATGGATAAGGGCAGTCGATAAGCTTTATCACTTGGTTGTCAAAAAACCAATCAGCAACAGATTCAGCAATTGTCTGCTCCAAAGGCAACAAGAAAAGGGTAGTTAGATAAACAGTTAGGTATGAAAACTAAAATTTAAACTCGACAGGGACTGTAGTTTACTGAAGCTTTATCTTTTACACTTTAAGTTGACGTCACAACAAAGATTTGACTGCAATGAGCTCTCAAGCATCCTATTAATATTCTTAGGAATACTTCTACTAGTATTATTATTCTAAACTAAGAATGTTCTTAAACCTTTTTTAGTATAAAACTATTAAAAACATGCTGTAGGATAAGGTGGATTGGAAGAGTTAAAAATAACTTCAATTCCCATGGAAATATGAGATTCCCACCGTTTATCATGAGAATCGAAAGTGACAAAAGTATAGGCAAACTAAATGTCTGGGAATCAATAATACCCAAGAATTTTTTTAGACTTGACACAAACATGGGAATGTTACATTCCCTACCACACTTTCCCCGAAATAATGTTACATGTTTTGCAACAAACACACACTAAAGATTCAAACATGGGTAGTATCATTAGTGGAGTTGCATACTTTCAAATTGGAACCATGACCATCCTAAAGTCTTATACTTCCATTACATATCCTTTGTAATGCACCACGATTATAATTTCTCAAATTTATGAATCTTCCGTTTTCAACATATATATTACAAAATCACAAATAAGATGAAATTGGGTGAAGGCAATGAGACATGAAGATATGAATATGATCCCCTCAGCAAATGAGAGGAGCCAAAACAATGGTTTACCTGCCTATCAAAAAAAAAAACAAGGGTTTACCTTATCGTTTATTTTTGGAGAATTGGGTGAATGCCATGTCTCTCCTTTAAAAGTCTGGCAATGGATGAAGCAGGAATCTATAAACACTCCAATCTCTTTTCGTTGCTGGAATTCACTCACAGTCTTCAGCAAAGAACTACGAAAACCTGACAATAATAATTTCCCAAGTTATCCAAGCCTCAGTATGGATACTAAATTAGGGCAGAGTGTCAAATATCCATTGTTATCCTATGCCACAGTTGAATCCAGCAACTATGGTGTTTGAATCAAGTTCCATTAGGGGCTGCGAAAGTTAATTAATTAAAAAAGACATTTTCTATATATGGTTGATGTCAAAATGATCAAGACTTTAGCAAAATATTCAAAGACTAGAAGGCAAGGCAATCAAATTGAGATTTGAATCATGAATTGAGAGACCTATTTTCCAAACTGTGAATCGAATATTATCATGACTCGTACAATACATAATCAATAAAAATACACCATTTTTAAGTAAAAACAAGTGACAAAAAGAAAAAAAAACAAGTTCATATATCTTATATAAACTACAAAATAATTCAATACCCAAATCCTAAATCAAAGAGTGCAAAGCAGCAAGTGGGAAGAAAGAGCAAGTGAGGACCTAAGAGAGAGCATTGTCTTCAAACAAGAGAAGGGAAACCAAATAACAGAAGAGCAGAGAAGATGAGAGGGTGCGAAGCACCGTGTAGGCAAGAAGAATAAAAGAATCACACTTTATGAGGGAGTAAGAACCAAAAACACCATATGCTAGAGTTGTTCGCTTGTGAATCTGAGTTGGGTTATTTGGAAGGTTTGATTTTGGCTGATTGTGTTCCATTTAAGAAAAAAGTTGCGACAAAAGAAAAACCGAGTAGGGCTTCTAGAAACAGGGTCAAACAACGGGCCAGTTACTGAGCTGCACCCACAACGGGATTTGTATAGTGTGTTGCAATTCACGAATCTTGGAATTTGGGTTGAGCCTATCTCAATCCTATAAAACCGGCTTCCGATGTGGGACTCTTAACACACCCCCTCACGCCCATGACTGGGCAACTGGAGCATGGCCCAATAGCGGATGGCCAAACGGATACAGAATCGAGAATCATGTGGGACTCTTAACAATGAGATTCGAGATTCATGTTGAGATTTAGGACCAAAAGAGATTTGTACTCCGATTTGCATCATTTGTGTTGGATATCATTTCGAATTGAGATACGAATCGCATGAATCATAAGACACTGGTTACACTGCTATAACGTAGCGGTGGAGTTTACTTACTGTGAAGTGTATCAATCAGGTTAGCATTACAATTGTGAATGTTCAATTTGCAGCTTTTCCAGCGACCATGGGGATCTGATCTTTCAGGTACCAAAATATTGCGTATCTAAATACAATTTATTTTGCATCAGATGTCTGTCACAGAAAAATAAAATGTTTTACATCAAGGAAACATGCATCCTGAGGAAGCTTACCTGCCAAAAATCATAAGCTGGGTGAACAAGGAAAACTGGAGTCTTTATGTTTTTCAAAATTTCTAATGAAAAGAAACACTGCATTAAAAATCAACAGTTGGTTGTTAGCTGAAACATACGTCTCAAATAAGTTACAAACTATAACGAAAGGTGTAGCAAGAAGTTTAAGAAACTAAAACCTGCCTCAGATGGTTCCATTTTAGCAATGCACTCTTTGTGCAAACTTTTTGCAACACCCTGACAGATATGTGAAATTTAACAATTTACACTAGCAGAAAAACCATTTTTCCTGCTTTCGATTTATACTTAATAGATAAATATAGTTACCACATTCAATAGACTGTTCCATATAAGCAAGCACAGCATTACCTGAAGCTGGACAACATCATGATAGAAAGATCTCATTGTGCTGTTTCCGAGAATATCCTTCCTGAAATTTATGGAGTAAAGGTTATACTAATTTATTTTAATTGGTAACATAATAAATTGAGGGTAACATGAAACATACAGGTATAAACCAGTAGTCAAAAATGCATTAGATTCAACAATTTTCAAATCTCATAAACAGCTAATGAAACTCAAATATTCTGGATACAAGTTATTGTTTCTCATAGAAGAAGATCATCCTGGGGTCACCCATTATGTAATAAGATATATGTATTATTGGCAACGTTTTTAGATTAAATTTTACTAGAAAATATCACTATAGGAAAAAGGCAATGATATGTTTAGAGAAACCTACTCATCTAGGAAGAAGCCTGCATCAGCAAGACACTTGACAGTGGCCTCCTTTGGAAGCATTTGGCGGAAGTCATCACAATGTATAAGAGTAGCCAATCCCCCAGCAGAGCATCCTGACAACAGAGCCTACAAAAGTAGCCTTTTCTATCATCACATGCTCAGAAGTTTTTGGTCAGGGCTAATGCATCATAACTCATAAACAATTGATCATGTTAAAACATATTCTCTTAAGTAAATTAAATTTGACTATTCAGATTTCAGAACTCACTTCATATCAAATAGAAGACACAAGAAGAACTAATAAAATGCAGTGATATTTTCTTTTCATTTGAAATTGCACTAGTTGAAGGCTCATTGGTTAGCAAACTGTAAATTTATATAAGAAGAGGATAAGAATAAGGAAAATATTTTTGCTTCTCGCTCAAGTAATTTATCACATAGCAGAACCACTTTCTTATGTTTAGCAACTTAAGCCCCAATAAAAGTAAAGATCTCCAATTATGACTTACAAAAAGATTAATGACATAATATGACTTTCACATGCATGAACTAAGGAAAAATGCAGAACAAATTAAACAGCACTATTATTGTTAATATTTTAAATAATAACTTCAGAAAAATCGGCAAAGAAAAAAAGGTTGGGTTACGGTGAAAGTATAACCTGTTTCACTTTAGACATGCCAATTGATAAGAGTTCATCCATAATAGCTTCCCATATGATCTGGCCTCTGAAGAACAACCCATTTCCTTTCTACAGTAAATCATATATTTTTTTAAAAAAAAAAAAAAAAGAACTCACATCAAAATAACTTAAATGTGAAAAGGAAAATTTTCTTGATATGCAGCATACAGAGCTACCAACCAATACCAAGTAATAAATAAACTTATTAAATTTCAAATTTGCAAAAGTAAACCAACACTAACCTCACTCTCTGGGTGACCAGCAAAAGATGCACCGTCACAATAGCGTATCATCACCTTGTTCCAGTTAAAGAAATCTGAATAAGTTTGGCACATCCAACTAAGTAACATAACTTGTTCAACAGACACGCACATTCAAGCAGCACAAACCAAGCATATCTGGTGGTGAGCTAGAATATCGAAACTAATTGGCCAGGTTTGAGGGAATATCTCACCAAACCAATCAAATTTACAACAGTGACAATCTAATATCCAATTTGTCTAACGATTAAATAACACAGGACCTATGTCAAAAAACACAATGATGTGGCATTTCATGATTGGCTAATTTTATAAAAGAACTAAAACCCAAACATCAAAATTGAACTCTTACATACAAATTGCAAACTACTGCAACATCAGAAAAGACAGAGAGACCAAGATATTGTTCATTAGTGAATAAAAGTGAAGAAGTGTTGCTAGAACATTATAACAAGCATGTCATAAGTAATTTTACCAGGATTTTGAGAGGATTCGGAGCTTAATATCCCTGAAAAAGGAACCAGTTTGTCCATATACTTGGATGAACCCAAAGCGGTCATTTTTCGATAAGAACAAGAGGATATTGAACTGCACCACCCTCCTCCCTGCACCACCCAAAATTAAAATCAGATCAATATTTTAAAAATGAAGCCATCCAGTCACACTACGGCGATGGCTAAAGTGGGGAAGTGATAGGAACCAACTAGTTTATTGCAGAAAAGTAGGAAAAATACAATGGATTCCTAGAGTATTCGAGAGACTCTAGACTCTCCTAATGCCAAAAGGCCCCAAGTCTATACAAACGACAAGATAGCTCCCTCTCTCTAAGCCTTTCCTCTTATTTGTAGGCAACATGCCTTCCTAGCTCATCCTCACCAACTCCACAACTAAATATCATATTCATTTTTCCTTGTTTTCTTCCGAATTAGTATTTATTAGATCACCGTATTAGTCGTGAGGATGAGAAAGAATATGAGCTTCTACGTATGGGGTGGCGCCGGTCAACGTGAAGTGCTAGTCATCGTTGGGGTTTAGAGCGATTTTCAAGTATGAGTCCACCGCGTAGAACAAGTGTCCATCCTAGAAGTCGCCATCGAGTAAAGAGGACTACCTCTATAGCACCTACACCTCAGGGACATGTCCGACACGTGACTATTCGGACACCAACACCTGTAGTGACACTTCAATTACTTCCATTTTTCAAATTAAAATTGGTGTCTACATGTCCACTATCTGTGTTGGTGCTTCATAAGACTCAACTGTAATGATTAATTCACTTAATGACAGCTACCATTGTATTTAGGTAGTTAGAAAACGGTTATTTAGCTGGTCTATGTATTTCAATATATGTAACTAGATCGTCAACATAACAATCATTTCTCTCTTTGTGAACACAAACACTCAATTTCACAGTAAATTAGAAAAACCTCGATGTGTAGCACCCAATTGCGAGATCCAGATCCAAATCCCTTTTGGAAATGATAGCCGGGAGCACTTCCGTCCAAACAAACTGCACAACAAAGAAAACTGAGAGTCAAACACAAACTCCTATTTAATTGATTAATTAATTGTTAGTGTGATTGGAAATTACATGCGCCTGTTTGGTTAGTATTACGGAGTGGAGTGAAGGGAATGAGGAGGGATTGGGAGTGAATTTGGGAATGGGAATGAGAATGAGAATGAGAATGGGAATGGGAATTGGAGGGAGGATCTAATAGGGTGAGGAAAGCGAGAGAGAAGGTAAGGATTAAGGCGAATGCGGCGATTGTGTAGTCTTTTGATGTCCATTTGTTGAAGAAGAGAAGAGTGCGAGTGCGAAAGTTTGTGGTGGAAGGAGACGGATGCATGGAGGCGCGTGGTGTTTGTTTGCTGAGTGCAAATCGGAACTGCCTCTGTACGGGTACGAGGGAGTCAACGCACGGATTTAACATGCTTTCATGTTTAATGTTGAACTAGTAGGATACTCGTGCATACGCACGGCGCACGGGTGGTGTCATATTCTTTTTATGATTGAACTTAGACAATATTTAAGTAGTCTGAACATTACCCCGTGAAAATAACGACAAATTTAAAGTAAATGAAAAAGGAGTTTCAAATAAAAAAATAGATTAATATTAAAATCTAAAATTGTAAAAGTATCATTTAAAAACAATTTTACATTTATCTCATATTTTTTTATATATCAGTGCAGCTATCCTATGTTTTTATATATATCATTGCAGTTATCCCCATATTTTTTATATATTAGTGCAGCTATCCCGTGTTTTTTATGTATCAGTGCAGTTATCTCATAATTTCAATTGATTTAAATATTAATCAGTTTAAATAGTCATTGAGCTTTATTAATCCCGTGTTTTTTTATATATCACTGCAGTTATCCCACGTTTTTATATATCAGTGCAGTTATCTTGTAGTTTCAATTATTTATTTTAATTGATTAATAGATTATAATAGATAGTAAAACTTAGATAGTAAATTATCAATAAGAAATATTTGTTTTAAATTAATTAGTAGTTTAAATAGCCATTAAGTCTTCTTTTTTTAGATAGTAGGTTTATAGAAGTCTTCAAAAATTATAATTATCAATAGCAAATATTAATCCCGAGTTTTTTTAAATATCACTGTAGTTATCCCGTGTTTTTTATATAGCGATGCATTTATCTCGTAGTTTCATGTTGATTATTTTAGTTGATTAGTATATTATAGTAGATAGTAAAAGAGAGTTAGTAGATTATCAATATGAAGTGATAAGAGAGTAATTTTAGTAGAGTAGTGTTTCTATGAATTTATAAATTTAGTTAATAAAAACTGATTAGTGAAGTGATAAGAGAAAGAGAATAATTGTTTGTTAGAAAAATAAAATTAAAGTAAAACGAAAAAAAATGAAGAAAGAGAGTGTAAGAGAAAAGTGAAAAGGAGGAAAGAGAGTGTAAGAAGAAAGAGGAAAAAAAATGAAGAAAGAGAGTGTAAGAGAAAAGTGATAGGAGAAAAAAGAGTGTAAGAAGTAAGAGGAAAAAAAAAGTAAGAGATTATAGTATATAGTAAAAGATAGATAGTAGATTATCAATAAGAAGTGATAGTAGAGTCAGTTTAGTGACAAATATTTGTTACATGTTTTTAAATATTAATCAGTTTAAATAGGCATTAAACCTTATTAATCCTGTGTTTTTTTATATATCACTGCAGTTATCCCGCGTTTTTTATATATCAGTGCAGTTATCTTGTAGTTTCAATTATTTATTTTACTTGATTAGTAGATTATAATAGATAGTAAAACTTAGATAGTAAATTATCAATAAGAAATATTTGTTTTAAATTAATTAGTAGTTTAAATAGTCATTAAGCCTTCTTGTTATTTTAGATAGTAAGTTTATAGAAGTCTTCAAAAATTATAATTATCAATAGCAAATAATAATCCCGAGTTTTTTTTTTAAATATTACTGTAGTTATCCCGTGTTTTTTTATATAAGCGGTGCATTTATCTCGTAGTTTCAATTGATTATTTTAGTTGATTAGTATATTATAGTAGATAGTAAAAGAGAATTAGTAGATTATCAATAAGAAGTGATAGTAGAGTAATTTTAGTAGAGTGGTGTTTCTATGAGTTTATAAATTTAGTTAAAAAAAACTGATTAGTGAAGGAGGAAAGAGAGCGTAAGAAGAAAGGAAAAAAAGGAAGAAAGAAAGTATAAGAGAAAAGTGAAAATAGGAAATGGAGTGTAAGAAATAAGAGAAAAAAGAAGGAAAGGGAGTGTAATTGACTTGTTTGCCCTCAAAAAAACTTAGGTGCCAATATTTTAAAGTGGGTTAATTGGTATTTTTAGTTGTGGTTTAGATGTATAGATATAGTGTAGATTTTTATATAAACGGTGCATTTATCTCGTAGTTTCAATTGATTATTTTAGTTGATTAGTATATTATAGTAGATAGTAAAAGAGAATTAGTAGATTATCAATAAGAAGTGATAGTAGAGTAATTTTAGTAGAGTAGTGTTTCTATGTGTTTATAAATGTTAGGCTAATGGGCGCCACTTTGTACTTGTTTGGTTTTTTGGCGCTGGCTATTCTTTGCTTGGGTTGTGTTTTATGTCTTTGTTTTTGGTGTTGTGGGCTGATGCTGGCACATTTTTATGTTGCCAATGTTGTTGTTAAATGACGATGTTGTTGATGATGGGCTTAATGCCAAAGTGACGATGATGTGATAGATGATGTGATGATGTGGACATTATATTTGTTGATTGTTCATGAAGTCACATGCATACATAAGGCTGCGGTCTCGACAATATAAGGTTGTGGTCTCGACGATATGCCCAATTGGCAATAATAAGTGACGATGATGGTACCACATGCATACTTGCACTTTATACATTCATGCTCATCATTGATAAATATTATTTTGGTTGGTGTGTAATATGACTGTGTGGCAAATATATATAGGTATAAATTGTGAAAGTTGTCATATATAAATATATAGATGTATACGTATATGTATGTATTGTTGTGATTGGTATAGTTCTATGCTCTAGCATACTACTTATTATAAGCTTGATTATACGGTTTAGACTCACCCCTTTGTTGTTCATCACTATAGGTAACCGTGAGTGAAGACTTGTTTTCCTTCATGTCCCGAGTCGGTCTTATGCTCTGATACGTAACACTCAGGGGATGGGCGTTAGATTTTTCTTGTTTGGTTTATTTGGTTGTTGAATAATTTTTACTGAGGATATTATGTTATTGTTGAGACTATGATTTGCTTTTATGAGATTTCATTTTATTCTGCTGCGAGATGTATAAGTTCCTGTTATGTGAACTGAATTAATGTATTTTTGAGGATTCCATCCCACTTGCTATGTGTTACGTATTATATTGAATTATAAGAGAATTTGTTATTATGTTATCGTTGTTTAAATGAAGTGAGTGTAGCATCCCGTTTGGACGAATTGAAAAATAATTTTTAAACTCTGATATTTATGCTTTAAATTTCCGGGTAGAAATGGGGTGTTACAATACACATCATACAAATAATTGAAAGAAAACTATTTGATATAGGTTCTCTTTGATAACCACCATATGAATCTTTAAGGTTTTAAATATTATCTGAGTGGGAGGAGTTGCCTGCAATGAATCAAGGTGGACACGGTGATAGCGAAGGAGGAAATCGTAAAAAAGTTGTTTTGGCAGATTCATGCTAATTTAAGCTTATTTATTATGTAACCAATAGATTGTTCTCTGGTCGTTTACTGGAATAAATTATTTTTTCTTCCGAGAAAATGTATGCTTACCTATGTATCTCAGGTAAAAGAATATTTCTATTCAATTGATTTTTTCGGTTTTAATTGGGAATTCAAATGAATTAATAGGAAGTTTTGATTAGGAAGTTTTAATTGAGAGTTCAAATGAATTAATAGGAATTCAATTGTAGATCTTTATTTTGTGCGAAGGATTTGATTAGGAAGTTTTGAAAATACGTTAACCATAACCGTGGGATGATAATTGAATGTGGTATGGAACATCCTGACCATCCACACCAATGTTTTAAAACTTAGACCGGTGACCGACTCGGTGAAGGTACCACCGGGTCACTGGGTCAATGGTCGACTGTTAAACCGCATGACCATTAACTCGGTCTTGATTAGAAATTTTATAAAAACTTAATTTACTATTAAGTTTACGAAAAACTATAATTTATAAATTTCATAGATGTAAAACTTAATGTATTAATAAAAATTGTACTTCAAAATATCTTATAAATCATACTTTAAACTACCATATTTATAGATTAATCATATATTTGTATATATCTTCCTTATATATATATATATATATATATATATATATATATATATATATATATATATATAAGCATCCATGATCTTTCATAACCTACATGTTATATTCTCTTTTTTGTAACAATTATCACAAACTTCAGATGGCAGAGTGGTAAGGCATGTGCAACGCCAATGCATTGTCACGGGTTTGATCCCCTGTGTTTATAGTTTTGGTTTTTAATAAAATTATTAAATCTTGTGGTCCACGTGGCATTCCACATATTTGGAGTTATTTGATTGGTTTGAGGTGTAATCCTAGGTGGCAACATTTGTGAATTATATTACTTATGATTGATTTAACTAGAAATGCTTGGTATGGCTATGTAGTATCCCATTAAGCTATAAGCAGTAGGCTTCACTATACTATATGTTATCATTGAGCTAAAAAAACACAACATTTTAGGATCAAATCATTCTAACTACTGCATGATATAATAACGAAGGACTTCAATAGCAGTATATCCACACATAGAACCCCAATTTGCCAAACCAGTGCTCTAAATAGGGATGGCATCTTCTACCCGTGTGTGGGAATCTCCGTGGGGACTGCCCATTTTAGGATCTGACCGAGAGATTTTTCCCAGGGGGACAGGGACAAGGATAGAGGAGAAAATTCCCCTGCAATCAATTGGAGATGGGGATGGGACCATGTCCCCGCCCCAAATACATTACATAAATACCCTTATTATATATAATAAGGGTTGGTACATAGCCTGGATTGCAGTGAGTATTGGTTATGGGAATAATTTGTTGGAGGGAAATTTTGTTAAATGCACCAAATGTTGAAATTTGATTTTTCTCAATGCAAAAATTAAAACGAACGAAATTTCCGTTTCGGTTTAGTAAAAATGGAAATTAAATTATTAGTAATAATGTTATAATGTGAGAGAGAGAGAGAGAGAGAGAGAGAGAGAGATAGAGAGAGGGGGAGAGAGAGAGAGAGAGAGACGCGGTCAGCCACGTAAATGGTCAGCTGTAAATAGTAAAACTGGTTGTTGAGGTGTTTTAGTGAGCAGCTTATGTGTGTAGTTAAGATTAAGATTAAAATTTGCTTCAAAAAAAAGATTAAGATTGAAATATTATATATATTATGATTATAGCATGCTATTATTCTTGTCAAAAAAATGCTATTATACAATTTTTATAATATTACGATATTATACATTTTTATATTACAATATTATACATTTTTTTAATTTACATGAGATATTATACATTTAACACCAATTATTAAGGTAATAATGGCAATTGTAATAATGCCGTAGGATTTGATGATGCATATCGCTCGGATCTACATATTTATAAAAATATCGTTGAAAGGCACATTTAATACTCAATGTTATGGCCAGCCGAAATTTTATGAAATGGTGACCCGTTAGATCATTAGCAAATCAATTTGCTGCGCAGTGAGCCGTATGATTTGGTGATACAATGCGCTTGGAGCTGATGTGGACGCCATTTGGCGTGGATATGATGACGTGAAATTACGTCAGATCTATCATATTTATTCTTGTCTGGTGACGTGTCGGGTACACGTCATTACTTCATAGTTTATTATTATTAAGATTAAGATTAAGATTAAGATATCTATCAGAGTTAGATTTAACCATAAAATGGTTGCATTTACATTTATTGGTTTGACTTGACCATTTAATGGTTGCATTTACTTTTGTTATTAATTTACATGTATTTACATTTATTTGTTTGACTTCACCATTTAATGGTTGCATATACTTTTATTATTAATTATTAATATAGAGTGCAATAAAATACAAAAATAAAAATTTAATCACATTTTTATATTTTCTAAGCTTATAAAAAGAAAATGATGTTAGCTTTACTTCTCACAAGAATTAAAATACAAGGTGAAATTTCTCAAAATGACTTTCTATCAGTCTTATCTTTTTGGTGTCTCCTGCATCACTTTGGTCTTAGTTTCAGGTAAGTGTAAATTGATATTCTTTTATTTTTAGTCGAAAAATTAAGTTCTCCCATAACATCACGTAACAACTATTTCATGAAGTTGTTTAGGTGAAACACAATACATGGTTTACTGCATGCTTACAAATAACATATTTTTTATAATTTTTTTTAAAGAAAAGAAAGAAACCTAATATCATAAAGCTTTTAAATTTCATTTGGTTCAGGATTTGTTACTAGTTTGGCGACTTCAACAGGAGTACCTGACAATCATCAAAAGTGTTTTTTGAAGCTTGGAGAAGGCATAGACCTATGCAACAGGTTTTGTGATAGGGACTGTGCTGATGCAGGATATTTTAAGGGTGGAAAGTGTGAGTCACAATCAGCCTGGGATATGTGGTGTTGTTGTAATTAGTAATGAGTTCTTAGTGCATGTCGATGTGGTGTAGTTGTAACGAGTAATGAATTCTATTGTACCACATCAATTGAAAATAATAATATTCTTGAACTTAGATTTGAGACTTAAAGAAATTTGCACAAAACTAAAGAGCCCAAAACTTTATTATTAGTCACTTAATTTCAAAATAAAGTAGTTAACTTACATTCTCTTCTCTTAAAAATCCTTGTTGAACCTTTTTAGTGTTCTAAAAAAATCTAAGTTTTTCATATTTACTACAATAAAAAATAGGGTTTTTCTACTAGAACATTATAATATTTTAATGTTTTGATATGTGCTCAAATACCATGAAAAAACCTACATCATCGTTGGCGCAATTAATCTACTCTGATACAGGATCCGGGGTTTGATCAGGTGTTCCCGGTTTGATTCGCGATGGATGGAATACTGGTGTTAAGCCGTCGGAATTTGAGGATTCTATTGCATGATAGCTAGCATAGGGGGGAGTGATCGATGAATGCTAGTTGCCTTTCATCAATCATTAATTCACACTTAGAGTTAATTACTTACGGTTACCAAAATTCACACAGACAATCTTTCAATACTTTTTAGAAACAAAATTTTAATTTTTGATAATAATAATAATAATAATAATAATAATAATAATAATAATATAATCTTCATGGAGATGATCATTTCATATCATTATAGTAATTAGTAAAACCAGGGGTTGGTCTAATGGAGCATAACAAATTTGTATCCAGGAGATCCCGGTTTAAATCCCCACTAATCTCTTTGATGTAAGGTAAATGTAATTACACTCGTAAAAGCTCAAAAAGTCTGAAGGTCTTCCCTAACTTGAACTGGGCGCCATACCCTAAAAATTTTTGCAACGTAAAAATTATAATACTTAGTACAACACAATAAACACTAATAGAATATTTGCACTTTTTTACAAAATTTCATTCAAATTTTTCAGAAAGTCTTGCAAAAAATCAATTTTATGGATTAAGATTTTCAGATAAAACGTTTGTGGGTAATAATTTTCTGCAAAATTCACAGAAAGCAATTTTCACAGCAAAATTTGTAAGTAATTTTGCAACAAAATTCACACAAAATTACAAGTCAATATCCCCAACAAATTTTGTTGCAATCCTCTTTTTACAAATTGGCGGGTAATTTTGTACGTAAATCGATGAGAAATCTTGTATGTAAATCGATATGTAAATTTATTATAAATTAAACCATGTCAGAAATTATAGCTTATTATTATTATTATTATTATATGAAATAGGACAATATATCTAATCTAGCATATAAAATTAAAAGAACGTATCATAAAAGAAGTCTCAAAAGAAACTAAACACTGTGATTTTTTTTTTTTACCAAGAGTAACTCTTGTACACATTAAATTTTTACCAATCCAACCGTTAAAATAGTAGTTCTAATTGAATAGATCAAGTATGCAAATTTTCATAAATTTTTAAAAATATTAGACCTTTCATCAAATAAGTTAAATTCAACGTATATTATACTTTTTAAAATAAAAGTAAAGTATGAACTATAAGATTCAATAGCTACATATATCCAATGTCTAAAATTTTTGGTATACATGATCCTTAAGATAATATAAAGCTATTCTACGGTTGGATTGGTAAGTTATCTCTATTATATTAAACCATGAAACTTACACCTATTCATCCACTTCATCATCCATGTCACTAATGACATCAGCTACAATTAAATCCACGCCAGCCTTGAACTACATGTGACGATGACATAACTCAGAAAATCCCAACGCAAAATTATAAGAGGTGGGATTAATTTGAACCCCTGTCCATTTGGTTATGCAAAGGCAACACTACCACTGTACCAATGATCACATTTGATTTTTCTAAGCACATATTTTTAGTATATTTCTTTCAATTTCAATAAAGAAGTGCTGCAGCATAAATAGTATTGATAATTACTACTATCATTATTATATTTATTTATTTAGTTATACTCTTTCTCACAAACAAGTCAGCACAAAAAGAGTGAACAATTCATGGAATTATTTTTTTCATAATATATATTTTAAAGTTTTGTTGTAGAAATATTTTTAATGTAAGGAAATCATTCTACCAATTCTTATTACTCTCTTGGATTATTACATTTTTTTTATAAAAATAACTATTTTTCTTACAAAGATAAATTGAATGTATTAGTTTTTTATAAGTTTTATTTTTGTAAATTAAATTTTATACATATGAAATTCATAAGTCTTGAAAGTTCGGAAATATTTTAATCGAGACCGGGTCAATAGTCATGCGGTTCAACTGTTAACCTTTCGGTTTGACCCTTGACCCAGTACCTTCACCGAGTCGATCACCGGTCCGGTTCTTAAAACACTAGTTCTAACAACAACAAAATCCACCAAAATCGCAGTCCAATAATTCTCCCCATTTATTGTCACTCAGAATCAGTTGACCAAACGCAGTTGTAAAAAAATAACTCAATCTACTTATTGGCACCGAAAATCATCTGCAAACCTATGAAAAAAATACATTTTAAAATTAAAAAAACGCAGTTGTAAAAACCTAAAAAATAAATATTACAAGATTTACAATACTGAGTCGTTTGGTGAAAAAAGACCTCAGTGAAATTGAATTCCTCTTGATGTTGGGACTCATAATCTGGTTCAACCTAAAGATCCACCTCAGAGGTATTAAGGATGCCGTAGGTGCGTCCTTGAAATCTCTATCACGTCAACGAGAAAAATGATTAAATCTTCACAACTTTTTATTTTGGAGACAACTATTAGGTCGCTGATTGTTAAAGATAGTTAAGCTTTTAACAATCACGAAATTCATATTACTAGGTCGGTGATTGTTAAAGATAGTTAAGCTTTTGAAAATCACCTACATGCTTTTAACAATCACCACAGATTAGTACTAAAATGACCTATTGCTGTCTCCAAATTCAAATCACCTACATGCTTTTAGCAATCCACACAGATTACTCTTTATGGTTGTCACAATTGTAACATAGTATAACTCATCGAAAGATACCTCAATAACAATATTTTAACCCATATTCCATTACTAATCAAATTTTACATAAACATGTATTTCTAACTTTAACATCTTTTTCTAATTCATCAAAAGCAATTTCATACAAGTTTACTGGAATTACTTTTTAAAGGTGAGTTAAACAATAGTGTAAAACATCATGACCTTCAATTGAATGACAAGGGGTTTATTACAAATTGAAAATTATAGTGGAGGATCCGATTGGTATGTGAAATTAACGAATATGAAATTAACATTAGGGGTTAACATAAGTATCTGTTTGAGTCCCACCTATGAATTTAACATGGCTTAATCGTGATTCCAACGGAAAAATCGTGAAGATAAACCCTGTAATAAATCGTATCTGAGTTTGTAAACTCGAATGATTTCGTTGAGTAGATACTCCCATCTGTCGTTGTCCATGTCGCGAGAAAGAATGTGCGTCCTGCGTAACCATTGTTGATCGGAAGCAAGAAAAACAGATCTGATTCATGAACAGAGACAGTTATGGCACAAGAGCCTTCCAGGTTTCCATTAAGCCGCATAACAAAGGAAAGTAAAGAGTTTCGACTATGAGGGTTTAGAAGATGGTAAGTGGAGATACACTTAAAGCTTCATTTACGAAAGTAGCACTAATATTTTACAAAAAACCAATTCTACCCTTTTTAGAATTACACTTACTTAATCTTCTATTGTGTGCTTCAAGCTATCCTTACAACTATATTAAAACTATCTTTTTTTTGTGTGACCCATATATATATACTATCCCATCTGGAAGTTATCCCTATTAGAAATTATAATTATCATACCTTACAGAATATTAACGTAAGTACTTTTACATTTTTTATTCCTCTTTCAATGATTTTGTTACAGAGGCTCCTACACCTACCTTGTACGTACTCTCAAAAATGATTCTTTTAACCAAACTATTATATTTTATCCAATTTATTAGATTTTTAATATTTAATTCTTAAATTATTCACTTCATGGTCATCCCGAATCACTTCCACAAATTTATGTCTGTTTATTCTCATTGTTCTATGTGCGTTTTGTAACCATTTCACCTTATAGTATTTATTTTTTGGTTTAATGACCACAACTAACTTATATTATTTGAAGCATAATACAAAAATATTTGCACAGTATAGTTTTTGATAGGTATCTTCCTACAATTACAAACTGAACTCAAATTTTTTTTCCTATCAAAATAACGACTACCATTTCCATGACAAAAAAAAATAGTTTGCTTCATATGAGTTGAGGAAAAAAATAGGGGCACTTAGGTCCAAAGTTTTTTGCGTTAACTTTATAATCGTTTTCTCGCCATCCTTTAGAAATATATATGTATAGAACAAAATAGCTTAATTTTAGATAGTGCCCAAGGTATTTAATATCTCATACAACGAGCTTAAATATACATCTTTTGTTTTTTTTAATTTGTAACAAAATTGTCAATTTTTATGTTACAAGTGAATGTCGACCCATGCTGGCACGGGTGAATTATACTACTATATATATATATATATATATATATATATATATATTCCACCTATACATCCACATGTCCTTCCACGTCACTAATTACATCACCTTCCTTTTAATCCACGCCAGCATGTTATTTCGAAATATATCACCAAAAAAACAGAAGCTGAGGATTGAACTCATTCCCCCACGCTACCACCTCCTGACGCTGACCATTTGAGCTACCACAATTTTATGCTACTAAAGCATATTACATAGACGCTGATCATTTGAGCTACCACAATTTCATGCTACTAAAGCGTATTACATAATGTTTATCCTATTTTTTCTTTTATTGCAAAACCTTTTAGCTACTTTTTATATCTATTTATTAATTATTTTGATACATATATATTTGTTATTATATATTACATTTATATATTATATTTATTTGACATCTAATATTTTGTAACACATTCCATAGATTTTATTCTATATATTTACTAACTAGAATGTTATTAAATATGAGTAATTTTATTCATTTCAACTTTTTTTAATTCACATCTTATAAATAATGTTATATATTAAAAATGTTTGTCACATATTTTTGTATTCAGCTTGATGCACATACAATTAGAATCAATATACAACTTTGATCGATTAGTATATTTGTAGTTTACAACGTTTGTGCTTAATATTCTTCTATCCACTACACTGCACTTAGAAAACAAGTAGAGAGAATAAACAAGATGATCACAGAGAACATTGATCATGCGGTTGTCAACGTCAATCACCTTAGTCAAAAGCAAGTTAAATGTCCTTATGCAAAGATATATTTGCTACTATTACTATTTTGGACCGTATAATACTTATAAGTAATTCCTGTTGTAATAACATCTCAATATGAAAATACTCCTGAAAGTATGCAAACTACTAACATAACCATGTTTTTTTTTTGAATTTGTTTTTGTCCTCCAATGTAATTTTTCATCTTTAGTTATAAATATTATTCATTTGGGGTATGGTCATGTGCCAAAGTCAAGGACACCTATGTTATTCATCTCATTCATGATAAGACTGAGCCCAATTACATAATCTTATAAATATTTATTTAAATCATATGCAAATTGTATTTTCTTTTGAAGCAGCAAACAATTGTATTGGATAGCAGAGATCACTATATATAAACACTATTTTATGTTGTTGGGTTCCGTCTATAATTGAGAAATCGGACTACATGAATGTATTTTGTCATACCATTTTTAATCTAAAGTATGCAACATGAGTCATTTTCACAAAGAAATATACGATAATCCTTTTAAATTGCAACGCACATATTTTTTGATAGATTTTTGGTGGATTCTTTTTTGATAGATTGTAAGCCATATATACAATGAAGTATAACCCTTTGAGGTATTGTATTGTGATTGATGTATTTTTTTTAATGAGAAAAGTTATATTATAGCGGGTATACGGGGTAGTCAAACTCATTTATTAGATATCATGCTAAATTAGAGTTTATTATAGCGGGGATAGAAATACATTAGAGTTTCGCGCTGTTATTTCAAAGTAGTTTGAGGAAGTATTTAATCTTTTGATTGTTTGTTTTTCATAAAACAAAATAAAGGAGGGTACAAACTCCCTTAATGAGAAACTAACACCATTAAATTCAACGACATAATCTACCATCAGAGAGAGGGGTCGTCCTGATCCTCTCAAGGTCAGGGGAAATGATGTCAAACATATCATATTAATTTTTCTTAAATTAATATTAAAATGCATTTTTAAACAAAATAAATGTAGACACAAATATTTTATAAATTCTTAAAAAATAAATTTGTCATTCTTAATATGTTATATGAAAATATATTTTTAAAAGTGATGCCCAAATGTCTATTTAAGAATATAGAATCAAACATAAGATTAAAAATAATTTATTGGACATTTTTAAGATATGCCAAAAAAAAGTGATTTGTGATTTTATACATACTATGCCTATTTTTATCAATCATTAGTACTGTCATGGGTAATGCAAGCTAACTAATGACGCATCGGTCCGACCATTAACCCAGTGATCAGGTCGATCACCGGGTCGGTTTTAATAACATCGATAAAAAATATAGAATTGTATTATTTGTTTGTTCTAAATTAGCTTATGGATTTCAAATATTTATTGTCATATGAGTTACTTAGCCAATATTTTTGCAAGCACATGATCATGTTGGATTTCAACATATTTGTATCATATGTTTGCATAGTGTATCCAAACTATATGTATTAACATCGGAGTCATGAATAGATAATATCTATTAACAGATCTCTTCTTGAAGGGTCCGTATACAATATCTCTAAATTTGCAGTAGCTCTTAATTCTGAGAAGTACCATGCGAGAGGCACGAGTACAGACTGAATTTGAAGTTGCAAGCTATCATTATTTTTGTTTTTCATGTGGGTCTTTTCCTCGAACATCGATAAATACAATTCGAGAATATATATATATATATATATATATACACACGTTTTGCAAAAAAAATTAATATACAAATTTGTATAAAATATTTATAAATATATGTTAATAATACATTTTCTAAAATTATTATACAACATAATAACAAATTTTAGATAGTGTCCAGAGTATTTAATATCACACACAATACACTTAAATATACAACTTCTGTTTTTTTAATTCCTACTCTACGTGATCACTAAATTCTTTTTTTTACTGATACCTGATCACTAAACTCATTAGTATCATGGGGTGTGCTTTCCCCACACCCCCCCTACTTATTCACACCCCATCAAAATTTTATTTCCAAAATTACCCCCTTCAAAAAAACAAAAAAACCCACACCCTCCCCGTTCTCACTCTCCCCCGTCTCTCATTCTCCCCTCCCCTCCTACGAACCCTAAACCTCTCTTTCCCTCCCACTCACATTCTCCCAACTCACTCAATCTCACTCAATCTCTCACTCAATCTTCTCCATCAACACTCTCAAGAGCACACAGGTTATTTTCGCCTCCTCTCACTCTCTCTATTCGCTCCATTTTCTTCAAGGTATGCCTCTCCCTACGCTCCATTCTCGGTTTTTTTTCAAACGCAATGTTCGAGTGAGTCCATCGAACACGTGAAAACGAAGTGTTCGAATGAGGTTGTCGCGAACACCGCTCGAGCAACCTCATTCGAACCGTTGTATTTATAAATGGCCCGACTTGTTCGAGGTGGTTGTGCGAACAGGTTCGCATGTAGCCGTTCGAACAGTCGTTTGACAGTGAACTTTCTCAGCCTGATTCTGTTTGGTTATGTTAATTTGATTGAATTGGTTCTGTTGATTGTTGTTTCAGATATGGTGAGGAGTAGAGGTGGTCATGCAGCTGAACCATCTGAGCGAGCCGGTCGGCCACCTCCTACGGTTTCAAACCGCAAAAGGAGGGAAGAAGTCGGTGAACCCTCCCGAGCTAGGGGTCGTGCCAGGGGTAGGGGTAGGGTTGATGTTCCTCCTCCCCCACTTCCAGAGGATATTGGGCAGGATATTGAGCGTGATGCTCAATTTCCGGCCTATGAGTTGGTCGGCCCTTCATCTGCTAGGCCTTCGTCTGCTAGGCCTTCATCTGCTGCTAGGCCTTCATCTTCTAGGCATCATGAGGAGGAGGCTGCTGAGCCTCGTGAGGAGGAGGTTGCTGAGCCTCAGGAGGCTGCTGCTGTTAGGGCGACATTCCCATTTCCTGGTGGACCGTAAGATGGTTCTGCTTTGCCCACATACGGGGCACATATCCTCACTGATTTTTATTCTGGCCAGGTAAGTTATTATTTTATAGTTGAGTGTTGTAAATTTGTTTATTAAGTTGTTGAATGTTTTGGCTTATTGTGTCTTTTACGAATGCAAAGTGTCGGGATTCTGATCAATCCCACATGGACTGTTATGACGGTGTTTCATGTGCGATTAGGACACACTGACGGCGGCTTTCGTGGTTGGTTCCCTTGGTTGGGCTTGGCTTCCCAATCTCCACAGGGCGGTGAACGCATTCATAGGCGTTAGCGGCAATGGATACATCATCATTCCACCTTCTTGTGGGTGAGATGAGCATCACCCTTGATGATGTATCCCGGTGCCGCCGCACATCCCCACATTCTTGTCGGGTTCTATGACATGCCGCATCGACTTCGTGGCATGGAGAGCAACACGATTGATTTATTAGGGCCACCCCGAAGATGCAAACGCCGCACTTCGCCGTGGGTCATCTGCTGTTGGCTTGTATGGGTGAGGGATGGGTCTACCACCCGACCATAGCCGAGGGCGGTGGGACCATGCCGCTAGGGCCTACATGTTTGTATCTTTTGGGTTGCACCTTGTTTGCCGACAAGTCGAGCAACAAGGTTAAGCTTGGCTACCTTGGTATCTTTGATGGATTTGGAGGCGATTGGAGACTATTCTTTGAGGCCATGGCCCAGCCCATCTCTATGATCACCAAGGATGCTACAAGGAAGAAGACCAAGAAGATTCTTTGGTCATCTTCCTTTACTTGTGTATGAAACATATTCTTTACTTTTAAGTTTGCTTTAGTGTTACTTTCAGATTAATAATCAACCAATGATATGTTCATTACAGGCTTGGATCTTTGAGCACTTCCAGTCACGAACTTTTCCTCTTGGGTGGAGCACCCGAGTATGATGAGAGTAGCCCACGGCGAAGAAATGGTTGTGCGATGATGTCCCTGGGGCATCAACTCACATACCATCGATTATGCCTAGACCGCCACACCGCGAGGAGGTGACACAGGACCCTACTACACGGCCCATAGGCGTGAGACCACTTTGGCGAGCGCCGAGTTCGAGAGGTTCATTCGGAGTGGTGGTCGCATGATGCGTCACTTGCCGGATCGAGTGCTCGAGACAGTTTGGGCGGTCGTCCAAAGACATTCCGGAGGATCCCGCACCTCCTACCGGTCGCGCTCAGTACCTCACCGAGTGTGATGAGAGGTGGACCACAGTTTGAGGACCACTTGGTGGCGGGGGGCCTCCACGTGTGCCGTACTCCTCAAACACGGTGTCGGGCTACTTTCCATGGTACTCTAGGGTCTCACATCCCTTTCTCTTCCCGAGCATTATCGCAGCCTTGCGAGATGAGCTCGATGTCGGCGTGGTGCGTGTCTTTTATGTTAATTGCATGATAATGTTTCTTAATATTCTATTTATTTAAGTAATAATGTTATGTTATTTGGTTGATGATGCTACCAGAGTGATTGATTTGGTTGATGACATTGATGGGGCCATCGATGATCATGTCCCGAGCGATCAGAGCATGTTTCAAACAAGATCAAGAGGTCGCCAACCCCTTCCGTGGGTTTAGGAGGAGGTTTGGGAATGTGTATGAGAGGAGGAGGAGGCGCGCGACACCCAAGTGGGATATGTCTTAGGAGGATATTTGTTTACTTTTTTGTATAATTTAACTACTTTGTTTCATTTGGTTTTTAATTTGAAATTCCTTTTACGTTGGCGCAAATTTATTGTCATTACAGTAATAATTACGGTAAAATAAAAAAGTTGAACAGATTTAATATTGGATAAGAATGTAAAATTGCAAAAATACAAGGATAGGAAATTTAAAAAGCGAAACGACGGAAAACAAAATACAATCTAGTTCTACTTAGAACTACTACTACTACCTCTAATTCTACTGGCGGATTTCTTCGACAGATTCTCGTGTTTATTTGAACAATTCGAGATAAGGTTCAATGAAACCTTCGAATTCTTCATGTTTCTCAAACATTTGACTGACGCGTCTTCATCATTCTTGATAGGCTTAAGGCACTTCGAATACGATTACGTGGGTTCCAAATTTCTTGGCGTAGGGGATTCACATTCGATTTTTTTAATTTCTTGCTGAACACCATCTAGTTTCACATTTTTTATCAGTTTTTCTTTCAATTCTGCGAATGTGATGTTGTTCTTAAGCCTGAAATTTTTAGTTTCACGACCATGAACCAACGCACCAGGGATAGGAGTGGCACGGCATCGTCATCTCATAGTCAACTTTACAGGTGTGCGTAAGTATGGGTTGTTGTGGTGCGGGTGGTGGTGGTTGAAGAAGATGCATGACCTCTTCTGCAGTTCGTATTGTGTCCACGTACAACTCTAAGATCCATGCCGCCCCATCGGAACGTTAGCTAGATGTTCCATCATTGCGCGGGACGTCGTCGTCATTTCGATCTCCATGATCGATATCGGGCAGTCCCATCATCTCTACAATTGAACTTTTGAAACGTATACGCTCCACGTCTTTACGCCACGCTCCTCCTGCGGGCGAATCTTCCTCTCCGGCCTTTTCCTTTAGTTGGGCGAAGGTGATGTCCTTACTCATCCTGCGCAGAAGACATGGTTAGGACAACGAAACACACGACACCATGTTCGTCGGTGGTGACAAATCCCATTGTGGTGAAGAAGTCATTTAGGAATTTGTCGTTTGAGTACTGGGTTGAGCACAATTGCCATTCCATTTCAGCTGGGTTGGGAAGAAGGAGAGAAGGTTTTGGTGAAGAAGCAGCTGGGTTGGGAAGAAGCAGATTAGGGTTTGGTGAAGAAGCTCTGAGGATGTGAACCCCTTTTATAATAGGCGTGGTGAAATGTCACCGTAGTTGATTTCATTTTTAGATCACAACCGGCGTTTAAATTCTATCCGTTCAGGCACAATTTCCAAAGGGATTTACATCCACTCATTTATCTGACACATTTGATTGATTGTAAACCGTTGATTAAAACGGTGGAATCTGAGGCGTCCAATACCTACTATGCTGCAGCAATTCTGCAGCAACACTTGTTCGAACAACATAATTCGACCATGTTCGCATGACCACCATCGAACTCGCTCGTAGTGACCTGATTCGAGCAGTGAAAAAAGCGTCCGCGGGTGTCTCTGTCCATATTTAACACACTCGAGCGGTCTCGTTCGAACTCATTCAAGCCCCGTGTTCGAACACGTGAAAATTTCAGAAAAAAAATAGGTCTTTTGGTCTTTTCACACCCTTATAGGGTGTGTTTAGAGTAGGAGGGGGTGTGGGAAAAGCAAGAGCCAGTATCATAAGCAGCTTTAGCATGAATACCCACCCAACTTTAGTCTTTTTTTGGATGAGTGCAAAAGTATATTAACATTAATTTTGAAAACTAAATTATAATATACAATAATACAAAGAAGTTAAATCCTGTTCCTATGACACAAATCAAAATTGCATCTTCTAACTTACCTTGACTCTTTTCAAAATAGTAGAGAAGTTATATCCTACTAATGACCCACACTTTCAATGTTTGTGACAACTTGCGGGTCTCTCTTTTTGCCTATCTATCTATCTATCTATGCCTTAAAAGCCAATTTCAAATTACAATGTTTCAAAGAGACACCATAAAAAAAGGGGATATTCTGTTCAATCAAATACAGCAGTGAACGGCATAAGCATCATACTGCAATCAAATAATAGCGGCTTTAATCCCTATTAAATGCCAAATAATCTTAGTATAAAACTCGTTGCGGCTGTTTCTTAAGTTGATTGTCAAGAAGCTAGCAATTCTTAGTTCTCATGTACTAACCACAAGAAACTGGAAAACGTCTCAGCAGGTAGTATTACACTACCGACCTAGATGAGGAGAAAGTCAAGGTGAATGTTGATGTGGCTTGACACCTTACACATAAGATGTTGAATCCAGCTCAGCTTAACCAAAGTCCTGGGTTCGAATCAAGCATTGGGCATGCAGCAGTATTAAATCTCTTGACGGAGAGTTTTGCCGCTCATTGTGATCCTACCACGCTTGAGAGGTTAGTCTCTACAGTTGCGTCCAGAGGATACCCAGTTTATAAATAAAAAGAAAATGTTGAATCCAGTCAATAATAGTATTGGCAACAAAATCATTTGCCTTCTGAAAATAGCATTCCCTAATATTTATACCACCAGCAAAGCATAGCATAACAATTCATAATTACTGCAATTTGGAATTCACATGAGGAGGGACTCCCAGCTCGAGAAAAAGTGAACCCCGTAACGAATCCTCCTCCTAGTCCCAGTAAGCCACAAACTACACCAGCAAGCACACCAAAGACTATAATTAACTGAAAAACAGTAAATTCTTTCCCTTGATCTCCCGTGGAAGCTCTTACTCTACACCCTCTGAACAAGGCAGTTGCCTCATAAGTAGTTACCCCAACTGCGATTGGAATCTGTATAACACGTACAACACAATTCAAACAGTTTTAAGATATTGTTGTAACAGAGCGGACATTCAAAAGAAACAAATTCACAGAAAATTGAATGAATGTTGCTGAACAAAATGATGTGATATCAATAAAAGAAACAATTAGATGCAACAAGTTCATGAACAGAATTACATGCAACAAGTTCAGCACCCAATATGTTGCTGAACAAGTAGTTGTGTAGTTTTGCTGTCAATTGGATGTTATTGATCTCAAGTCACTATGGCTTATATACAACCATCTTCCACATGTCAGTCAGTGCACTTTTCTCATCTATTTCTTTCTCTCATTGAATTGTTCACGTTACAGGTGATTCTAATCAAACGGTGGTGAAAAAGCTGAGAAGCCGAAGAAAAGGCAGAGAAAAAACCTCTATAGAGGAATTCGGCAGTGTCCATGAGGTAAAAGGGCCACAGAGATTGGCGATCCTAGGAAAGGTGTTCATGTTTGGCTCGGTACATTCAAGTTTCAACACCGCGGAAGAAGCTGCTAGAGCCTGTAATCGAGAGGCTTGAAAAATTTGTGGCAAGAAAGCAATGGTAAATTTCCCCAACGAATAGAATGAGTCTTCCATTCATCCACGTCATTGCAATAATCCTCCACCCCTTCCACAAAACCCTCCTCTCCATCACCACCAACAATACCATTGCGATCTCAAACCCTAAAAACCTTGTGCACAAATTCAAGAACAGGTCTGAGAAGAAAATATAGAAACCCTAAAAAACTCTGAGTTCGAAAATCTAAGACACAGATTCAAAATTCTAGAAAATGAACAAGCACGATGGAAAGATTTCGGTGAAGAAGCCAATACCTTGAAGAAGCTACGATTCCAGCTTCTCTGAACTCGATGTGACGAGATCGATGAAGGCACACCTTGAAGAGATCAATGCAATGCAATGCAAACAATTTATTTGAGAATACCTCCACAATGGATAGACAGTTCCCAACATTCAATCCTCTTTTGGCATCACCTTCCAAACATCAGATACAACAGCATACCCCCTAACAAATTTATATTATTACACTGCATTCTCTGTTAATATCCTATCAAGTTCAGCTGCATTGCCATTTACATTACCTACAACAGGTTTTACAAAAAGATTCCACAAGTCACCATCAATTCCAGTAGACATGGCTAGTGCCACTACCTTGTTTATTTCCTGTTTCATTCCTCCTGAAAGCAAAAGCCCCTCAATCAATACTGTGTAGGTTGATTTGGTGGGCAAACATCCATTACCCAACATCTCCTCCAAAATTCTGATACCCTCTTTGGCATCACCAACCTTACAAAATCCTTTAATCAACATGGTATACATAAAAGCATTAGGAGTAACACCCTTTTCCACCATATCATCCCACAACTTTGCTGCCTCACAAAGCTCACCACTCTCACACAATCCAGCAATCAACGTATTATACGTCAAAAGACTAGCAACCGAGCCCTTCCCAAATTCATCAAACACGTTCCTCGCCTCTAACACCTTCCCTTTCTTGCAAAGCCAGTGTATAAGTGTACTCACGACAGCACTATCCACACTACAACCCTTCCTTAAAACCATCCTCCACACCTCACAAGCTCTCTCAACATTCCCTTCCTCACACAACAAATCAACAACCTTACAACACAACGCCGAACCCGGAACACTATCCTTCCTAAGCATATCCTCAAGCAAGTTAACCGCTTCCCCCGACTTCTTCCCCTTACAATAAGCCTCAATCATAACACCATAAGTAACCTCATTAGGCTCAACCCCATTCTCCTCCATATCATCCATAACCCTAATTGCATCAACCAATCTCCCTTGCCTACAAAACCCATCAACCAAAACAGTATAAGTAGTAACATCAGGAACCCACCCTCTATCCAAAACCTCACAAAAAACCTTCATAGCACTATCCATATCACCTCTCCAAACATATCCACCCAAAACAGTAGTATAACTAACCACATTAGGCACCAAACCCATCCCATACATCTCATTCAAAACCCTAACAGCAATTTCAACCTCATTCCCTTTACAAAGTGCCTTAAGCAAAATATTACAACTAACAACATTAGGCAAAACCCTAAACCTATCTCTACAATTCTTAAACACCAAATGAGCTAACCCATAACGCTTATTCTGAACCAACGAATTAAGCAATGCATTAACTGACCTAACAGAAGGTCGAATTCCTAAAGATTCAATCTTCAGGAAAGTTCGGAGGGCTTTTATAGGTTTTCCAGCGAGGCCGTAACCACGGATAACAGTTACAATTGGTTCCTCGCCACAGCGAAGTTCAGATAGGTGTGGGGAATGACGAAGGGAGGAGAGGAGGGATTCGATTTCGGTGAAGCGGCGAGCACGGGAGAGTTTGAGGAAGATAGATTGGTAGGTTTGGGGATTGTGAGAGAAGGGAGGGCGGTGGTGATTTTCTGCGTGGTGGAAGATTTGGAGAGAGAGGTTAGGGTCGTGTTGGCGGGAAATCAGGGATGCTACTAGTTTAGGATGGAGACGGTGTGGCCAGGGTTTTATTGGGGGTTGTATGATGTAGGATTTGGGGAGGGAAGGCGCGGCGGAAGTGTTGGCGGTGATGGCAATGGCGGCGGCGGAGGTGGTGGAGAATGGGCGGAGGTGATGTGGTGTGGGACGGAACATGGTGGACTAGCAGAGGGGTACGTGAGGAATTTTATAATTGTTTCCTAGTGATTCGTTCTGTACTGTAGAAAGCTCAGCTGAGTGCTTTGTTCCGGTGCTATCGGCGCTTTCCCTTTGGCTGGCCGCTGGTTTTGATGTTCTCTCTCGGTCGTGTTTTCTGTTGAGTTTAGCCCCAGCTCCCTCTGCCCAAGCAGTTCCTGTGTGTTCTTTGTAAGAGAGATGTTTTTAATATCCTTAACGTGTATACAAAATATAATTCAAAAAATCTAAAGGTATATATATGAGTATTCATGATTTTACATTTTATAGAGACTAAAAACAAAATTATGAATTTTTGTAGGCACTATAAGTTGATGAAATTTTTTATATGAACTAAAAACAAAATCGTGAAATTTTATAGGGATTAAAAATATATTTAACCCTTTTTTTTACCCTCACTATTAGACAAAATACTCCCACCAAAAAGCGAATTTCAATTTTAACCCTACCAAAATTGCACTACGGATTTAACGTAGTTCCGAGGGAAATTTTATTTGGGCGTCAGATTTATCTTTTAAATAGATAAATCTGTTGTTGAAAAATAAGACAACAGATTTATCTGTTTAAGAGATAAATCCAACAACAAATATTTGACTAGGAATCATCTATTTTTTGAGATAAACCCGTTAAAGAAATTGCCCAAATATAACGGTCAGGATCCCACAAACAATTTTAATCAACGGTTAGAATTACTCAGTACTAAATAAACATAAATATCCATTACTACCCATTATAAATAGGTTTTCACATTTCACTCAGTTTCACACAAACACTCTACACTACCCATATTTCTGCTTCTTCTTCTATGCTTCTTCACAAGCACCCTCACCCCACCCACTGAAATGGAATGGCAGTTGTGCCCAACCCAGTACTCAAATGACAAATTCCTAACCGCCCTTCATCACCATGGAATTGTACCAACACGGAATATGGTGTTTGGTTTCATTGTCGTAAGTCTATCTTCTGTAGGCTGAATAAGGACATAACATTCACCCGGTTGAAGGAAAAGGCGGAGAGGAATGTTCATCAAGAGGGAGAGTGGCGTAAAGACGTAAGTCGTTTACGTTACCGCAAGCACAACTATGGAGAGGACGTCTCTATTAGTTATTCAGCTATGGAGATTCGGAGCAACGATGACATTCGCACCATGATTGAAGCACATGCTAATGTTCCAGCAGGATGCCATGTGTTGGAGCTGTATGTGGACACAATTCGCACTCCGGAAGAGGTCATTTATTTTCTGAAAAAAGGACTTTCCAGATAATCGCTAGTTTCGTTGTTGATTCCTTATGTTGCTTTTTACCGTTTTGATGTCTTTCGTGTTTGATGTACAATTACGCTTTGTAATACTCCCTCCCGTCCACAATATAAGAGAAAAAAATTGAGTTTTTGTGGTCCACAATATAAGAAATAAACACAAATTTTGAGGTGTATTAAATGATCAATCCCAATTTACCCCTATTTAAGTGGTGTATTTAATAATGTTATCATTAATTAGGAGTGTAAATCATCATTAAATGAAAAGGGCAATCTTGAAAAGAAGATAAACTTTTAGCCTTGGTATGTGAGATGTCCGATTTTTTCTCTTATATTGTGGACTGGAGGGAGTAATAAACTTTGTTGTCTAATTTAAATACCACCGAAATATAAATTACTAATAAACATAAATATCCATACAAATAGGGTGTTCACAAACAAGAGTACAATGATATACCTGTTTGCAAAATTATTGAAACAATCATATAACAGTTTGCAATATAAATTAAACGCTGGTCACAACACTCTCATCATCACCAGATACATAATTCGCAAGGAATTCCTGGTAATCCGAACCAGTAGAGTCAGAACTTGTGTCATCTTCCTCTACCGGGGGCAATATTTTGGCTAGATTGAAACGGTAATTCTGACCATATGTAATTGATACTTCAACACTGGCCACGCCCCCATATACAGTGCATATAGCCCGTGTATCACTTATCAGCTTTTGGGTACATCTGTTGACAAAAGCAGGAAAAATATTGCCAACATCCAGACATACGTAACAAAAGATAGGCAATGAGTTGCCTATCAGCTGATAAACATTCTTTGGAATTTGGATCCACCCAACATTTTCTTCGATAAATGTTATGAATTTCATAGCTACTAAACAAAATTTTGGCCAGTTGTCTATTATAAACCATTGCACAATTTAAAAAAATTATTATTAGAAGAAAAAAACAAAACAGATTTAAGTAAAAAAAACATAAATCACGTAGTTATAATTTTTACAAAACGGATTTATATGTAAATTCGTCGGTTACCAACAGATTTACCTATAAATCCGTTTTGAAAAAAATTTAACTACGAATTTATGTTTCTTCACATAAATCTGTTTTGAAACTGATGGTGGTGACGGATTTATGCATGATACATCCATTTTGGAAAGTATAGAAATGTGACAGATTTAACATAAATATGTTTTGAGTAATTATCGACACCGGAAATACTTACTTGCGTCGCTTGGAATCACAGTAATTTCGTGTGAAATTTTTTAGAGAAAAAGCAATGGGAGAGAGAGAATGAAACAGAAGAATGAGAGATGAGATAAATCATTTGTGGTTTTTAAGCTTTTGGGAGGGCATTTTCGTCTTTTCACAAGTCTGGTGGGGGTATAATGTATAGGTGTGAGGTCCAAAAAATAAAACCATTTTTTTTATCAACTAAATTGGGTTTGGCCCAAAACTAGTGTAAATGAAACTTAGTAATTTTTTCTGAAATAAACAAACTTCTTTTTTCTAACCACATCCCCCTTTTCCTCCAAAAACACCCCTTTTTAGTATTATATACGATTCTACTTGCGATTTTTTGAGTTTACGATATTGTTAACCCCTCTCGGTTCTACAAATTTCTACTTTTTTCGGTAGATTCTTTCGATTCTACTTGCGATTTTAAGGTTTCCGATTTTGCTACCCCCTCCCGATCTTGCGTAGAATCTCAATTTTGATTACTATGAAAACAAAAAACACGCTAGGGATCCACCAGTAGAAGTCTTTATAAATATGGTATCTTCCAAAATATACATGCAGTTTTATATGTGACTTACATTGGTAGAAGTTCAGTAACAACGATGGCTGCAAAGCGAACTTTTTTCCTAAACCAACACACTGATGCACTGCAAGAAACAATCAATTTGTTGTTACACATAAATAGGGTGTTCAAAACTGAACCAACCCAATAGAAAATCGCAAACCGAACCAACCCAAAATAAAAACAACAAAAACCAATATTTATCGGATCCACTCAAACAGACCACAAGACACATATATTTTTGCCTTGCGTTTCAAATCATTTTTGGGCTCAAAACTGAACCAAATCGCACCGCGAACACCTCAAACAAGTATAACGAAAAGGTAAAGAACAAGGACAACTCAAATCTTTGATCACCCAGTTCTACATCAAAGTGATGTTTACATCAATGTAGTCACTAAATCCTCCACACCAGGCTTCAAACTCTACTAGCGTCGTGACCCGTGCAATGCATGGGGCAAAAACTTTAGGTTCTAAAGAAGAATTATAAAAGAAAGATTAGATTAATAGTAATCGAAGTCAAACTTTAAGGATAATGGACAACAAATTTTTGAACAAAAAATAATTTGTGTTAAAGTTAGAGTAAATGGTTAGCTCATATTAAACAATATTATCATAAAATAGACATGTTTAATCAAATATGTTAAAGTAACTCAAAACACACTACTTAGCATTACACTTTATGTATTTCATAATGAAACTATTTTTTCCAGCAAACCATGTATTGAGGAACAAACATTGCATATTTGGACAGTTACAATTTTTCCGAAAGCCAAAGTAACCTGAAACACATTGCCTAATGTCGTACTTTACGTTTTTTGATAGTAAATTATTTTTTGGTCTGACCAAACCAAGTACTTAGAAACAAACTTCGTATATTTGTACAATCTAAATTTATCTTTGAGTCTTAAGTCACCCCAAAAAACACTACTTAGCGTCACACTTTACATATTTTGGCACAAAATTAATTTTTTATTTTGTTACAAAATTACCTTTTTTTTAAATAAAATTCGTTACTATGGAATAAACTTCACATATTTAAACAATTAAATTTTTTCAGACACTAAAATACGCAAAAAGTACATTGCATAGTGTTACATTTTATATAATTTGTTACGAAATTAATGTTCGATTCCGTTACTATGGAATAAACTTCGCATATTTAAACAATTAAATTTTTTCAGACACTAAAGTACCCAAAAAGTACACTGCATAGCGTTACACTTTATATAATTTGTTACGAAATCAATGTTCGATTCCAAAAATTTGATTATGGAGGTGCAAATTTCACCTATTTAATCGTAAAGTACCACTAAAATATAAAACATGATAGAAGAGAGAGACACAGAGAGAGAGGAAAAAAGGGGAATAAAAATATGAAGGGACAATAAGGGAAAAAAAAGAGAAGGGGAGAGAGAGTTTGGAGAAGGAAAAAAAAGAGGGGTGTGGTAGGGGGTGGCGAGGGGGGGGGGGTGGTGGTAGGGGGTATTGGCGCCAAAGGGATGGGAGAGGGAGGGAAATTTGGCGCCAAAATAAGATGTAGGTCCTACATGGAGACTACATCAGGATGTATATTCTTAGATTGCTCACAATTACCCTAGAAATTTCCCAAATCTGTGAGAACCCTAACCCACTTGAGACTTCTTTCCTCTAGTGTTTTCGTTTTCCTCTCAGTTTCTGATTTTTTGAATACTTGTTAGATTCCAGCAATGACATTCAACGCTCAAGTCAATGAACAGGAAGTTAGCATGAGGTAGAGTTAGAAAGTGTACCTTTTGCATTAAGTGCAAACCTATTTATAGTCGCTAAGAAGGTATAAAGAGTGCTTTGGTGCACAAACAAGAGGTGATATTATTAGAAATATAGTTAGTTTGTTAGGTAATTCGGTTAGAGTTAGTTTTCTAGTTACTAGTTTGTTACATATTAGTTAGGTGAGATTGAATCTATATATAAAGACCAAATTCTCATTGTAATCAATCACCTTTTGTATTAATTTCACTTTGATGAATATTAGAGTTTCTTAGCATTTTCTCTCCTATCTTCTATGGATACCATGTTCTTCAATATGGTATCAGAGCAAACATGGTATCCTCCATGAAGATTGCTTCCGTTGCACTTCGCTATAGGTTCTTTATTTTTCTTTAATCAGTTTCATTTTTGTTTCAAGTTTCGTTTTACTTTCATTCTTTCTTCCTCTCGGTGTCTTTCTAATTTTTCCCTATGTTCTTGTGTAATATGTGATTCTTTGCATTTGTGATTCCTCATTTGCGACTTTCGTATCTTCATATCGCAATTTTCCTTGATTGCTCTTTTGCGTTTTGCAATTTTGTGATTCTCCATTGCGTTTGCATTTTTGATTTCATATGCATTTTGCTTTTCTCTCTGTGAATCATTCTTGATTCCGATTTCATCTAGTTTCGTTCTTCAATTCTTGTTCGAAACTCCTCCTATTTCTGTTGCGGTCTTTGGTTTTGCTCTTCAATTCATGTTCAAAACTCTTCAATTCTTGACCGTTTTCTCCTTCCTCTCGCTTCTTTGAGAGTTTCTGTTTGTGCAACTTACTTTCGTTTGTTCCGTTTCTAATTCGTTTGACACAAATTGTTTGTCATTCTTGTATCGGTAATTATCATTTCCGTTTGCGATTCTTGCATATCAGTTTTGCGATTTCGCTTCATTGTCCTCATTTCATTCTTATTCTCGATGATTGTGATTTGAAGCGGAGTTCTAATTTCTTTTTGGATCGAGTTTCGATTTCGTTTTCGATCTTCACTGTTTGTTTACCAAACAACATTCAAGTTGTTTGTTGAAATGCCTTCAAGAGATAGAATTTTTTCTTTGATGATGATCTCCGAAAGTTTATCAACAAGGTTCAAGAAGTGGTATTACTACCTACTGGTTGATGCTTCATTATGTTTATTTTCTTGCATCCAAAATCACCAACTAATTGAGAAAGAAGACATCTTAATATTGGTTTGGAATTTCTTGATGGAAAATGTCTGCATTGGTGTCTTTTCCAGCTAAGAGACATAGTTTCCCAGGATGATTGATCCTCACACTGCAATTGGTTTTGTTGGTTGTTTTGTTATAATTTTCTTTTTGATTTGATCATATAAATTTGTATTGTTCATTCCAAGCTAGAAGCCTTGTGAATGCCTTCTAGCTTGCGGGGGACTATTAGAAATATAGTTAGTTTGTTAGGTAATTCGGTTAGAGTTAGTTTTCTAGTTACTAGTTTGTTACATATTAGTTAGGTGAAATTGGATCTATATATAAAGACCAAACTCTAATTGTAATCAATCACCTTTTGTATTAATTTCACTTTGATGAATATTAGAGTTTCTTAGCATTTTCTCTCTTATTTTCTATGGATCCATATTCTTCAATAGATATTGTACTGTTCAACTAGACCTCGATCTTCACCATTTTTAAGACATGGCGCACGAATCGCCTAGATGGGAATCCACTGCGCGTGTTTAGACCACCAAGACGGACCCAAATCCGGATTGACTTGGGCCCAATCCGAAACAGGTACAAAAGAGGTAACAAAGGAACACGAGATTGCCACGGTGAAATAACAAATAGAGAGTCACCTCCATCGACGTTTTCACTAGTTATCCCATGTTCTTCTACCTGTGTGAATGGTGAACAGATTCATTATGACTTATTATTTTTTTTACAAACATTGTCACATCTTCATAGATCAGAGTACAAGAAAACACTGTAGCTAGTAACGAAATACGTAAACAGCAGCATATGTAACATCACAATCAAACTCAACTCAAGGGCCTAACCACAAAAAAATTTGGTGGTTGACTTCACTCACCTCAAAGAAGGAGAGAGAGAGTGAATGACGTAAGAGAATCATCACAAAATGAACGGTGGAGATGATAGGGAGAATGTTGTCAGAAATGACAAGTCCCCTAAAAAGACAAGGCATTGGACACACTGCTACGTGCATTTATGGACACTTAAACTGTTCTTTTTTCTTCAATGCTAGCTTGCGGTTTCAAAATGTCAGCATAGCACAGCAGGACAAAGCATGCAATAGCTAGAGACCCCACTTGTGACTGTCAATGACTTGCCATTTTGCCAAGTCTCACCTTTAGTACCATTGTCCTTAACACTCTCCTCATACGAAATATATATATATATTTCAGTACTTTTACACAATCCATGTTTGTCTATAAGAGAATAGGAAAAAAAGACAAGATTTTTGGTTAATAAAAGAAACTAATTTCATCTCTGATTAGTTAGTGACTCTGATCAATTGTGTATAAGTTAAGTGGAGATGAATGGTAGAAATCAGACAGACATGACATGATACATTCTGTTTTGCTTAAATAAATTTGTCCTTATTTGCTTTTCTAAACATTCTGTTTTTATTATGTTATGTTACAACAGATGATCAAATCAGATAAACAACACTAACTGTATAAGTGGAGATGAGTTTAGATTTCTTAAGTAAATGGTGGTTAGATATTATTGTGAATAGAAAAAACGTCATTGGGAAGCAAGATCTCATCGAATGTGGTTAATTATTAGTATTGACTCACGAGAGAACTAGAGAGATCTTAACATTAAGTCAAGAGTAAGCATATAAATGAATTATCATCACCTCTTTCACCCAACACTTTAAAGGTTTAGGCATATGAGTCTCTTCACTTACTACTATGAAAGCACTAACACAGACACAGACACCGGACACGACACAAACATCGTTTTATTTTGAAATTTCTTAAAAAATACAAGTAATTGAAGTGTCGGTGTTGGTGTTGGTGTCCGCCACGATACGTGTGCCTTTGTTCGGGGGGTTATTGTCTAGCAGTTCGTCCTATCAATCCTCCTGGACCCAAATAACTCAATTTTCGCCCATGAACTCCGTGCTACATAGCTTATATATTGTTTAACATCTTTATTTCAATATATATGAGGTTTCTTATTCACACTTGATACTCTAAAGCGCATATTTTTCCGAGAGAATATGGCTATCGAAAAAGTCGATGTACTTTATACTTATTACATAGCAACATACAAAGATACAATGAGGAAATCACAAGTTGTTACAGATTATTAACAATTCAATAACTAGTGTTGCTTATGTGTTATCCAATGCTAATGTGCTCCGACGACAACTCAAAGCCCCACCTTTGATGAGGGAGCAGACGCCTGAAGAGAGGTAACCCTAATAGAGCATGGCGGCTCATAGGGATAGAGTTTTAGGGAGAGCAAATTAAAGACTTTACTTACTACTTTGGAGAAGCTAAACTCCTCCTCACCTTACATAATTGAAAGAATGTTTTGAATTTTTTTTTCCAGTAATGTACTCCCTTTAGTCTCTTTTATAAGCAATAATTGGTCAATAGATACACAACTTCCGCTCTTCTATTTTTGTTTTTAAAAGAGATCAAAGGGAGTGTAACTTTTTCTTTTTAGGAGACATGTGAATTAAATGTGATAAGGAATGTACTGTATTTTATCATTTTTTATTTGAAAAAAAATTAGTACCAAAGAAATCAATAAATATATAATTTTCATCCAATCATAGAATTTATGGAACCAAGAAGTTAATAATTCTCTTTTTAAATTACTATACTATAAGTGTGAAGTATCACCGATTTTGCTGATAACTAATCTTTATTAAAGAAACTAACTAACCACCTCATTGAAGTCTTCATTCCCTATTACATTTTTTTCATCAACAAATATAGAACTTAATAACTTCATTAAGGGATAAGAGCTCATTTCCACTTATAATAAGGAAACATTGACAATGTGTGTGTTAAGAGTCCTACATCAGATGTTATATGACCTAAAAATGAGTTTAAGTGGGAGACATCCCTCACCTTACAAGTCGGTTTTGTAGGGTTGAGTTAGACCTAACCCAAATTCTAAGATGGTATCAAAGCCTATTCAAGATCCGTTGGGCCATCCGTTGTCGGGCCCCTCGGATCACACTCCAGTTGTCTAGTCCTGGGCGTGAGGGGGTGTGTTAAGAGTCCTACATCGGATGTGATATGTCCTAAAAATGAGTTTATAAGTGGGAGAGATACAAAGAGTTCCTACACTACAACAATCTTTAGGATAAGTTTTATCCGTAGACAAGTCAATCAAGTGCCCACTAATTAGTAAGGGCTCCTAGATCTTATGCTAGCTCCATGATTTTTAATTATGTTCCTAGTTGTACTATGACAAGTTTTTGGAATGATATGAATTAATTTGCTTTTGATAAAAAAAAAGTGGGAGGCATCTCTCATATTACATGTCGATTTTGTAGGGTTGAGTTAGACCCAACCCAAATTCTAAGAATATGTAATAATTTAATAACATTTAGGTTATAAAAAATTTAGGTAAGTGGATTCTGGGGCTTACAAAAATCCATGAAAGTTTCAAGGCTCTTTGAAATACTTACATATTACTTATTAACGAGGTTCTCACATCGACAATGGGATTCAAACTCATATCCTACTAAGAGGTGAGCTGAATCGTTACCGACTACACCAATCTTCATTTGCTTAATAATGTAATAATTTGAAATATAGGTGATCGATCGGATATCTGACAAAAAATTTGTTGTGAAGTGTAATATCATAGCCCTTAGTCTCACACAGGCTATTGCCACAACAGTGTAGGGAAGTAGGAACAGATATATAACAATAAGTGTTGTTTAAGTATCAGAGCAGAATAAGTGCTGTTTGTCCAACTTAAGAGTATCTGTTACTTTGTTTGTAAAGCATTCATTCTGTTAACAAAAATTTAATAATAAGCTCATCATCACTCATATACCCCACAATCACTTCTCTCTCTTTCTCTCACTGATTGTGTCTGTTTTTGCATGAACTAGGCTCCTCTAAAAAGAACAAGAGCATGATACTAGTACTTTTTACCTATCTCTAATTCACCATTTTGTCTCTTCCTCAATATTTTCACTATTTTCACTGTATCTTTCTCTCTGTCCCTTCTATTTATACATATAATATCAACAATCTAATTTCCAAAGAGAGAAAATAGAAAAATACTACTACTATTATGTCTCCAGCAGGTTCATCAAGATGGAGTCCTACAACTGAACAGCTTATGATCTTAGAAGAACTGTATAGAAGTGGAATTAGAACTCCTAGTGCTTCTCAAATTCAGCAAATAACAACTCACCTTTCTTTCTATGGTAGGATAGAAGGTAAAAATGTTTTCTATTGGTTTCAGAATCATAAGGCTAGAGATAGACAGAAATTAAGGAGGAAACTTAATAAGCAACTGCAGCTACAGCAACAACAACTTCAACTTCAACTTCAAGTTCATCATCATTGCCAACTCAATCAAGATATCAGTAATAATAACCATTTTGTTGGTACCTTTGGTTGTCCTCCTACCTCTACTACACATGATGTTTCCCTTTTTAACTCAGCTAGCTTGCTTTTTGAGGTAATCTTAACTTTTCCAACATGCATGTTGAAAGACTCTACTATAACTTCTGTCTTTAAGCACCTAAGAGTACATGTATCTAGACTTTTTTGTCTAGATATAAGGACTAAGTGTATATGTATCTAGATTTTTAGTCCACATATAATTACAAAAGTATATGTATCTCGACTTCCAGATATAAGCACTAAAAGACATGTATCTGGATTTTTCAGTCCAGATCGATGTAAGCAGCAAAAGTACATGTATCTGGATTTTTCGGTCTAGATATAAGCATCAAAACTACACGTATCTGGATTTTTCGGTTTAAATATAAGCATAAAAATACATGTATTTAGATTTTCGGTCAGATATAAGCATCAAAACTACATGTATCTAGATTTTTTAGTCTGGATATATGTAATTTTGATGCTTAAATTTTGAGACTGAAGAAGTATTTACCTTCTGTGTTTTTTGACTATATATTTTGGTAATTATTCTCTAATGACACTTGGCCATTACACAAAAGATTGGATTAGAGAACATGTCTTGAATTCATTCAATAATGCATGATTTCAGTTTGAGTTATGAAAGTCAGGGAAATATTAAATTATGCTTATTTTTATTTATTCATTTCATATATGTTAGGGAGGAGGAGTTGCAAACACATCAGAAGGGTCAATCAATTGCAAATGGAATAATCATGCTAGTTATAATAACCCTCAAAGTTTGGTAGAGAAGAAAGAGATTGCATTCTGCAACTATGGCTGGACTACACTTATGGATGTTAATCAAACATCTTCATGTTTCACTAGACCTCTCAAGACTCTTGATCTCTTTCCACTTACAACTACAAGAATCAAAGAAGACTGCTGCACCACATCACCAAATAATACCTCTATCTTTCAATGTTCATCAGCAAAAAATCAAGATTCTATGTGACGTTTAATGTTAACAATTTATATAACCTATTACTTAAGGATATTAATCTCTATGTATGGTCCTTTATAGGCAAGGAAAAAGACTTGCTGGAATATTTAGCATCTACCAAGATTACCTAGTCTTGTATTTAGGACCTTTGGTTGTTTTGCACCATGTAAAAGCATGATATAGAAGGACCTGAGGGTACTTCGTGTGTCCCAGAATTATATACCAAGATTATTCTATCCCTTAAGACCATATATAATGCACCTGTCACTAATATAATTCTAAGTTTTCTCTGTCACTTACCATGTCACAATATCTTAGGTGCGAAATATCTATCGGCTTTGCTGCAACTATTGTGTTCACTTATGTTTGTTTAGCGATTAGATGTTTTTTTAGTGTACATCAAGTATCATCTGCATGTAATTACAGAGATTAACCCCTCGAGTCAGATGGAACCATAATGGACAACAAATATCTCCTTCAAGGGTTTTAACGTTGTTGCATTCCAAGGATGCATTCGATTAATCCACGATTTTGGTTAAGTTGGAAGTGATCATTAATATTGTGGCTGATATGCTAAATTTATATAGAAATTATCAAACTGGTAACTTGAGTATTGATACCATATGGTCTCATCCTGTTATATCTTTAAAGTCTATTTAATGTGTACTGATTGTCCTTTGTTTATCAACCCTCGAGTTTCCCTCATGCAAAAATAAAAGGACTTCATGGACATGTGGAAAATTATCAGCTTTTTCTTGAACTTTAAATTTTTTTTTGAGTAATTGATGCTTGAGAATGGATCACAACACAGCTACACTTACAGCCTAGACAGAGAATTTGGTTGATCAACATATGCTGCTGGTGGTTGCTGCTGTTCATTAACGTGAGGGGGGGTTGCACATGCATATGCATAATGCATGTATGGATATTAGAAAAAGTTGTAGCTGAAACTTCAAAACTTGCATCAACATTCAATAACTAAGTGAGAAGAGGGAGAAAAAATTGTAATTTCAATTATTACTAGACTTATTAATTGGAAGTCTAGTAAGTAGGTTGCAATTTTCAAATTGTCCTTTGAGCTAGGTAGAGTTCTGAACCTTGTTGCTACTTATTATATATGAGCTTCAATGACTAAGCTTCTTGCTCCATGAAGAAGATAAAGAAGACTTTTTCTATTCATTGAATATTCAACATATCTTTGATACAGAGATTACAATGTATTATATACAATCTAAAGTTGCACAACAGAATTCAGTTTTACATCTATCTGATTCTTTACAAGAAGATCTAACTACTAACTAATTTTGCAACTGAATCTAATACAGAGAGATTCCTAAACCTATCTTCACTTACTTTGACTAACTTGATGTAGCAGGTCAATTGTAACTTTACCAAATGACTGACTTATGATAGCAGGTTACCACTTCACTTGTCTTTGCAACTGCTACCTTCAGCAGTAGGTGAGTTACCTGCTGCAGCCTGTTTGCACATAGTGCTGGTGTTGTGTTTGTCACCTGCAGTAGCAGGTTGTATTGTTCTTGATGACTTGTTTACCTTGTCATCTATTATCCCCCCGTCAAGCTCAAGGAGGGAATGAACCTTGAGTTTGGATCTTAGATGCTGGAAGGATGTAGTACCCAGAGGTTTAGTTAAAATGTCAGCTAATTGAGCTGCAGCAGGAACATTTTTAATAACCAGAGACTTTGCAGCAACCTTCTCCCTTACAAAGTGAAGATCAAGCTCAATGTGCTTGGTTCTAGAGTGGAGGATTGGGTTGTGAGCAAGTAGCACAAAGAGACAAGTTGTTTGGGCTATGCCACGATATTACGCCTCGCTCTGCACTCGATCGGGCTACCAAAGTTTGTTTCTTAGCGACCAAGATATGAGATTAGGGCCTAAGAACATGCACATGCCTGTGGTTGAGCGCCTGTCATCAACATCACTACCCCAATCACTGTCACAGTAGATACGCAGAGACATTTTGTGATCCTGAGAAGCAGGTTGAAGATGCAGTCCGTGATGCAGGGTGCCACTGAGGTACCTTAATAGCCTTTTAACAGCTAGCCAGTGAACTTGCAGAGGAGAGGACATAAACTGACAGAGTTTGTTGACAGTAAATGCTATATCTGGCCTAGTTAATGTGATATACTGCAGGGCTCCAACCATGGAGCGATATTGAAAAGCATCATGCAAAGTATCAGGGCCACTTTTGCTCAGTTTTAAGTTGGCAAGCATAGGAGTAGGAGTACCATTACACTCTGTCATGTTGGCTTTCTGCAACAAATCCGTAATATATTTTGTTTGGGTTAACATGAGAAACCATCGCTTAAAGGTTTTACCTCAATGCCCAAGAAGTAACTGGTTTGCCAAGTTCCTTAAGAGCAAAGGTGTGATTGAGTCGTTGAACCGAGTTGGCAATCACTTTGCTTGAAGTACCCGTGATGATGATATCATCAACATACACCAAGGCATACAATGTAGCTCCTCGATGAGAATATACAAACAATGAGGATCACACTTGGCTGGATGTGAAACCAAAGGTGAGCAAGGCTTGTGTCAAGCGCTCATACCGTGCTCGTGGAGCTTGTTTGAGGCCATATAAGGCTCTATTCAGTTTGCAGAGCTGGTTTTTATCAGTAGAGATGAAGCCCGGGGGTTGTTTCATGTAGATTTCTTCACTAAGGTACCCATTAATAAACGCATTGTTGATATCTATCTGTTGCATATCCCATTTGTGTGTAAGAGCAAGGGTGAGGATTATTCTAATAGTTGCTGGTTTAACCACAGGTGAAAAGGTTTCCCGATAGTCCTTACCATGTACTTGGTGGAATCCCTTAGCCACTAAACGTGCTTTGCACTTATTGAGAGTTCCATCAGGGTTTTGTTTCACTCTAAACACCCATTTGCAGCCTATGGCTTGCCTATGGGGTGGTAGAGTAGTCAAAGTCCAAGTACCATTCTGCACAAGTGTGTTATACTCCAATTTCATAGCCTCAGTCCACTTTGGGTCAGCCAAGGCTTGTTTCACTGTTGTTGGTTCAACTATAGACAGGAATAGCTTTGGTTTGAGTTTACCAGTCTTTATTCTAGTGAGCATAGGGTGAAGGGAGGTGGAAGAATGCTGTTGAGGAGGGTCAGGTACAGGGGAAGAAGGTGGTACAGAGGGCAGGTCAGTGTTATTGGAGATGTCAGGTGAGTTGGTAGCTGACAGTGGCTGAGATGGGTCTGTATTTGGCAAGGATGGTGAAGTTGTGGCACTAGTGGTGGGAGGAAGAGTGGAGGGTAGAGGTAGGTAAGTGTTATCAGATGTTCTTTGGTGTGTGGCAGAAGGTGTGGTGGATGGAAACATGGATGTGTAAGGAAATTTAGTTTCATCAAATAACACATCTTTTGATATATAGATTCTGCCATTGGGATGCATACACTTATAACCTTTGTGTTGGGGTGACAGACCCAAATTGATAAACTTCGAGCTTCAAATCCAGTTTATGTTTGTTGTAAAGGCGGAGGTGAGGTAATCTGAGCAACCAAACACCTTTAGTGACTTGTAATCGTACTTTATGATAAAGGGCTTCAAAGGGTGATATAAATGTGGGGTGACTAGTAGTAGGTAGTACATTTTATTAGGTGTGTAGGCTGCGGTGAAGGAGTGATCCCAAAATTTCTTGGGTAGGGAAGCACGAGACAATAGAGTAAGTCCCATTTCAACAATTTGACGATGTTTTCTTTCAACCGCACCATTTTGATGGGAAGTGTGAGGGCATGTCAACCGATGTAAGATACCTTGGGTGTTTAGAAGTTTGGTGAATGGTCTAAATTCCCCCCCAAAGTCGGTTTTGCACGATTTGATACTAGCATTGTGTTGTGTGTGTACCATGGATTGGAACTCAGTGAAAGCTAGGAGAGAATCCGACTTATTCCTCAAAAAATACACCCAAGTGAATTTAGTAAAAGCATCAACAAATGCAATGTAGTAAATCAGAACGAACTAGATGGTGAAGGGAGGCTCCCATAAATCACAAAGTGAATTAATTCAAAAGGTTGTGTGTGCTCGGTGGTGGATGCAAGGGCATGGAGTTTATGAGACTTTTTAACACAAAGCAGATTTAAACAGAGAAATGTCATTTTTATTAGGAATTGAAATATGATACAACTTGAGAATGGATTTTACAATGTGTGCATTAGCATGTCCTAACCTAGAGTGCCATAAATTGTAAGTTTGAACAAATTGAGCTATCTGCTAGATACATGATTATGCAAAGCAGAAACATTGTGTGCAGAAACTAAAGATTTGCTAAGAGAATTACATGAAGTTTTACACAAAGAAGGTATCCTAAGTTTATGTCTAATAGCAACACGAAAAGGCAATTTCATGAAGGAGTAGAGTCCATCACGACCTTTAACTCCCTTGAGAACAACTTGCTTAGTGTCCTTTACAAGGCAAACATTGGCATGAAATTCAAAATAGACTCTATTATCCCTAGAAAAACTAGACACAGAAAGCAAATTATTGGAAATGGATGGAACATGAAGCAATTTGCTCAATTTGAAAGCAACTTTGGGATTAAAGGGGGATGTGAAACTACTAGTGCCAATGGATTTGATTGGCACTTTGTGTCCATTGCCCATAGAGACTTTAGTGGTGCCTCTATAGGGTGTGCTAGTATCAAGGTTGTGAATGTGTGGTGTTACGTGATGAGATGCACCTGTATCTTTGTACCATGCCTCTTCAAGAGATTCAGTGGAGAGTTCCTCACCAGTTGCCGCATAACTTACTTGAGGTTGAGTGCCATTGTTAGATGAAGTCTTTTGGTCCTTGTTGCTAGTCTCGGGCTTTGATTGCTTCTGGTGGGAGGACTGGCCTTCAAAAGACTCATCGTAACGGTGCCAGCAATCAGATGCAACATGTCCATACTTGCCACAGAGTTGACAGGTTGGACGAGCATTGGAGGTGGGTTGAGGAACCGCATTGTTGTTACTGTTGTTGCTTCTTCCACGCCCACGACCTCTTGCATTACGGCCACGCCCACGTGAGAAACCAGTATTTTGACGAGAGGAATACGAAGCATGGGCAAGATTGGCACTTACAGGAGCAATGTTTAGTTCTTGGCGATGCTTCTCAAATTGAGCTTCTTGGACCAAAAGAAGACCCTCAATTTCAGAGAGAGAGGTAGATCCGGGGCGCCCGAATATCATCATGACGAACAGATTATATTCCTCAGGAAGTCCATCAAGAACGACGTCAATCTTGTCTTGCTCAGAGATGGTTTCCCCAATTGATAGAAGAGAATCAGCTAGGGTATGAATTCGCATCAAATATTCAGAGATGGAACACTCCCCCTTCTTTGTATTTTTCAATTCAGACCTCAATTGACGGATTCGAGCCTTGAGGTGAGAGTAATAGTGTTGGTGAATTCGGTCCCAAACTTGATGGGAGTGCTTGCAAGTGAGAACACGAGGAAGAACAGCTTCGCTGAGGGTTGAAAGGAGCCATGTGAATAACATTTGGTCCTGGACCAACCACTTTTCGTATTCGTCACTGATCTTGAGAGCAAGACGATCATCCTCATTTGCATATTGCTGAGGGATAACTGGATTTACCAGAAAGCGATGTAATTTGTAAGAGGTAATGATACCTTCAACTTGTTGGTTCCACGGCAAGAAATTCTTATCTTCAAGCTTTATCGAGAGTTTTGGCACCGCCGTGAAACCGTGAGCTTGACCGGAGTGATTCGAGCCCAGGTTGAAGACATTGTTGTTGTTGTCGGTAGCGGTGAGTGCTTGTTTGGGGGATTCTTCCGCCATGGACAAAGCAGAACACGATGAAGCGAAAGCGATGGATTTTAGTGATCGAACCTAGCGATTGATACCATGAAGAAGATAAAGAAGACTTTTTCTATTCATTGAATATTCAACATATCTTTGATACAGAGATTACAATGTATTATATACAATCTAAAGTTGCACAAAAGAAATTCAGTTTACATCTAACGATTCTTTACAAGAAGATCTAACTACTAACTAATTTTGCAACTGAATCTAATACAGAGAGATTCCTAAACCTATCTTCACTTACTTTGAATAACTTGATGTAGCAGGTCAATTGTAACTTTACCAAATGACTGACTTATGATAGCAGTTACCACTTCACTTGTCTTTGCAATCGCTACCTTCAAAGATGGGTGAGGTGAGTTACTGCTGCGCACTGCTTGCACATAGTCTTTGGTGTTGTGTTTGTCACCGCAGAGAGCGAGTTGTATTGTTCTTGATGACTTGTTTACCTTGTCATCTATTACTCCATATGAACATGATCTCCATATCACATGCTCCAAGCTTAGTGCTACATATGGCATCAAAAGTGCTTTACACATAGTTGTTAATCTTGTTTTTCATGAGTGGATAAAACATCTAGATATTGATTGTCAAGTTGCGAGAGAGTGTGCCCCTTATAGTCTCATGAAATTGTTCCCAAAGCACCTTATTGCTGAATCGTTTACTAACACTATATATGTTTGATTTCCTAGAAACTAGAAGGAGAGAAAGAGGATAGAAAGAAAGGTGAGGGAATAACCTACTTTCCATTGTTTGATTTCAATTAAAAAGGGGAGAAAGAAAGTTTTTGGTGAGGCCTATAAAAAAATTGGTTCCTTTAAAAATGGATGGAAAGATGGAAAGGAACACATTTTTACTGAATCGATGAAAAAGTCCCTAATAAGTTCTAGGCGAAATTACACCATAGGATCTTTAAATTATTTATTTGTAACAAGTTGACCTTTTAAGTTTTTTTTTGTAACAAATAGACCATTTAAGTTACCTAACATTGATACCGTTGACCCTTTTAGTAAAATGTCATATCGTTGATTACATCAAAATACACCAAAATATGTTTGGTTGCATCAAAATACATAAGCTAGAGTAATCACAATATATAAAGTAGCATTACATCAGAATATATAAGCTAGAGTAATCACTAAAACGGCCTATTTGTTACAAAAAAAAAAACTTAAAGGACCAACTTGTTACAAATAAATAACTTAAAGGTCCTCTGGTGTAATTTTGCCTAAGTTTAAGTTCTGCTCTTTTCATTGTTAAGATTGTCTTTGCCAAGTTTTATGCTAGATGAATTCATCGTCGTCATTGTCTTTGCCTAAGTTTAAGTTCTGCTCTTTTCATTGTTTGACTGGAGGTAGTATTATCTTATAGTTAATCTTAAACCTTATGGTGAATATTTCTTTTATAATCGACATTAGCAAAGCAAATGACAGAGTGAGTTGGCAATACTTGAAGGTTGTGCTTAATAAAATGGGTTTTCATGATAAGTGGGTGAATTGGATGATGATGTGTTTGGAAACTGTTGATTATCAAATTCATGTATTTATCCTCAGTGCTGAGAGCCTCACAAGAGTTATTAAGAAAGCAGAAGGAAGAGGAGATTTGCATGGTATTAAAATGTGTAGGGGTGCCCTAGTCCTTACACACCTTTTATTCACTGACGATTGCTTCTTGTTTTTCAAGTCCATTGAGAAGGAGAGTAGGGTGATGTAGGACATCCTTTCTGTCTATGAGTTGGCATCTGGCCAAGCTATTAATCTTAAAAAGTCGAAAACTTTCTTCAGCAAGAACACCTCATCTGATATGTGATAGTTGGTGTCGAGTTTATTAGGAGTCACTGAATGTTTAAGGACAGGGAAGTATTTGGGGCTCCCATCCATGGTGGGCAGGAAGAAGAAAGTAATCTTTAACTATCTCAGAGACAGAATTTGGCATAAAATCCAAAGTTGGTCGGGCAAACACCTTCCAAAGGCTGATAGAGGTATTGGTCAAGTCAGTGGCCCAAGCCACCTCGACCTAGTATGAGCACTTTTCTCATCCCCACTTACCTTGGGGAAGAAATGGAGTGTATGATTAAACCTTTTTGGTGGTGCACTAATAGATGACAAGGGAAAGGTATCAACTGGTTGAATTGGGACAAGTTATCTAAGTCCAAAGAGTATGAAGGTATGTGATTTCAGCATTTTAACATCTTTAACTTGGCAATGCTTGAAAAGCAATGTTGAAAAATTCTTGCCAACCCAGATGCTATTATTTCACGTGTTTCCAAAGCTAAATATTTCCCAAGAGGAAATTTCTTGGGGCTCCTATAGGCCACAACCCAAGTTTCGTTTGGCGTAGCATCTGCGCTTCACGGACAATAGTCAAAGAAGGTTTGAAATGGAGAGTTGGTGATGGTTCTAAAATCATAATTTGGGAAGACCCATGGCTTCAAAATCTTAGCAACACATACGTCAGTTCCCCTCGTCTCTTGGGTTCAAATCTTACTTAAGTTTTAGACCTATTGGTTACTAGGGTTGTTCATGGTTCAGTTCTAGAGAAGAACTGAACCGAACTAAACTGAACTAATTGAAACAGCTTCGCAAATCGAACTCAATCGCAATAACAATTCTCTCAACCGAATCAGAATAACAGCTCAACCGAATCAACTACACTACTAATGCCGTTCACGCTTTTATCCGAATCCCAATCAAGTAGTGAACTTTTCAACTTTTATCCAAACTTTTACCAACTTTTATCCGAACTTTTACCGAACTATTAGTGAACTTTTCGAACTATTGCCAACTGTTAAAATTACAATTTATAAAACCAAAATAAATCCGAACTTTTACCGAACTATTAGTGAACTTTCCGAACTTTTACCGAACTGTTAAAATTACATTTTATAAAACCAAAATAAATCCGAACTTTTACCGAACTATTAGCTAACCTTTATTCCTCTCTTGATCCATCTTGATTTCTCAATGAAATGTCACAGTGAAAGAGAAGAAACCACAGTTTGTGTCTTCATTGAATCACAAGGAGAATAAAGGGTTCTGAGCTTCCAAAATTCAGGTCTGGGAGAGAAACTTGAGCCCATTTTCAATCAGACCAAAATTCTAGAAAATCACAGAAACTATGAATAACACTGGATAAAACCTATAACCCAAAAGGTAATTTTTATTAAATCTAAAAAGAGATTAATTGAAATCATTAGAAAACCGTGTAGAATATATAAATCTATTTAATCGTGTTACACAGAAAGTTTCTCTTTTTTTTTGTCTATATCAAAATTCAATAAGATCAATACAACAACATTTGATCAAAAGAGAAATATCTATAAATGGATGCAGACAAAGAGTGAAAATCTAAAATTTGGAAGCAAGATGATCAGAATTGAACAGAAAACAAATGCAACAGAAGGGTACTTATTAGTTTTTAGAGTGAAGATTTTGATGAGACGTACGAGGGTTTTGTTTGTTGAGGTGAAGAGAGGAGTGGATAACACGTGGCACACTCTGTGCCATTCATCTTGATAACACTATTATTGGAGAGGAATAAAGGTTTCATCGCAGATATGTCTCACAGAGTCACAGTTCGCTAGTAAATTCGCTTTTCTGGGTTTCACTTGAGTTTCACTTTTCAGTTCGCTAGTAGTTTTCAGTTCACTAACTGAACTGGGCTTAACAGTTCGGTTAGTGAACTGTGTTGAATAAAGGTAGTTCAGTTCAAAATTGTTAGTAAAAGTTCAGTTCGTAACAGTTCAGTTTGATTCGGTTCGGCAGTTCAGTTTAGTTTAATAGTTAATTTGAACAACCTTGGTTACTAGTAGTACCGATGGTTGGAATATGAGGCTTATAAATGCTACTTTTTATTACAATGAAGAAAAGGAAATTCTTAGTATGCCACGGTGCACAACTCTCGGTGATGACCAAATGGTTTGGGATTTGAGTAGAGATAGCATGTAATCCATGAAGTCTATGGAGAATCTGGTTGACACATCTCATTTGCGTGTGGATGGGAATTAGAAAACAATTTGGTCTCTCAAAGTGTCGGATTTGGAAAACAATTTGGTCTCTCGCTGCAGACTACAATGCGAGGGTGTGCAATGTTCAGAATTATGTCCTATGTGTAACAAAGCAACCGAATTCAGGGTTATTATAGCCAATTGTCAGGATATTTTTCATTGTTTTCAAAACTATACTCTCAGTTATATTAGGAGACACGTCGTGTTGCTCATAGGCTAGCTAGGGCGACACAATTTTTTGCTAGTACCAAGTTGAAGATTTAATCCTCTTTGTATTACGAATATTTTAGTGAATAAATTAACTTAAGTTAGTTTGCTTAAAAAAAATCTTAAACTTTTTTATTACTTTTAAAAAATATTTATCAATATTTGATATGCTTATCTAAGATTATAATTGAATAATTTTTAGAATTTAATTTATATACACAATAGGTGTATACGTATTTTACATTATCTAGCAATTAAATGTGACACATCATTAAAAAAATATCGGTCAATCGATAATCACCAATTAGTTAATCGATAACCAACCATTCCATGAATTGAGATTTGTGGTGGTAAAAGTCTATACACCGTATGTGTATATAAATTAAGCTCATAGGTTTTATAATAATTGAAAATATTTTATATTTTTAATTTTTAATATCTACCACTTTTATTTTTCATTGAGCTTTTTTCTTCAACAATATTTTTCACCGAGTTATTTATGTTCATTTGATTTTCAACACTTTTTCTTTCCTTACTGTGTGACTTTCTTTCTTCTCACTTTCATTTTCTTCTCACAGAGTGTAAGAGTTTCCATACAAATCCAATTTAGGGTTTCTCAATATCTTTCAACTCAATGCGCCAGTGAGTTCCAATTTCTTGGCTAAGATGTCACAGCATTAAGCACTTTAATTCTGCGTCTATGTCACAACATTAAGACAGGATGTTTGGGATGTATTATCATTACCACTAAGGCCAGGAGCGGAGTTTTTTAGGAGCCGGAGGTTGCCACAGTAACCCCCAAATTATTTTAAATTTTAAAAATACATAGTATAATATAAGAAGAAATGTTGTTAAAAAAATATAAGAAGAAATATATCTATATATAAAAAACTATCACCGAAATATTCACAAATTTGAAGCCGAGTTCAGTGGTAAGTTGTTGCACTATAGAATAACAGGTCACAGGTTCGATCTCCACTGTTTCTTTTTTAAACATTTCATATTTTGAATTAAAAAACAGCGAAAAAAACAACCAAGGAATCAAACCTGAGTCCTCAAGCTTATTCAAAACGCCATTTGCCACCAAACCAATTACAAACGAATGTCAGTTTAACAGAAAGCGAATATATATATTTTAGTATAGGTACTCCTAAAAAATTCTTCCAAGCGTCGTCACTAAGTCTAAAGGCAGGATGTTTGGGTGTTCCCGAGAATACGGGAACACCCCCTGAATCCGCCCTTGCTTCATAGATAATATCTCCCTCTATTAAGACCCCACTTTTAGGATGAAAAGTGCAGTTACCACACTAAAAACACAACTTGACACTGCAACTAATAGTGTTTTTCAGACCAAGAGACTGAATTTTTTGTAAGCATCATAGGTTAAAATGTTGAATATATAATTAAGAATCCAAAAATCATGTGGCCCTGTATATATACCATGAGCCATAAGAGGATGCATTGCATGCACTGTTATTGCTGAGAATGGATTGCACATTACAACATCTAAGGAATCTTACTACATTCAAGAAACTTACAAATATTTTAATCCAAACCACTAAACTATGTCTATAAAAAAGAAAAAAAAAGATGATTTTACACTCTTCTATTGCTTTATGAAGCAGTATGTATGACAACAAAGAATTAAGTATTGATGCTGTGTAAAGTAATCCTTCAAAAGTTTTCTTTATGAAATTGAAAGCGTGTAGATGAGTTTAAGCTGAACTCTTGACAAAGGCTCTTCAATGTTTGTGTAAGTGTAGGACTTCCACAGTAAAATACACCTGCATCAAGATAACAGCACACAAATTTTTTAAGTACTTTCATTGGAATTTTTATGTTCTTTTGTCAAATTTAGAATCAGTGTTTTGAAAATCGAACCGACCAAACGGTTTAACCATGACTCGACACTGTTTCCGGTTTAGTTATTTGACCAGTTTGATAACGGTTTCAACTGAGTTTGAGCGGTTTAAAGCGGCTTAACCATGACCTGGAAGTCTCGCCGGTTCAATGTCCAGTTCGGTTTTCAAAACATTGTTTAGAATTTCACAAAGAATCACAATGACCAATTACCTATCCGACAATTTTGATGTGCACTAGCTAATTGAGAGAAGACTTTTTTCCAATTTGGTCTTGCAAAATGAGTCATTATCTGACATATGGTAACATCATAATCATAATAAGAAGTAAATATTTAGTTTCATGAATGTAAAGGTTTACTCAAATTAAAACTAAACCAATACATACCTTGCAATCTGAAACTATATCAACTCCATTTTTAGCATGTTGCAGCTTCTGAATCATGCCGATAAGCGCGGACCGTGCATCGCCTTCCTCATAGACACTAGTTAAATAGTTGTGCATTTCTATAACACCCTGCATCATTTCAACATGTCAAAAAAATATTAACATACAGTAAAATGTTGTATACATGTAGGTAGTAAAAAATAATGAGTTTAGTCCTGAATCTCACATCACGGTCATATTCTGCAATATCATCCATGACACCTTTAAACCATTCAAATGAAGCTTGCTCCCTTGTTACCCAATAAAAATATGCTCTGTCCGGACCTTTCTTATCTTCGTCGGACCGATCGCTTTGGAAGGAGTCCTTCTGTGGAGATCTCTGCTATGTTTACTCTATTAATTAGTACTTATGCATAAAATATAAACTTATAGCTAACCAAAAAGTATATAAAATTTTGTGAGGTCTCACTTAGTTTAGACTAGATATAGTAGTTATTCAATGAACCAAAAATTGCATTGTCTCTTATGAAGTGGGCCGGAGGCAGTAGTTTATGAGAACTTTTTAATCAAAGTAAGCTTTTGTTTCTTCATACACAAAAAATCTTTATAAGCCTGTAGGTATTTATGAAGAAGTTAAATGAGAGACTTGAGATGCAAAAGCTAATTTCAACTTATAGAGGAAGCTATTGTTTAAAAACTTGTAGTTATTGCAAGATTCTTTTAATATTTCTTTGTCCATAAGTGCTTGTGGAGAAGTTTATTTATCCAAACTGGCTTATTGTCACTTACATCTTGAGGTTGAGGGCTTTCCATCTTCATGTTGTTCAAGATATCTTTCAAAATACTGACCATTGGTGTGGCACCAATTCCTAGACCTATGAGCATGAGGACATCATAATGCCTATAGCTTTGTGCTGGGGCTCCATAAGGTCCTTTGATGAGGATCTTTGGATATCTAATGAAAGGAAGAGTAAATAATATCAGTGCATATATCATTTTTAGAAAGTTTAAGAATCAAGAGTTCGTATTTACTTTGTTGAACTTGAAGAAGCATCAAAGCTTGAATTTGAATTTGCTCTAGTTTCCATCCTCACAAGCCTTCCTTTTCTTGCTTGTGTATTCTGAGGCTCACAAGCCTGCATGTCTAAGTGTTAGTACAGCTAAATGTTCATCAACTATCATATTACTAATAAATAGTCTTCAAATGATTGAATATATAGCAGTCTGTAAAGCACCGACACAGACACAACACAGACAGTAGTGGTTTTAATTTGAAAAATACAAGTAATTGAAGTGTCGGAAGTGTCAGTGCTACAGACTGTGTTCAGATTTCAAACATAAACATTCACCTTTGCAAAAGTGTTTCTAAGCTCTGTAGTCCAATCTCCCAAGGCTCTTATATGGACACTCAAGTAATCATCTCCAGGTGCAGAGGTGATAGAGAAAGGATGCCTGTAAAAACAAGAGTAAATTTGATTATCCTAGGCAAAGTGATTTAGCATGAAATTATTCTTTGTGATCACACACACTATCAGCAGCAAAGTAGATCATTATTTATTACCATTCAAATTTAGATATATCTGGACACTTGACAAAAAGATACATTCCACTTTTATACTTGAATCCTGAAGGTTTTGTCATGTATAGTGCTAGAACATTTCCTGTGTATATTATTGCCTGAAATTTCCATGTAGTAATGTTATTTTCTTTCTTTATAAAGAACCAAGGAGAAGAAGTTGTTGGCTGGCACACACACCTTAATGACGCTTACGCGGTGATCTTTACCCTTAAAAAATGGATGAATTCTCTCAGAAGCATAGAGTACTAGTGGAACTACAAGGTACATCCAAGTCTGCATTAATAAAATATATGGTGTCAAATGATTTGTAACCATTTTCAGATAATTATTCCTCAAAATTAAAAATGTTAGAACTAAACATACCGTTTTCTTTTTCCAGTCCTTGGTGAGGAACAGAAAGTAGCCATGTATGATGAGGAGAATGTAAACCAGAATAAGCAAATGATGTGCATACCAGAAGGCATTAAAACCGGCCAATCGATGCAGCGGGGAAGGTAAACTGATAACACTTTTTCTGAAATAATGTGTAGCTAGGGTGAAGGTAAAAGCCATAATCAAGACCATAAAAATTCCAGTTAAACCAGGAACACTTTTAACAAGGGTCAAGTAACTAGGCTGCTCATAGTCAAAACCTGACCCAAGTATATCCATGAACTTTTCTCTTGGGCAAGATATAATCCTAGGAAAATCACAACTAATATGCACTAATACATGAATTAAAGTTCCTATAACTACACCAACTGCAATCATCTTATGAAAGTTTATGTTGTCATCAAATGGTATGATATGTTTAAGAAATGATCCTCTTATCTTTGTAAGTGTTCTTCTACACATGGTAAGGACAATTAGAGCCATGTTGAATTTGAGAGTCTCAGCAGCACCTTTTGCAAAACAGAGGCAAGATCCCATTACTTCATATGCTGCTCTATCTTTGTATTGGATATACTTCCAAATGAAAAGTGCCGCGTTTATCGCTACCCAAAGTGCGATAATCCATATTTTTTTCCATTTATCGCATATAAAATCTGTGGTTGTAGATACAAATTTGCTAATAGGAGTTCTATACTTTGTTGGTATCATAGCTCTAGTTAAAGTCTGTGTTTTAGTACTAAGTTTTGTTGTTCCCTCTTCTTGACTAACCATTTCCCTCAATAGAGTTTCTAGCTGCCACATCTGTTTAAACAGAACAGTTAATACAAAAGATGAAGGTAAAAAATGTAAATTATTAGGCTTTTCATTTTCTAACCTCTATATATCCGTTTTGATCTGCATCAAGCTCTTCCATAATCAAAGCTGCATATGCAGCAGCATGCTGTTTGAGACTCCCCAACTTATTTGCAGAAGCACTCAACACTATAACCTTTTACAAAATAAAAGTTAGAATCCTGTTTCACATAATTGGAAAAAAAATACTAACATAACAACTAATATACTATCTTTTGGGTCCGTGAAACAGAGTGACAAGTGCCACCTGAAACTCACACACACAACTGCGAGGTCTCGAACCTACGACACAATATTCAGCCTAACCGTTTTGGTATTTGCCAGTTGAACTAGGCCTTACGGTTAACTAGGCCCCGTTTTGGATAAACATTTTAATTAGGTACTTATGACATAAGCGCTTATCACATAAGAGCTTATGTATAAGCTATTTCTATATCAAAGGATAAAAGAATGTTAAAAACTATTTTTCTATAAGCTATAAGCCGCTTTCATAAGCTATTCTGGGAGCTAATGGAAATTAGCTGAAACCTGTCATAAACTATTTTCATAAGCTCTCTCAAACAGTCTCACATGTGCTTATGTCAGTAGATAAACTCAAATAAGTTGATTTAAACAGGCCCCTAATATACTAACATTTTCCTGTAAAAAAAACATAACTGGAAGAAAGAGAAAGAATTTAAAATGGTCTCAATACTCACCTCCTGAACCTCCTCTTCAGTTAACCTTCCATCCCCATTCTTGTCACACCTGAAAATCACTTAGTTCATTTTTGCTTGTAAACAGAATATAAATTTAAGACACAAAATTTAGAATAGAAAAAGAGTACATACATGTCAAAGAAGACTTGAAGTCTAGATTCAAGATCTTTGCTAGTCATATCCTCCCAAAATACTTTAGCTTCATCAAGAGTTATTCCTTCATCTGCATAAATTTTCCTGCGCCTTGCTAAAGCCTCATATAGTTCACCAGCAAAATCCTTTGAATCTGCCCCCATGCCTATGAAAACAGTGTTTTAGATACATAATAATCACTACTAATTAAAACAACTAAAAAGATTAGAAAACAAAAAAGCATAAGAAATAAATACAGCATACCCATGCATGTTCCAAATTTATCTTTTGAAAGCTTTCCATCAACTGCATGTTGAATAAACCTCTTCTCAATAGACCTCCATGCATCATTTTCTTTTCCTGTAACGGTTCTATCAAGAAACCGTAAACCCTTAAGCCCTCTGCTAGCTCCTGATTGCAATCTCATCATCTTGCTATTATTGCTGTTTCCATTTCCATTAATAATATTCATATTATTATGATGATTTCTGCTTCTCACATTGTTTACATTCAAAAGAGCCCCATATGGAGGTTTTACAACCGTGCTTTCTAGGGTTGTTTCATGATCATTTTTAGGTACTTCCATAACAGGATCAATCTCAATGCTCTCAAGAATCCATGCTGATGAATCATCTGGTCTCTTTCTTTCTGATGACATCAATTTTTCAGGTGAATTTTGGAATGAACAAGAGTTTAATGAAGAAGGGTATTAGAGAGGGAAAGATAGAAATAGTCAAGTAAGATTGATCTGTGAGAGAAGAGAGAGAGAGAGAGAGAGAGATCTTAAGAGTATATAAATGTTTTGTGTTGTTGATTTGCTAATAATAGCAAAAGTGGTTGATAACACACACTTGTGTCTGTTCCAACCAATTTAACTATTCCTCACCTTAACTAACAATACAAATAAAATTAACGTACAAACTATTATTTTGTTTTGTTTCCTTTGCATGCTTTTCTGTCAGCAATTTATAGTGTGGGAAATTAACTTCAACTTCTTCAAGGAAAATTCTTCATTTTTGGATCCTTTCACCACCCATAAATTCTACTGTGGAATCATTGCACTTTCTACATTAGCCAAGTTATATAAAAATATTATTTAACCTTAATTTCTCTTAACATATTATTTATTTAGCTTCAAAAAGTTGAATATGGCTTTTGTTGGTAAATAACGGAGTAATGACCATATAGGAAACATTTTTCGTTTATAAATTATTTATTTATTTTTTGACATGATATATCAATTATTTATACATTGGTCTAATGGTAATTAAGAGTTTGAATGTTCACCAACAAAAAATTATTTTGACAATGGTTTTTATAAAACAAAAATGTCACATGATTTTTTCTTTTTTTGATCTGAAAAAGTGTCGCATGAAGAAAAGGGCGACCTAAAACTTTTTCGTTTTTTTTATCGTGATATTTGTGTGCAGTATCTATCGGTTTTGTCGATTACTAATCTATGTTGAGGAACCTGATCAGCCACGTGTACTCACTCTGCCAGTTCGTATGGTTCTTCCCTCTTAATAGAGTTTTTGCTACACTCAAGATTCAAACTTCAGATTTAAATCAAAGAGATATTTATTAAAGTTTGTTTCAAATATTTTTGGGTTGGTCCGATCTTGCATTTATCCCAATCCACTCTTCAATTCAAATAGTTACTATTAACAAAAGTTGAATTACCGACAAAAATAAAATGAAGTTATGAAAACATGAAATATATTTCTTATTCTTATTCTATTTTATAAATAAGTGATTGAGACACCTAAATTTGAAATCAATTTCATTTTTCCTTTGTAGTGTTTCACGTAGTGGTTAGCACCAAGCTTTCTTGTGATAGTGAACTATCACATTAAAAACTAGTTTATTAATGTGTTTACATGGGAGCTTAATTTATTAACAAGCACTTGCAAGGAAGGATTATTGAGTGCGTAATTGACTTTATAAAATTGGACTTTGTTTCAACTTTTTGTTAGCTACAATTGATATATAGCTTCAAAAGGTGTCATTTTGTCAATCACTTTATCTAGAATATTCTTAAATTAAATGGAGAAACAACGTGCCCCCATTATACCTAACACATATGTTTGATCCAGCTCAAGTTTCATTGACTAAATATTTTACAATGATGGTACGTTTTAATTTTTGATTACTAATCTAGTAGTTGATAAAACCAGTAGGTACGATATAGATTATATCGACCTCTTTAAATTAATTATGTATATCTTCTAATAAACTTCATAATTTTTTAACAAATTTTTTGAAGATTCCACATTAATTACTTATGATTGGTTAGTTTCTAATTTTAGCTTTCCTTTTTCTGAAACATGTGGAGTTATCACATGATGGGTGTGAAATCCCAACATAAGTAGATCCAAATCCATATTTTAGAAAAAGAATAACTAAATTTGCAAATAAAGCAATTATAAGCAACTAATGAAGATTCTACAAAATATAAATTTAAAATATATAAGATTATAAAGATATTCGGTCAAAAAAAAAGATAAAAAAAAATATATACATTATTATTTTAAAGTATTTGAAATTAATATTTAGAGAAAATAAAACAAATCTATGTTTGCCATTTTTGGAAAATATATAATAAAAAGTGAAGTTACTTTTAAAATAGTTTATATTTTTTGACAAATAATGTTAGTCCTTTGACAAATAATGTTAGTCCTTGAAAACTGTAAATTTTATAAAATCTCATCAACACGTTGGGGGTGCATTTTGGCCTCACATCAACACTATCCTACACCATATAGATAAACTATCATAAATAATAATATCACATCAAATTACCGACACCATATGAACATGTTGACCAAGTGACTTCAAACACAAGAGGGGGGTGAATTGTGAACTTAAAAATTAGCGACTAAAAATAAGAATAACTTAAATAAAAATTGATAAACTAAAATAAAGCTCTTAGAAAAGTTTCAATTCAAATAAGAGACGGTAAATTAAGAAGCTAAAATAAATAATAACAAAAAACTTTTGAAGGAAACTAAAAGAGATAAAGGAAAAGGAAATAGACACGAAAATTTATCCTGGTTCGGTTACTCCTGAGACCTATGTTCAGTCACCAAGGCAAACACTACAAGAAAATCACTGATTTGCCACGGCAATTTCCATCGCAAATGCACAAATTTCCGTGGCAAAACAACATTTGCCACGGACCAAAAATGGTGGCAAAAACGCTCGTCGCAAATCATTTGCCACCGAATTTCCCGTGGCAAATACGCCCGTCGCAAACTCGTCGCAAGTCCGTCGCAAATATCTGTGGCAAAGTCGTCGCAAATTTGATCGCAAATCCGTCGCAAAAATTAAAAAAAAAATTAAATCATAATTTTAATTCTTCAACCCATTCTGCCCAAAATATTACATTCAATTTTAATTGCAAAAGCAAAAGTGTAGTAATATAAAGAGTTGTAACTACCTAGCAAATGCATCTAGAAGTGAAATGATTTTCATTGACAAATCAGTTGCTATGAATAAGTTGGACTCGGGGCAGGAAGAAGGGTAAAACTCTTACACATAAATGGTGAAATCTGAGACAGTAATGTATCGCTTGACAACAAGCAGCAATGAAAACAAAACCATATAAGCAAAGCAGTAATGAATCACCATAGAAGTACCAGCAAGAACTAATAGTAGTAGAATCTTCTTCAGAGTCAGTGAACTCTCAAGCCTTTCCTTGATTTTTAAAGACCTTTTGAGCTTAGGGGATGACACTTTTAGCCTAAAGCACGATATCCGGGTATCGATGGCAACCGATTGGGAAGATGATTCCTTGGCATTGCGACAAATTAAATAGTACAATGCAAATGTACCACCTGCATTGTTTTCAAAGCTACAAAATTGAAGGCGAGAACATGCAAGAGGAAAAAAAAGAATAGAAAATGGCGAGAAAGGTTTATCTTTAAAACACTAAATTTACCATACCTTCACCATCATCGTTGGCCAATAGAACAACAAGAACATACTTCACCAAGGGAATCAAGATTAAAGTGTACAAGACAAGTGACAATCAATTCATCAATATCCCCAACCACATAAACAAAAACTGGATTTATATCATCAACAAAATTCATCATTAGTTTTCATCAATATCCCCATCCACCATAACATTCAATTTTTATTGCAAAAGCAAAAGTTTAGTAATATAAAGAGTTGTAACTACCTAGCAAATGAATCTAGAAGTGAAATGATTTTCATTGACAAATCAGTTGCTATGAATAAGTTGGACTCGGGGCAGGAAGAAGGTAAAACTCTTACACATAAATGGTGAAATCTGAGACAAGAATGTATCGCTTGACAACAAGCAGCAATGAAAACAAAACCATATAAGCAAAGCAGTAATGTATCACCATAGAAGTACCAGCAAGAACTAATAGTAGTAGAATCTTCTTCAGAGTCAGTGAACTCTCAAGCCTTTCCTTGATTTTTAAAGACCTTTTGAGCTTAGGGGATGACACTTTTAGCCTAAAGCCTGATATCCGGGTATCTGATGGCAACTGATTGGGAAGAAGATTTCCTTGGCATTGCGACAAATTAAATAGTACAATGCAAATGTACCACCTGCATTGTTTTCAAAGCTACAAAATTGAAGGCAGAACATGCAAGAGGGAAAAAAAGAATAGAAAATGGCAGTAAAGGTTTATCTTTAAAACACTAAATTTACCATACCTTCACCATCATCGTTGGCCAATAGAACAACAAGAACATACTTCACCAAGGGAATCAAGATTAAAGTGTACAAGACAAGTGACAATCTGAATTCATCAATATCCCCAACCACATAAACAAAAACTGGATTTATATCATCAACAAAATTCATCATTAGTTTTCATCAATATCCCCATCCACCATAACATTCAATTTTTATTGCAAAAGCAAAAGTTTAGTAATATAAAGAGTTGTAACTACCTAGCAAATGAATCTAGAAGTGAAATGATTTTCATTGACAAATCAGTTGCTATGAATAAGTTGGACTCGGGGCAGGAAGAAGGGTAAAACTCTTACACATAAATGGTGAAATCTGAGACAGTAATGTATCGCTTGACAACAAGCAGCAATGAAAACAAAACCATATAAGCAAAGCAGTAATGTATCACCATAGAAGTACCAGCAAGAACTAATAGTAGTAGAATCTTCTTCAGAGTCAGTGAACTCTCAAGCCTTTCCTTGATTTTTAAAGACCTTTTGAGCTTAGGGGATGACACTTTTAGCCTAAAGCCTGATATACCGGGTATCTGATGGCAACTGATTGGGAAGAAGATTCCCTTGGCATTGCGACAAATTAAATAGTACAATGCAAATGTACCACCTGCATTGTTTTCAAAGCTATAAAATTGAAGGCAGAACATGCAAGAGGGAAAAAAAGAATAGAAAATGGCAGTAAAGGTTTATCTTTAAAACACTAAATTTACCATACCTTCACCATCATCGTTGGCCAATAGAACAACAAGAACATACTTCACCAAGGGAATCAAGATTAAAGTGTACAAGACAAGTGACAATCTGAATTCATCAATATCCCCAACCACATAAACAAAAACTGGATTTATATCATCAACAAAATTCATCATTAGTTTTCATCAATATCCCCATCCACCATAACAATCAAAACAACCAAACACACAAACATACAACCTTATACCCATCAAAAACTTAGTGACAACAAAACCCTTACCTTAGCTTTGTCTCTTCTTCTTCAATCCTTAGTGACAGTAAAGCATACACAAATCGCTTTGTCTCTTCTCCTTCAATCCTTTAACTTCACAAACTAATTATCCCAATAACCTACATTATAAACCCACGTTTGAAGACTTATTGTCAACAGAAAAGAAGATTTTAAAGAAAATATAAGAGACAAAGATTAGGAATTAGGAATTAGCAACACAAACAATGAAAAGAGGAACTTAGGGTTTTTGATTCTACCAAAAATTGGGGGTTTTCTATCTAATACAAGTAAAATAGAAGCAACAAACTTACCTTTAAGAAGAAGAATTGAGGAGGCGCTGAGAGAAGAAGAAGGGAAGAGAGAAAGAAACTCAGGTTCGTTTTGATGTTTGATGCGCTGAGATAGGGAGAAGAAGAAGGAAAACGACCGAGTGGTGGTGCAGTGGAGGTTGAGGGAGGCGTGATGGTGCAGTGGAGGTTGAGGGAGGCGCGGATGTGAGGTGAGGAGAGTGAGAGTGTTAGGGTTTAGGGAGGTGAGGAGAGTGAAAGGTCTCGAGAGTGAGAGTGAGCGTGAAAGAAAGGGGTCGAGTAGACTCCCTTTAGTTAAATCTGATTGAAACGTTTGCCACGGGTTTGCCACAGACTTTCGGTGGCAAATTATCAACGTCCGTGGCAAATCCTTACCAAACTTACGAAGGCTTTTCTCACGACAAATTCCGTGGCAAATCCGTGGCAAACCCGTCGCAAATTCGCGATGGAATCAGGTTGTGGCAATAGTTTGTGGCAAATTAGGCTTATTCTTGTAGTGAAAACCACCAAGGGATTTTAATCACTAAAGCACTAGCTTTTAGAACAGGTTCAGCTAGAAACATTTACAACCAAAGAGCACTCTCCACACAAAACTGGGATATCACCTCCCTAAGTGCAAGAGCCTCAAAACCAAAAGATATCACCTCTCTTGAATAACTTGGGATCACACCCAAAAACAATAAATATAAAGATTAAAATAATAGTTTACTTCAACAATCTCGTGTATGAAAGCAGAACATATCTCGTGTATCAATTAACTCCAACGGTTTGATGCCAATTAACTCCAACTTCTCCACAAGTAAACTAGCTTTTGGTGTTAATTAAAATAGGTCCAACGGTTTGATGCCAATAAACTCCAACAATCTTCACCTTGAGTGTAATTTATACACGAGATATGTTCTGCTTTCATTGTCTACACTGACAATCAGAATTCACAAGAACTACTATACTCCACCTTAAAGAGTTTACTTCACTTCAAGGATTTCTACATGTCGAAAGCTATCGACATGATCTCAAAACACATTGCATCAATATCAATCAATTCTCCTGTGCTGTTTTGAATCCGCTAGCAATAACTCTCATACCATGGTAGTGAGACGATGCCATGCAGATAGACTTTTTCATTTTTAAATAAAATTATCATCTCCCATAATAAGGGAGACATTGCTAGCATCCGCCTCGAAGCTTTTTTTGATACTGCTCCCCATGGACAATTTTTCGTTGCATGCTTAAACTTTCCATATTTCTAATATTTCATATGCATTCATTGGATCTTCTTCCCATAAGCCCCAACTCTAGCTACCACACTAATTTGATGAAGCGTCATCCTCCATATTCAGTCTTCTTTCTTCTAAATTTATTTTATTTGTAACATCTTCAAAACTCAAAGTTTCCTTCCCATATATCAAAATAGGTTTGATATGTCCATAGGAAGATGGAAGGAACCATATGAGTCTCAACGCTTTATCTTCATCTAACTCCAATAGCTTCTAATATAGAGATAACACCATTGAGAGCACTTAGATGATCAGAAACTTTCATACTATCATCCATGCGTAAATTATGAAATTGCTCCTTCAGTAGCAATCAATTTGAGATGCCCTTTGCCTGATACGGTCCTTTGAGTTACACCTAAAAATCACTGGCTGACAATATTTCCCGCACATTCGCAAGAACATTTTTATCCAAACATAGACAAATTGCACTTACAGCTCTCAAATCTAGTTTCCACGTTTCTACTTGTCCATGTTGGAAAATGTTTCCTTTGAACACTGTTGTGAGAAAACACGTGATAGTGCAAGTATACACTGTCTAACATGTAATATAGAGTAAGTGAGATCGTTCCCACGAGGATTTAAGCTTAATCTTGAAAGTTTAATTTAGTGAGGAAAGTAAATGACACACAAGTTTTTGGTAACATAAACAGTAGTAAAAGTAAAGGGTAATGTGAAATCAGTGATGAGAACAAACTGAGATGCATTTCACTTCAGTAGCTTCATTAAGATGAAATTAAGTGTATGTTCAATGTTGCAGCAATAGGTGCTGCAGCAATAAAACGTTATTCTCTCGAATACTTCACACTAGGTTTCCTTGCAAGAGTTTATCTCTAAACCCTAAAGAAGTACCTCCTAGGCTGCTTGAGCACCGGCAGTATTAACCTTATGGGTTATGCTCTCCTATCTCTAGGGTTAAGCAAGGAACATCAAGATCTCTCGTTAATGTCCACTACCCATATCATCTTGTGAGATTAATTTACAAACCATCTCTGAATTTATAAATGCTATTTAGAATAGACGGCCAATCCTACTCTAAAATGGAAATATTGTCACACACAAGGTAAAATGCACAACATTAAACACATTTCATTAATTGCATAATAAATCTAGCTACATTAGATCCAGCATCTCAACTATGAGTATTTAGCTCATATTGAGCTTACAAAACATGGAAAATAACTTAAACAAAAGAGTAGAAGTCATATTACAAATTTCAAGGTAAGAAATGATACTATAACGAAGCAACAGAGAGGGAGCTCCAATGGTGACAATGGAGTTCTGATCCAGCTCGGCTAAGTAGAAATCCACCAAGAAAAATGCAATTCTAGTGTTCCTACCGAAATAGTCTCAGCAATGTATCAAATTTGGTGATGGAGGTGAGCTAAGCACGCTATGAGGAGCTATCTCTAAACTTCCTCTTGACGGCAGAGCAATGGCTGTCCCTTAAATGAGGAATGGAGGCTGGCTTATATAGTGTCTCCTTGCATGCAACCCTAGAAAATATCTTCTTTGGGAAATGCGTCTTAGGTTAAAGGGCAATTGTGGGAAATCCACATGAGGTCATGTCTTTCCGTGCCATCCAGCTCTGACAGCTGTCCTTGCCTCAATTTCCGTGTTTTCCGCATTCCCTTGAGCTTTCTCTCTCATCTAGCGCATTTTTGCTATTGCGCACACACCTATTGCTGCAGCACTACACAAAACACAATTAAAAACACAATTGTGCAATGCTAGACTGTATATGTTGCTGATCATATTGGGCATAGTCCCTCATAGGCCTATCCATATCATTAGTCATACCTATTGGTCCCATTTGAATGAACTGTTGTCTGTGATCTTCCTCACCTTCAGGTTGTTGATATTGAGAATTAGGTCCTCCTCTTACTGAGGCATCTTCATTGTGGTGAGACATAGTTCTGCAGTCTTGTTGTCTTTGTCTTTGTTGTCTAAGCAATCTCCTAAATCTTCTTTCAATTTCTGGATCACAATCAAAGTCTGGTGGTCTATTCCTGGGCATAAACTAGTGTTTCCACACTGAGTGTATCTGCACTAAAATGTTTCTGCACAGAAAACAGAATACCAGTAGTACTAATATATAATAAAACACTAAATAAACAATCTAAACAACAAAATTTTACTATAATCCCCGGCAACGGCGCCAAAAACTTGGTGTGGTGGAAAGTATGCAAGTATACATAGTCACACAAGTAATAAAGTGATAAGAAAGGTCGAACCCACAGGGATTATGTATTGTAAAGTTTTGTATATTCAGAGTGTACACTTAGTGTGTCTACACTATGCACAATTTTGGTTGGGAGTTTCAAGTAAGTAAAAACAATATAAACAATAAAGAGTGTAAGGAATCAGTTAGATAAAGTAGTTGAGATGTTTTCACCAAGTAATTTACTTCTAAGTGTTATAGTGAAGTATGCAGTGTTTCCACACTGGATGCAACTACAATAGTGTGTACCTTTTAGTACTTTCTTCAGAGTTTCATTACAAGCTTCCTATGTCTAGACATGCTAAATAGGTTCACTCTATGTTATCCTATGTCTAGTACTTAACACGGTTTTAACAATCAAATCTTTATTAAAACTAGTTCAACAAAGAAGTTGTTATAAACTCTCATTCCTATTAATTCTTGAGTTCATAAATGTGACTCATGTCTGCTGCCACAAGTTTACCTATTTCAAAGTGATCAATTCCAGAATAAGTGTTGAAAGAAGTATCACACAAGAATTAAAATGCATACACTACATAAACCATAATAACATACTTTGAAGTTCATCACAAGGTTATAACATCTCAACTTAAGGGAATTTAGCTCATGTTACTCATATTATAATAGAGAAAATCTGCAAAGAGCATAATCAAATGAGTAATATAGCAAAAGAACTTAAAAGGAGAGAGATTACTCGAATAGAAGATCTTTTTCTTGAGTTTCCCAAGTTGAAGTACAATATGAGTTCCTTACACAAGTTTCCTTCAAGTAGAAGTGAAGGGAGTGGTTGTCAAGCACCTCCTTACCTTCCTTCTCTTCAGAAACGTAAAGAAAAAACTAAAACTAAACTAAACTAAACTAAAACTAAGTGATCCTTTCAGAACAAATGAAGAAATACAAATGAAGGATGAAGGATGATTTGTAAGTGAAGATATGGCCTCTATTTATAGGCACGAAAGCTTTCCTCCCTTGAAGGGTTTCCTTTGGCGCGTAAGATCAACTGAGGGGACCAACTTGGATAAATTCAGACAACCAATGAAGCAAGTAGCTCAGTTGTGGTCGCTTGCATGTAGAACATAAGGGGAGGTCCATTGGAGAAGTGACACATGTCTTTTAGATAAGTGAGCCTTGCAACTTGATTTTTATGTTTATCGCCGACTTCTGCAAGTGGCTCTGCTCCAGGTGACTAGACATGACGTCACAATTCAAGTGTGGAAGCATCAAAATGGTCCTTGTATGTTTTGGTGCAAACTGCTAGATTTTGCAGGCGTAGGCAGTGTATCCACTCCTAGTGTTGGCAGTGTTTCCACTCCTGGTGTTGGTAGTGTTTCCACTCCTGCAGTAGCTGCACTGAACAAAAACATCAAACCTAACAAGATATGTGTATTTATGCCTAGTTAATTGTCCTAATCATTTGGATCTCTAAAATGTTGTTTCTTAATAAATAAGCTGTATTTATTTATTAATGTACTTGAAAATAGGCAATAACCTAAGTTAAAATAGATGAATAACTCTATATAAAATAGAGTTATCAGACATTCAAATGATTCAATAAAAATTCACAATGTCATTCCATTTTTGTAACCATATTTAAAATTAGCCACTAAGACTCTGTTTGGCATGTTCCGTCCACTAGCGGATAGCAAATTTGACTAGCAAAAATACATGTGTTTGGTAAGCACTATTGTTTAACATTTTTTTGATAGCAGTTAGCGTTTTCTCAATGCTACATCACACAATGTTTTCTCAAATGCTACTTAAACCATCTAGCGTCTCACTTTTTTGTCATTTTTACCCTTTTTTTCTCTATCCTCATTTAACATTTTGTCATTTAATATGTCCGGATAAGAGAACTTAAACTTATTATATATATAGATGAAAAACAAAGAATTTACAATTTTATTGAAGCTAAGACATTCGATCAACTAGCTAGTAGTTTCAACTAAACAAATCAAAGACTTTCATGTCTTCTATATAGTCATTAATTCTTCATATAAAATAAACAAAAGAACAAAAAAAGTACCTGAACAAGTGGAAGCAACACTGACAAAATCTCCAACCAGCTGTGAACTCGAACTACAACGAACTCTCGAACCAGGACAAACTCGAACAACGATCGCGAAGCTCCGACAAAAAAAACTCCCAAAACCTAACAAAAAATTCGCATATTCGATTTAGGCATATTTGATTTTACTAATATATATAGATGACACACACTTGCTTAAAAAAATCTATCCTTTCAGAATCAAAATCTCAACAAAACCAAGCAATAAACACTTAAAATTTTTAGTCAACAACACAACAATCTTTGTTATTTGTAAAAAAAAACACCACGAACAATCTTTCATAGCAATTGATAGATATTCATCACATGAATAAGTACTCTATTCAAAGCAATTCAATTTAAATTGTATACACTTCAAAAATGTAGATGAAAATGAACATATTAAAAGAGACACCTAATTTCTCTCCTATCAAACACATTCAACTAATTTTACACATATCAAACACATACAACTACATTCAACATATTCCTCTCCTATCAAATATTTTTTTTTCACACATTCAACATATTCCTCTCCAATCAAACTACATTCATCTCCAACCTAACAAAAAACCTAAAAAAACAAAAAACAAAATAGAGAACTAACCTTTGAGAGAAGATGAGGACAAGCAATGAGGACTATGGGTGCTGAAGAGGATTAAGACAAGCAATGTGGGTTTGGGGGTTATTGTGGGTTTGGGGTTTGTGGGTTTGGGGGTTATTGTGGGTTTGGGGGTTTGGGGGTTTGTGGGTTTGGGGTGGTGCTAGAGAGAACGAGAGTGAGGGAGAGCTGAGAGAGCAAGAGCTAATGAGAGTGAGGGAGAGAAGAGAACCGAGAGAGAGAGAGACGTGAGCGAGAGAAGAGTACTGCAGCAAGCTGAGAGTGAGAGTGAGAGCAAGGGAAGAGAGAGAACGAGAGTGCAGCTGAGAGGGAGGGGTTTAGGTAGAAAATTTTAAGGCAATGGGTAGCGTTTTCAAAAACGTTGGGTATTTGGTAGAACGGTCTAGGAAATGGGTGGCGTTTTTAATAAAACGCTGGTTATTTGGTAGAACGGTCTAGGAAATGGGTGGGAAATGGGTGGCGTTTTTAATAAAACGCTGGTTATTTGGTAGAACGGTCTAGGCAATGGGTGGCGTTTTTAAAAAAACACTGGGTAAGGCTCACGCGTTCTACGCGATGGGCAGCGTTTTTTTAAAAACGCTGGTTATTTGGTTACCAATTTTGGCTATCCGTGGCGTTTTTTGGCAAAACGCTGCTCATAGGGGCGCCTTTTTTAAACAAATCTGGCGTAGTGCCTTTTATGTCATTATTCTTTTATTGCACTAATGTATGTACTTATATTTTATTATTATAAGAAATTTGATATTGTATAATATTATGCATTAACTAAGTGGCTATTCTATAAATTAAAAAACAACAATGTCCAATGAAATATGTGTAACTCGAAGGTCAGCAGCCTTTCTCGCTCTGCGAAGTGCGATGCAATCTGTAGGCTCGGCTTTGTGCAATGACACAGAACGCCTCTCTGTTTGCGGTGGTGTCGGCAAGTCCGGAAGTAGGTACTGTAGGTGAGGTAGGTGCTAGGATACATTGGAAACAATTATGGGAAAATGATGTGCCTTCAAAAGTGTTAATTTTTGGTTGGAGAGTATTGTTGAATAGACTTGTTACGCGGGAGATGTTGCATGATAGAGGTATTCTACATTTCAATTTGGATAAATGCTGTGTTTTTTGTTTTGAGGAGGACGAGTCTACGGAACATTTATTTATTGGATGTAGAGTAATTAAAACGGTTTGACATCAAGTGTCTTTGTGGTTAGGGGAAAGCATAAAGGATTCCGTTGAAGTGGTGCATCATTTCTTTGATTTTGGGAAACTTACGAAGGGAAAGAAACTAAAAAGGGTTAGGCAATTTATATGGTTGGCAGTTGTTTGGAACATCTGGATTACGAGAAACAAAATTGTCTTCAATGGGGAGGTTGCTTCGGTCCCTACTTTGGCCTCGGGGATAAAGGATACGGCGTGGAGTTGGTTCAAAGCTAGGAAGGGGAGGAATTGTATGGCGCTTTGGTCAGATTGGTATAATAATCCTTTGGGGTTGTTATTCTTTATTGTAATAATCTATTGGTCTGTACTGTACTCAATTCATAAACATCTTTAGAAGGGGGAGAAGCAGTGGGCTAGGATGTTTATTTCCCCACTATTGTGCAAGTTTTTGTGCGAGGTACTCTTTTTCCTCCCGGAGTCTTTTTCCCAATGGACACTTCTTGTGCTCCCTATCAATGAAACTGCTTATTAAAAAAAAACAGATATACTACACCAAGTTCACAGTCCTTCCATATATTAAGCTTGTACAATTGCATGTCTGCCCTAATTTGATCTACCCAATGCTACGATTTGATATTTTTTTGGTACCAATTTTAAATGATTATAAAAAAATGGTACCTGTTTTAAATTTGAATTCTTAAAAGATTAAATGATGATTCTTTGGAGTATTAGCCATAGTTATTTTTTTCAAAAAAAAAAATGGAATGGATAATTTGAATTTAAAATTCAAACAATTATCTAATCTCTAAATTAACAAATTGGTAATTTGAATTTCTAATTTGAATTAACAAATTTAAATTGATAATTTGAATTTACAAAATTCCGTTGATAATATGAATTTACAAATTCCAATTGATAATTATATTTTTTTTTAGTATTTATAAAAATTAAAAAAGAAATTTTGATTTCGAAAGGTTAGTTGATTCAAAAATTAATTTTTTTATAGGCAAAGTGGTTAGTAAATAGTGTGTTAGTTGTTAGAGGGGAGGGAAGATCGGGGTTCGAACCCCATACACCTACATTTCCACCAACGATGTTCCTTTCACTATTCATCAATAGTATAATGGTGTAAAAGTTGTCATCATTTAGAGGAATAGATATAGATTATTATTATTACTATTATTATTATTATTATTATTTCTATTATTATTATTATTATTTAGTGCGGAGACATGAAGGAGGTTGTCCAATCGGAAATTGGATTATGATTCCATCCTAAGGTTTCGACTTCAAATTTTGAATATGACAGAAACTCAATTAGTAGAGAAGAGCTACCAAACTGACAATGCGGAGTAAACACGTGGTCAACAAACTAGTTAATATTGCGCCCTAATAAGATGGTAAGAAAATCATTTTAGTAGGGAGGTGATCCAATAGGGGGATCAAAATTGCACATTTAGTAAAATAGGGACACCAAAAATGCATTTAAGCCTAAAAAAAATGGTACCTATTTTAAATTTGAATTCTTAGAAGATTAAGTGATTCTTTGGAGTATTAGCCATAGTTATATTTTTTTTCAAAAAATATGGAAGTGATAATTTGAATTTACAAACTCAAACCATTCTCTAATCTCTAAATTAATAAATTGGTAATTTGAATTTCTAATTTGAATTTACAAATTTAAATTGATAAATTGAATTTACAAACTTCCATTGATAATATGAATCTACAAATTCCAATTGATAATTATAATTTTTTAGTATTTATATAAATAAAAAAAGAAATTTTGATTTCGAAAGGTTAGTGTAATGAACCTATCATCTAGGAGAAGCCCAAAGAAGAGCAAATCAGCCCAAGACTCACAACAAATAAGAATATTAGGTATATAGGATAGGAAGTGAAATCAAAAGGGGTATGGAATGAATGAACTGGTTTCTTCCTCTCTCTCCTCCAACGGTCTCTCTCTGTTATCTCACTAGGGAATGTTCTGATCCGAATTCCCTGTAACCTCACTCCATTTCTATGGCTTAATAGATACTTGAATACATCTGTAATTTGTATACTCAGTTACCATATTGAAGAGCAATACATAACAGTTCCACTTGAATTTGTGTTTTGTGCAATTGTAGTTTGTTGAATCGTTACAGTTAGTTGATTCAAAAATTAAAAGTTAGTTATTCAATGGTATAATGGTGTAAAAGTTCTCATCATTTAGAGGAATAGATATAGATTATTATTATTAGGTTTTTTCTTCCATACCCATCTAGAGTTGGGTGAGTATGATACCTTCTAGGCAAAATACTCAATGACACTTTTTTTCTATTTAAATATTTTAAAATAAAAATAAACATTAAAACAATTTTGCCTATTTTACCTAGAAGGTATTATACCCACCCAACTCTGGATGGGTATGGAGTCATCACCTTATTATTATTATTATTATTATTATTATTATTATTATTATTATTATTTAGTGCAGAGAGAAGAAGGGTTGGTCCAATTGGAAATTAGATTATGATTCCATCCTAAGTCTCGACTTCAAATTTTGGATATGACAAAAACTCGATTAGCAGAGGAGAACTACCAACTAACAAAGCGGAGTAAACACGTCGTCGACTAGCTCTCCGATACAGCCATATCCAGGCGTGTTTTCAAAATGGGGACCCTTCTTTCAATTGCTGAATTCACCATTCACCTTTTTATATGCAAAAAAATATTGATAAATAGACTGAGATGCATGCAGCCAATCATTTCTTTGACAAAAAGGCAAGGTTCTCACCGTCCTCTCATTTTAATATTTTGATAAACAATAAGAATGAATCACTAGATCGGACAAAAAGAAATGTTTTTTCTTACTTTCAAAATGATTAATAATTGTTGGGAAATTAATTGAAATTTTTAAGAAAATGAAATGAGTGAAAATTTAAGAGATGCATTATACAAGGTGTATGGGTATCTAGAGTCTTAAAAATGCGAGAAAATTAAGGGTCCTTATAAGGTAAAGGTAGGAAATGACATAATTTCCTATAATAGAAAATGCACTTTTACCCGTATTGACAAGTTATGCACAATTTCTTAGCACTAAAGGACAATAGATATTCCTAAATATCCGCAATAGGAGACCACTACTTATTCACCAACAACTACTTTCAAATCAAACAAATAATAATTCAAAATAACTCTTTCAATTATTATTTATAAATAGTAAATATCCAACTATTTTCGCAATATTACTACTTTTATCTTTTGACAAGCACAATATAACTACATTAGAAATATAGTTTCAGTATCTAGAACTTTAGACTAGACATCTTATAAAACTCCTTTTTATTACTTATTATCCTTAAAACACTAAACTTCAAAAATAGCTAACGTCACAAAATCAATTATAAGACACCATATTTCAATTTTATCCTTTAAATATTTTATTTAGGATGATCTATTATTATTGTTATTATTAATAAAAGGATAAAAATCGTCCATTATTATTATTAAATTACGGGCTAATCGAGTTTAGAATGCTCCATTATGATTAAAACATTAGCTAAAATAGTCTATATATACAATTAATATTTACTCAATGTTTTCCTAAAAATATTATTCACTATATAAACTTAATGACCAACACTACTAATTGCATTTACTGTTTTTTTTTGTTACAATGTTATTGGTGCGCAGTTTCTATCGGCTTTGCCGATGACTAATACGCTAGAGAACCTGGCTGACCACGAGTACTCGACTTTGTCGGCCCGTGTGGTTCTCTCCTCCCAACAGAGTTTTTGTTACACCCAAAATTCGAATCGAGACTTCAGGATGGGAAAGAGTGTTGGTAATCATTTGTTGTGTGAGATGTGAGATGGGTGGTCATGATGAGGAACGAGATTGGAGAATAGGAAGAAAACCAGGAGCATTTTCAAGTCATTGATTATATGAAAATATTAGTTGTTATTTTCATTTCCCATTAAAATTGTAATAATAGTACTTTGATGTATTTTCCTTTTAGAAGCCTAGTTTTTACTTTAAGGCATATAGGATATGATTAGGAATTTAGGGTCGTGTACTTAGTATTGTAATGATAGTACTTTGATGTATTTTCATTGTAGAAGCCTAATAGTTGCTCTAAGGCATATAGGATGTGATTAGCAATTTAGAGTGGTGTAGCTAGTAAAGTGCCAAAAGTATAAATTGGCCAAGTGCTTTGTAAAAATGAGATTTTGATGAAATAAAAACTTTGATTTTTGAGAGCATATTTTCTCTCCTTTGGTTCTTGGAAGAACTCAACTTGGATCTTATCAAGGGGCTATAATCTCCCTTGTGGCGATCACGCACCGATCTTATCATTTATCATTAGATGTGGCGATCTTCATTCCATTTCATCTTCTTTCCATTCCAGTTTGTGAGTTTTACTTCTTTCATTTTCTTTAATTTTGTTGATTGATTCAATAAATTGGAAACCTAATCATGGAAAATATCCTCTTATTCAAGTTGAAGCATCTCCATCCTTGAGTGAACATGTATAAAGTTGAAGGATCTCCAACAATGTCCTAGTGAGAAAAGAGTGTTGGTAATCATTTGTTGTGTGAGATGTGAGTGGTGTCATTCCTTGTAACTTTTAGAGTGAGAGTAGTATATATGGTGATACACATATTGGTGTGGATTACAAATTTTTGTAATCTTATTTCAACTGATGCATGAATTATGTTGAGATGTGTTTCCGTGGATATAGGCAAGAGGTGTCGGACCACATATATCACTCTGTGTTCTTTTGTTATTTTTGCAATGTGTTTATGTGAACCCTATTAAAGATCCTTAGGCATGTGGGTTAATCAGTTGACGTGTGTGATTTCCTCTAACAGTGATATCAGAGCTAATGGTTTGTAGGTGACCGACTCAAAGCCATTGGTGTGACTGTGTGAGTGGCTGACAAGTTTAAAATTCAATGAGTTTGGTGGTGGATCATGTGGCATCATTGTATCGAAAGTTTTCTTGACAATGAGTTTGGTGGTGGATCCATGTGGCATACTTAAGTGTCATCATTCAATACTCGTAGATGAATGTTGAGAACGAAATTGTTGATGATGTGGCAAATCCTTGAGTTTCAATTGCGCCCAATCAGCTCGTGCCACGTGTCACTTCTGGAATGGTTGGTTCAAAGGGACGTTATAACGATTTTTAAACTCGGTACTTGGCTGCATGAGTCTAGGTTGAATCCAATATATAGTTTAAGCTTTCCATTTGTCTTGTAACTGAATTCTAATCTCGATTGGGTGTGTGAATGAGTGATACACTGGAAAATTAGGGTTCAGGGAAGTGAGGGGGTGAATTGAATTGGGAATTTGCTAATCTTGTACAATTGAACCTTGAATCGTTGAATGCAGCTAGAATTAAGCAGTTGCTTAATTCCCCAGATGTAGATATCACTTTGATATCAAACTGGGTGATCAATTTTGTGTGTTGTTCGTTTAATTGTGTTAATTTGAGTTTATCCCCAATTTTCTGTTTTTAGGGTTCTTCAATTAGGTTTTCTTTGATTGTTCAATTAATCATCGAATTGAAGTCATTGATTACTGAATTGTTGAATTGTGATTGCGTCTCAATCTTTCTTGCAAGAATTCACGCGATTTTCGACCTTCATTCTCAACAATTGGTATCAGTAGCAACGTTGAGAAATTGTCCCTGGAAATGACAAAGTATAACATTGAAAAGTTCAGTGGGAAGAATGACTTTGGTCTGTGGAAGATGAAGATGCGTGCAATGCTGGTGCAATAAGGTTTGGAGGAGCCTCTGGAAGGGGAAGATAAACTACCAGAAACAATGTATGCGAAAGAAAAGAAGGAGATGATGAACAAGGCTTACAGTGCTATTATTCTTTGCTTAGGAGACAATGTACTTAGAGAGATATCTAAGGAGAGATCCGCTGCAGCTATTTGGCTAAAACTTGAAAGTTTGTATATGACCAAGTCTTTGTCAAATAAAGGCTCTACACTTTCAAGATGCAACCTGGAACATCTATTGTAGATCATATTGACGAGTTTAACAATTTAATATTGGATCTTGAGAATATTGATGTGAAGGTTGATGATGAAGACCAGGCTTTACTTCTCATCAAATCTCTGAATAGCTCGTATGACATATTAGCTGATACTCTCATCTATGGGAGGGATTCAATCACACTTGAAGAGTTTCAGGCTGCCCTCATGTCAAAAGAATTATCCAAGAAGAAGGATAGTAAAGAAAATGATCAAAGTGAGAGTCTTATGGTTAAAGGAAGATCTGATAAAAGAGAAGGAAAAGGTAAAAATAGGTCTAGATCCAAATCTAAACCTAAACATAATAGATGCTACATTTGTAATAAGGAGGGACATTATAAGAATAAATGTCAAGAATCAAAAGAATGATGATGAAGGGAGTGCCTCATTTGCCTCTGATGGCTGTGAAGTTCTTATTGCTGCAGAATGTGACTATAGTACTATTGAGGCTAAGTACATTGATACCTGGGCAATAGACTCGGCTTACTCGTATCACATGTATGGATATGAGAGCTGTGAGGTCCTTGTTGCTGCAGGGTATGACTGTAGTGAATCAAATGCTATTACTGAGGCTAAATGCATTGATGATTGGGAAATGGATTCTGCTTGCTCGTATCACATGTGCCCCAAAAGGGAATGGTTCATAGACTACAAGCCTTACAATGCAGGACATGTTCTCATGGGAAATCACATAGGTTGCAAGGTACTTGGAATAGGCACTGTGAAACTCAGATTGATTGATGGCACAATAAAGCTCCTGACAAATGTGAGACATGTTCCTGACCTAAGAAGACCACTTATATCATTGGGAATGCTTGAAGATGCAGGTTACAGTTTCAAAGGTGAAAATGACATCCTCAAGGTCTAGAGTTGTGATGAAAGGAGAAAGGAAAGGCAACAAACTCTACATACTCCAAGGTAATCCTGTCACAGAAGAAGTTCATGTTGCAGACACTCAAGCAGTTAACAAGACACTCATATGGCACCAAAGGCTTGGACATATGAGTGAGAAAGGCCTGAAGGAGATGGAGAAGCAAGGTTTACTATGTGGTGACAAGGTAGAACAACTTGACTTTTGTGAACGCTGTGTAATGGGGAAGCAGACTATGATAAAGTTCTCCACATGAATACACAAGACAAAGGACAAGCTTGGCTACATCCACTCTGATCTTTGGGGGCCAGCTCAGACACCAACTCATGGTGGAAAAAGGTATGTCCTAACCCTCACTGATGATTACAGTTGGAAAGTATGGATTTACCTGTTAAAAACAAAAGATGAGGCATTCAATTCATTTGTTGAATGGAAAAAAAAAAGTAGAAAATCAAACTGGTATGAAGGTTAAAGCTCTTAGAACTGATAATGGACTTGAATTCTGCAATGATGAGTTTAATAGATTTTGTAAGGATAATGGAATCAGAGAAACATGATCGTTGGGAACACCACAACAGAATGGACTTGCAGAAAGATTAAATAGAACTTTGCTAGAAAAGGTTAGATGCATGTTGGCTTGTGCTAAATTACCTAAAAGTTTTTGGGGTGAGGCAATTCACACTGCATGCTATCTAGTAAATAGAAGTCCATCTACTGCATTGAGTTTTAAGACTCCACAAGAGATATGGACTGGGAAACACCTAAAATAGATCATTTGAAAGTGTTTGGATGCCCTGCATACTGTCATATCAGAGAAGATAAACTAGAACCTAGGTCAAAGAAAGGTATCTTTGTCGGTTGCCCTGATGGAGTGAAGGGTTACAGGGTTTGGTTACCAGAAGAAAAGAAATGTATCATTAGTAGGGATGTAGTATTCCATGAATCAAAATTGAATGGTGATAAGAATGTGAGTGAGACACTTGAGAAGCCAGATCAGAATAGTGAATTTCAAATTGAGGTGGAGTTATCAAATAAAGATAAGACTAGTGGTCAGTAATAGTGCTTGATCCTCATCATCAATTTTCACATCAATGTTTTCAAGATCGAGTATTATCTTATTGAATTCATCAATGTGTCTCCTATGGCAGTATTTGGCTGCATTTTGAAGGTGTATAATTTCTGTTTGAGATAGAGTCTAGTAGCAAGAGATTTTACCAAATAAAGACTCTCTAATATCTTCTAGATAGCCGCAGTGGTTTTTTCTTTGGAAATCTCCCTTAACACTTTATCTCCAAGGCATAGGATGATTGCACTATATGCTTTGTTCAAGATATCCTTCTTTTCTTTAGTAGACAGTGTAGCAGGAAGTTTATCTTCTCCTTCGAGCGCATCTTCAAGACCTTGTTGTACCAGCATCGCGCGCATTTTCATTTTCCACAATCCGAAATCATTCTTCCCAATGAATTTCTCTATGTTGTATTTAGCCATTTCCATCGAGCCTACCTTTCCTCAACGAGCTCTAGATACCAATTGTTGAGAAATAGAACCGAAATTGCCAAATCAAACAACAAGAATTACCCAAATTGATCGCTTGAATGTAATTGAACAGCTAATTTAATCAATTGAATCGAATTGAAGAAATTAACCTAAATTGCACTCAAGAACCCTAATTCTGGAAATTTGGGGCAAACGCGAAATTCAACTGAATTGAACCAAATTAAACGCAACAACACACAAAGAATTGATCACCCAGTTCGGAATTGTTAATTCCTACGTCTGGGGAACTAAGTAATCACTTAGTTCGTGTTGTATTGATTGAATCAAAGTTTACAGTTTACAATGTACAATTGAAACCCGATTTGATCCCCCTCACTTCCCTTGATCCCTTTGTCCCGTGTTTATCACTCACGCTCAATCTCAGAAAGTGCTTGATCTTCTTCTTGTTGAATCACACGTTTTGATCTATATATGAGAAGCTCACGAATTTGGCGCCAACCCGAGAGTTCAAAATTCAGTTAAAACCGTTATCCAAACCGATGCAAAACACTATGATGAGGTGGACAATTTGAATCCTACTTGGAAGGCGATAGACCAATGATTAATTGCCACATCATATAACAACCCGTATTTGTTTTTATGAGGTAAGACTTGAACAATTTTTGAAGACAAATTTTTTCAAATTAGGGTGAAATGGAACACCCAGAGTAATTTATGATCAGGGCTGGCCCTTGGGATATGCTTCATAAGATTAGAAAGTATGAATTCATTAGAAAACATAAGAAAATAAAAAAACTTCAAGAGTTAGCTCATTCTCAAGCAAGGGTCCCAATTTATAAAATTTGAACAGGACCTCCAATTTGTTTGGGACGACCCTGTTTATGATTACTTCGATCTTGATTGTGAATTTTTTTGTTGACTTTCTGTGTTTAGTGAATTAATTCTTAATTGTTTGGTTGACTTAGTTGATAGTGGACAAGAGTTTTTGAGCGATTTATTGTGTCCTTGATGTATTAGTGAAATCGGGGATTTATTTGGATGAGAATCATAAATTCATTAACAATTTTATGATAAGTTAATTTGTCTAAGACGCATTGGTGGGAAGGGGAAATAGTTGAGTGAGGGTTTTCACACTTCATTAGAGTGCTAAACCATGATTAGCTTGTCTTGAGTTATCCACACCAAAATACCTTTTGTGCCCTTCATTAACTCACTAGTGAGCTGAAGGCTAAAACAACACAACCACATTTCAGCTTTTGAAAGAAGTGAGAGAAGTAAAAGAGGGAAATAGAGAGAGAGAGAGAGAGCTTGCAAGAGGGAGGAAAAGGAGGATGGAAGAGGAAATGCTCACAAAATGTAGTTTTAAGTTGTGAATAATATGGATGAATGAATGCATGTAAAATTTGGACTGTTGGTGTGCTGGAAATGTGTCCTAAGATGAGGTAAAATAGTTTTTGGATGTCATTTGTGTGTTTATGATGATATGAGATGATTGATATGTTTGAGTTGAAGTTTTGATATGAGTTAAAATACACTTAAGTATGATTGAAATGATGATTTATATCTTTGTTGTTGTATTTCGGATTGGGAAAGGTTTGAGCACAATGTGATTGAAAAAACAAGCATAAAAAATTGAACTGGGCATTAAAATGATGATTTTTTGCTGCAGTAGAATAAACACAGACATGTTTTGAAAACACGGCCACCCATGTTTGCTTCAATGTGAAAAACATGACCATGTTTTTAAAACACGGTTGGTCGTGTTTCTTTCTGTCTCGAAAGGACTCACTGAGATTATGTAATCTCACCCCTCATTATTGTCGTCTTTCAGATTCTCAGCTGATGTTTCTTGAAGGTAATGCTAACTGATGGATTCCGTTATTAGAGGACTTTGATGTTAGGATTTCAGCATATATTATGTGCTAGTCTCACTTGTTGAGACCTTTTGCGATTGTCTAAGTTTAAGACACGAACTCTGTTGTATTAAGTTTTTTTTGGGCTAAAAAGAAAACTTGGGCTGCACTTTAATTTAAGTTAGTCTTAGCCCTTATACTACTAACCACCATAATCTTTTTTACTCAAACAGGCTTCTTGCCAGAATTTATTAAAAAAAAAAGAGAAAAAAGACAAAGCAGAGCCCAATAGGAGGGGGGAACTAAGCCAAAACTCATGGTATAAGAGAAGCTAAAGACAAATCAATGAAAAGGAGCCCCTAAAAGAGGCCCTTAAAACACTTCAACCTAGATACTAAGCTAAAATGCTATAAACAGAAAATGTCCTTGTAACTGGAGATATAATCAACCAAACACTGGCCAAAAACTGATTTTCTGAAAAACCTAGGACCCACTTACAAAAGGAGATCAAAAAGAAACAGAGATTGAATTCGTCTTAGAGCGAGAGTTATAGTCAGTTGATTTCTGGACCATTTTCTTTTTACGTTTCTTCTTTCGGGCTGTGGGTATATGAGGTTTAGACTCTTCAACAACAGTTTCATAGGTCATGGGATCAGTGCCGTCTGACACATCCCCCAAGGCTCCCACGAAATTCTCATGTTAGAAGCTACCATGTCAAACTCTAAGGCAAATAGCGAATCTTGCCTGGTGGTGGAGGTTGAGTGGAATCACTACTAAGCCAGCTAGCATCAGGGGTGCTAGATACAAAAGTGTTCTGGAGTGGGCTCAAGGCCCAATGCTGTCCAACAAGGCCCAATAACTATCACTATAAAGATGGCACGAATCTCAAGAGTTAGGTACGTCATTTATTACTATTCACTATTCACCATTGATTGCTGACTTGGGCGTCGGAGTGTACTCGCAGGTACCACCCAGGTGCGACCCAGACTTTGACACCAAGACGTTCAGCGACTGAGCTACAAGACTACAGAATCATACCTACCTAGAGATCAGGATCGATCATTGGCGACCACAGTGGGAGCAACTGAACACTTCCACCATGCAACCAAGGAGGCACGCCACGCGAGCCTCGTCGAGAGCCGACCCTTCCGGACGGAATGCAATCCTCAAGGAAACTCCGGAGGGCGTCCCACTAACCATTCACGAATCGCAGGACAACCCCGCCGAGCCTTCGCGTGCAAGGCGCCGGGGCGATCCCGAGCAAATATCGCAAACACCCAACAGAGCTACCGACCGAGCTGGTTGATGCAGGGATTGATGCTTCTTTACCCAAGCACGTAACACAGGCTTTCCTGCAAATCCTGCAGAACAAGAATCAGATTATTGCTGACCGCGAAGCGCGCCTTTCTCACTACGAAAGGGGATCCATCCCGCCTCGCCCGCGTGAAGACGGCGAAGGACCCTCTAGACAAGTGCGCCCTTCTCACAAACAGGTAACCCCTCCTGGAAGGAACGACCGACCTTTTCGGGCGAGAAGGTCCCCGGCGCGCAGAATCAGGACAAGAAGGTCCCCCACCCGAAGGGGCGTGCGCAGTCGCCGCTCCCAATCCCACGAGCAAGATTACGCTGACTCGCATAACCCCGCAGTCGGGCCAGGCTCGCGACAAGGTATTCTTCCTCGCCGAGTCATCCGACTCGGGAAATCAAGCCGCCGTTCTTGGGATTCGTATGACGATCTGGACAACTACGACAGAGATGAGGTTAGAGATGCTACCCGTCGGCCGAAGAAACATACGACCGGACGGAATAGGGGGCAGTCTTCCCAGGTCCCCCCAGTCTTTGGTCACGTGATGGGTGGTTATGGAATACCCACAAATGAAGTACACGCACTACAGCCTTATGGGACGGGAGAGTTGGCGACCGGGCATGGGCCGTTCTCAAGAGAGATCAGACGTTACCGCATTCCCAGAGACTTGAGAAAGCCGCCCAACATGAATAAGTTCGACGGTCGCGGCGACCCAGATAAACACGTCCGTTATTTCAACAATTACTGCAGCTATAGAGAGCTAAGCCCGACGATGAAGTGCAGACTTTTTCTCGATCCGCTCGATGGGCGGCGCTCGAATGGTGGGAATCATTGCGCCCAACACCATCTCTTCTTCGGGAAGGTTTGGTCGCAACCTTCTTGGCAAATTACACACTAATCGCCACGATACAAGTATGAAGAACACCGGACACGGTCCACTCGTGGGAGAATGAATCATTGAGGCATTATATTGACCGCTTAACACAGAGGCGAGGCCATCCGCGACTGACCGACAAGGATAAACCAAGTATCTCAGCGGGAATACGACCGGATCATAGATTTGCGAGAAGAGTTCATCCTCAACCGCTTACATGGATCTTGGGGTATTTTTAAGAAGGGCCAACGACCACATGGGCTATGAAGAGACGCCGCTCGCGGCAGACAGGCGCGTGTGTGCGACCCAAGGAAGAGCATGGTCGGTCGGCTAAAGAGCCGTAAGGACGCAGGGAAGGTCGTTCGGATTTTCGTCAAAAGAAGTTCGAGCACCGCACCCGGCTGAATACACCCATCGCTCAAATCTATATGGACTGCCAGAATAACGAATTTGCTGATGTCAAGCGTCCTGACCCGCTCGTTCTCAAAAAAGCGGCGGTTCACGAAAAAGTATTGCGGTACCATTATTAGCAAGCAAGGCCACGACACTAACGAATGCATGGCCCTAAAGGATGACATAGAAAACCTCATTCGAGAAGGAAAGTTGACAAAGTATGTCGTGAGGAAGAAACGACCGATCGGAAGAAAAGACTGAGGGCCGAGATGGTCGTTCAAAAGAAAAAGTAACCACTCAAACGATTGAGGTCGCTGGCAGAAAAGAAACTTCGGAGGAGGACGGCAGGCAGTCCAAAGGTCGCAGGGTCGTAATGGTCATCCACGGAGGGAACCCTTTAGATCGCTTGGATTCAAAGAAGGCGACCAAGAGAAAGTGGAACGAAATTCTCATGGTCGGGTCTTCTTCAAAGACGCGACCAATCTCTAACAGATCACCGATTTCGCTTTGGTGACGAGGATTTGCTCGATGGGCGGGTCAACAGTTATGTTCCTCTGGTCATATCTGCGGTCATGGGAAACTCCGAAGTCAGGAGAATATTGGTCGATCAGGGAAGCTCGGCAGATATCATGTTCGAAGAATTGGTGGACAAATTGAGCATCGATCGTGCGCGAAATCATCCTCGTAACGACCCAACCCCTTGATCCGTTTTTTTAACGGAGCAATCACTTACCCGCTGGGCACCTTGGAGTTGTTGGTCACTTTCGCGACGATGCCAATGGGAGTATCGTCTTACAGGGCGGTCGAACGACGTTCTTAGTATTGCCCATCAAGTCATGCTATCATTGCATTATCGGTAGCCGACGTTGGGGAAACTTGAAGCGATCGTGTCAACACCCACTTAAAGATGAAGTTTTACGATAAAAATGGCGGTCGCTACCTTAGCGGCAGATATGGAAGCGCCAAGAAGAGTCACTACATTTATCGTGACATATGTGACACTCATGACTTTGGACCGCACGCCACAATTCGGGAAGGACACCAAGTAAACCTAGTTGATCCGGATGCCCGCTATAACTCGGATAGCGACCGGAAGAAGGGATGATGATTTAGCCCGTGAGCTAAAGAAGAAACTCAAACGACCAGAACCCCACGGGCGCTTTCTTGGCGTTGGTTGGGCGATGACCCACCAAAACCGTAAAGATTGGAAGCGACCTTCCGCAGTGTCAAGCGAGGACTAATCACTTGTCTCGAAAAATATGCCGATTTGTTCGCTGGCCGCGTGCATCGATATGCCCGAGTTCCTATGGAGGTCGCTTGTCACCAACTATCGGGCGATGCAGCGGCAGCGCCGCTCGCTCGTCAAGAAGAAGAGTTCGAATGAAGAAGGCGGCCAGCGCAAATGCCCGAGCGCGAGAACGACTTGATCAAAGCGAATTTCGTTGAGGAGATTAAGTATACGACTTGGCTTTCGAACGTCGTGCTAGTAAAAAGAAGAACGGGAGATGGCGAATGTGCGCTGATTACATCGACCGAATAGGCGTGCCCTAAGGATGCTTTCCTGCACTCCCGGTATTGACAAGTTGGTCGACGACGCTTGTGTTACAAATTGCTTTCCTTCTGACGCCGCGTACTCGTGCTACAACCAAATCGCTATGCACCCGCGGATCGTCACAAGATCGCTTTCATGACCGACCGGGGTAATTTTTGCTACAAAGTGATGCCCTTTGGATTAAAGAACGCCATGGCGACATACCAAATATGATGAGCAAGATATTTGAAAGCGGATCGGTAGGGTGGCGAGGGTGTATCTTGATGACATGATCATAAAGAGCAAATCAGATGATGAGCACGTTAGCGACCTTAACGAAGTTTTTGAGGAAGCAAGGAAGAATTCTCTTAGGCTGAACCCTGAGAAGTGCACGTTTGGGGTGCGAGCTGGGAAATTCTTAGGTTTCCATTTAACGGAGAGAGGAATCGAAGCAAACCCTGACAAATGTAGGGCGGTCACTGAAATGAGGCCGCCAACCACAAAAAAGGAAATTCAACAATTGAACGGCATGGTCGCCGCCCTCTCCAGATTCATACCCCAGTCCGCATGCAAGTCGCTCCCTTTGTTCAAGCTTCTGAAAAAGGACGTTGATTTTGAATGGACTGATCAGTGCCAGCAGGCGTTGGACGATCTAAAGGCGGCCTTGACCAATCCGCCCGTTATGACCAAGCCGCTCCCAGGAGATACACTGTATCTGTACTTAGCAATTACGGAGGAAGTTTTAAGTGCCGTCCTGGTCAAAGAAAGCGACGCAAAGCAAAGTCCTATATACTTCATTAGCAAAGTCCTACAGGGACCGGAAGCCCGGTATCAGAGGATCGAGAAGTTGACGCTCGCACTACTGGTAGCCGCCCGCAGGTTAAGGCCGTATTTTGTTGCACATCAAATAGTGGTGAGAACCGATCAACCAATACGACAGATTCTCCACAGACCGGACTTGGCGGGCCGCATGATCAAATGGGCAATAGAACTAAGTGAATTCGGAATAAAGTTTGAGCCAAGGTCGGCAGCTAAGGCGCAGATTTTGGCCGATTTCATAGCTGAGATGACCCCAATCCCGGGCGACCGTCCAATCACCATCTGGACGTTACACGTCGATGGCTCGTCAAACTCCAAAGGAAGTGGGGCAGGATTAATATTAGAAAATTCTGCAGGCTTGGTCGTAGAAGTGTCGCTTACTTTCGCTTTCCACACTTCAAATAATCAGGCAGAATATGAGGCTTGCATAGCAGGGTTATTGCTCGCCAAGGAGTTCAACGTCGAACAGGTGGAATTGCACTCTGACTCTCTCTTGGTCGTTTCCCAGATCAAGGAGTTATATGATACCAAAGATGAAATATTGAAGCACTACCTGGCTAAGGTAAGGGAGTTACTCAGTGAATTCGACCGAGCTGAGGTGAGGCACGTCCCAAGGACAGAAAACGTCCGAGCAGACATTCTCTCGAAGCTGGCTAGCACCAAAGTGCCCGGGAACCACCGAAGCTTGATACAAGAAACCCTCACTCGACCGTCTGTGGCGACCAAGATCGATAAGCCTGCTTCATGTCTATGCATTGACTCTGCAAAAGATTGGATCACTCCCATATTACAATATATCTTGAACGGTGCGGAGCCAGGCGACCAAAAGGAGGCAAAACTTTTAAGGCAGCGGGCAACAAAGTATTCCGTCGTTCAAGGAAAACTTTATAGAAGAGGTTTCTCATCCCCACTGTTGAGGTGCTTGACGTCCGCCGAAGCGGGCCATGTTTTAAGAGACATCCATGAAGGTTTATGTGCCAGTCACCAGGGAGGTCGCTCCATAGCAAAACGGGCTTTGAGCGCAGGTTTCTATTGGCCAACCATGGAGGAGGACGCTAAAAACTTGGTTCAAAAGTGCAACAAGTGTCAAATTCACGCAGACGTCCACATCGCCCCTCGCCCCAACTACGAGCCTCACGTCCCTTGCCGTTTGCACGTGGGGATGGATCTCCTCGGGCCATTCCCACCGCCCTGTGCCAATTTAAATTTCGATCGTAGCGATTGATTATTTCACCAAATGGATCGAGGCCGAGCCTCTTTGCAACGATCACAAAGAACCAAAGTGAGCAAATTTTTTAGCCGCAACGTGTTAGCTTGGTTTAGCGTTCCCAACAATTGATAACGCATAATGGGACGCGGCTTTGCGGACAGAAATTTGGTGAGATGTTAGCCGACCACAGAGTGAAAACAAATGGCTTCACTTCGGTGGAACATCCACAAACCAACGGCCAGGCAGAGGCGGCCAACAGGGTCATCTTGCGAGGGTTGAAGAGAAGGTTAGACGAGGCCAAAGGTAATTGGGTAGAAGAGTTACAGTCGGTCCTTTGGGCGTACCGAACGACCCCTCATTCGACGACGGGTGAGTCGCCTTTCAGGTTAGTCTATGGTATGGACGCCGTAATTCCAATCGAGATGGGCGAATTGAGTTGGAGGGCGACCAACCCACCGGCCGCAGAAGAAAATGAGCGAGCCACCAGAGAAGAGCTCGATCTAGTAGACGAGCTGCGAACCAAAGCTTCTCTCAAAGAACAACTAGTCAAGCAGAAGGTCGCTGCAAGATATAATTCTCGCGTGCAGAAAAGAGAATTCTCAATTGGTCAGCTCGTCCTCAGGCGGGCGGACGTGGGAAACAAGAACGCTCGGCAAGGGAAGCTCGCACCAAATTGGGAAGGACCTTACCGCATAATCAACAAAACAGGCAAAGGAGCTTATGAGTTGGAGACCATGAATGGGGCGACCGTCCCCAAGACATGGAACGCAGAAAAACTGAGGAGATACTATGTATAAATCCCAAGCATGTTTCAAGCGATCAGAAATTAATGAAAAGCAGGCGGGCGCTCTTTTTCCCCACAGGGGTTTTTTACAGAGGCCCGACCTTTTAAATAAAAAAAAAAAAACTTGTTGTTTATCTCATGCACGATTGTATGACCGGTCGCTCATCATGCAAGTAGCAATAGAGCGACCGAGACGTCACCGAGTTGACTAATGCCATCGAATGGTAAAATGCGAGCCGCCCCGAGTAGCGGCCCATAAATTGTAAAGTGCCATCGAATGGTAAAATGCGAGCCGCCCCGAGTAGCGGCCCATAAATTGTAAAGTGCCATCGAATGGTAAAATGCGAGCCGCCCCGAGTAGCGGCCCATAAATTGTAAAGTGCCATCGAATGGTAAAATGCGAGCCGCCCCGAGTAGCGGCCCATAAATTGTAAAGTGCCATCGAATGGTAAAATGCGAGCCGCCCCGAGTAGCGGCCCATAGATTGTAAAGTGCCTGCGAACGTTAATATACGAGCCGCCCCGAGTAGCGACCCATAAACTTCCAAAGGTGCCATCGCGTGGCCTAGAACGAGCCGCTGCGAATAGCGGCCTGCAAACTCGCGAACTTTAAAAGGCGAAGTAACAACTCGCGAATATTGAAGGTCGTAGAATGGCCGACAATTTAAACAAAGGAACCGTGGACATTCATTAAACTGAGATTTCCAATCGAAGTTACAAGTTAAAATCAACCGCTCGTCGGCGGGCAAAGTGTTTCAAAATGGTTCAAAATATTTAAAAGCAGCTTTCAGCGCGGGCTAAACAAAGGAAGTAAAACTACATACTAAACACCGCTCGCAGGCGGGCTAAACAAAAGCAAGTAAAGCTAAGGCTGATCAACAGGAAAAACAATGACCCGTTCACGGACGACTTTCCCTTTTTCGATTTTTTGAGGAAGAACGATCTCTTGGCCGACCACACAATGCTCATAGTTAACCACGGCCTCATCAACAAACAAAGATGGGTTTACAAATTATGAATGCGTAGTCTGAATGATCTAAAAGGTAACGTTCCGGATTTTATTGTCGGCTAAAATCTAGGATGTTACAATTTTGTTTGATATTATTTCTTACTTTTACATCAAATAATTTTGGTAATCTTCAATAAATCCCTCTTTCGGGTAATCAGCAACACCATCACATCTTAAATATAATTTTGATAAAAACGTATATCTTTATTCCAGCGATAATGTTTTTTTAGATCACATATTCCATCGATAATCTAACATTGTAGGACAATAAAAATAAAAATTTACTAATTGATGTCGCACTTTGTTGTAAGACAAAATAAAAGCATTAGGGGTGGTAAGTTTTACCCGCATGTGGGGATCCCCGCAAGGCCTACCTCGAATGAGATCTCGTGGGCGGAAATTTTTCCCCCGTGGGGATGTAGATGTGAGAGAAAATCTCCCCGCAGTCAAAGCGGAGATGGGGATGAGGATCATACCCACCGCCTCGTGGAGACTCCACATCGAATATATTACAAAAATATTCTTATTATATATATATATATATATATATATATTATAAGTAATTAATTTTTTTAGTCTTTTATACGTGTTTTAAATTAAAAATATTAAATTGTTTTAATTTTATACTTTCTAAATATTAAAATGTAAAAGTTTTGAAATTTAGTCTTAGTTTTATATATTTTCTAATTTTATTATATTTTAATCTATGTTCTTGCTAATTTTTAATAAATTTTCGGGGTCCCCACGGGGACAGTGGTAATCCATTAGAATGGGCGTGGTGGAGCAAAAGTTCCCGAAGTGGGGATCGGGGATGGGAACAGGGGATAATTTGGGAGTCGAGGACGGGGAGTCTTAGAATGTGGTTTTAGGCCTAACTCAACCCCACAAAACCGGCTTGTAAGGTGAGGGTTGCCTCTTCATTATAAACCCTCTAGAGACCTTATCATTAGTCAATGTGGGACTTGGGATTTTCCCTAATACACCCCCTCACGCATGTGACCTTTTTATTTTTATTTTTGGGCTTGTAGCGTGTCTTTTTTTTTTTGGTAGGTGGCCTGAGATCTATGATAGGCTCTCGATCTACCATCTTAGAATGTGGTTTTAGGCCTAACTCAACCCCACAAAACCGGCTTGTAAGGTGAGGGTTGCCTCTTCATTATAAACCCTCTAGAGACCTTATCATTAGTCAATGTGGGACTTGGAATTTTCCCTAATAGGGAGTACTCTCCGCCCCACCCCGCTCCATTGCCATTCCTAGGCATTATTAATGTAACCATAATTTGAGGGTAAATTATAGATATGGAGTTTGCTAATTTATAACCACATGTATTTTAGAACGTGTAAATTAGCATATTATAGTATTTTTTAATATTACCCATTATTTATTTAATTTTTGAATAGGAAGAATTGAGTTTTTTTGGTCTACAAACGAAGTGACAATTACCACTTTATAAATTCACACATGCAAAATAAAGATCTCAAGTTCAAACTGAGTAACTACGAAAAACATCATCTAAATAACTAGTTGTGTTAGGTCTTACCTTACAGATAATATTTGGGTGTTTAGTAAAAGGGAAAAAAAATTATACATTGCTAAATTATACATTCAAAAAAATAGTGGGTATGTAACAGAAAAATGGAACGAAAGAAGAATTTGTTGGAATGAAAATGGTGAAAACTATGGAGCCACAATATATAACACATATTAATGCTTAAATCATGAGAAATAATTATTTTCAGTCTTCAGAAAAGCTTAAAAACTATTTTTCCCCCTTGAATAGAGATGTAACCAATCACCTAACAAAACACCAGAGCTAACCAAACTAACTCGGCTATATTGATCTAGCGATTTCCTTAAACATTCCATGCACACGTGTTGGCTCAGTTAACCTTATAATATTTTTATGGAATAAAATCAACTTTTTAGTTTTTTTACAGCAATTTTCAGTAAAAAAATAGGCTATATTTCATTGTTAAATTATCTTTATTATGTGAGAACGAAGGTTAGCCCAGTTGATAAGGATGTTCATATCTCACAAGGACATGTACAGTGATGGATCCAGGAATTTTTATTAGTGGGGGCAAAAAAATAACCTATAATGCTTTCTCAAAAAATATTGCAAATTTTAACAAAATACATAATTTCATTACAGAAAAATTCCAAAATACCTAAATCTCTGCAATATTTTTTTTGACCAACTAAATCTCTGCAAATTAGATAGCTAAAAAAGTAAAACTGGTACCAATTGATTCTCTATTTTATTTATCTATTGTGAAATTGTTATATTTAATTTAAAATATTATCTTATAGGGACAACTCTTATTTTCTTATTGGGGCAAAATAAGTTTGTTATATAGATTTCTAACCAAAATAATTTTTCAAGTGGGGGCAAATGCCATCAATTGCCTTCAAGTGCATCCGTCTCTGGACATGTATTCGAATCCCGCTACTGATGTGAGGACCTTATAGGTGGGTAATATATAAGTAGTTCTGTAAGCACTCTAAGAGTCTTGAGGCTTTCTCTAATCTTGGTAAACCTCCAGAACCCAACTTGACTAAATTTTCATAAAAAAAAAAAAAATCTTTCCTATATGTTAATACAAAAATTGGACACATGGCCCTGAAAATTGAAGTGACAGATAACATAGAACTCTCTTACTTTGGCAACAAGAGCATCGGTTGAGAGTGCTACATCTTCAACACAGTTCAGTTCCTATTTTTAGAAGCAATCTTACCTACTCATCAGTATGTTAATGTCAAACAACCTATGAATGAGATTTGCAAATATATAATAATCATAACAATTGAACTTTGTTAAGCACTTTGACTTGCACAAGAAGGAGATCAAACAAAATTGAATGTCTTTGACACCACTCTTAAGTTGTTCTATGACAGCAATGTTGTGTTCAGCTTCTCTTTCAAATACATATCACCTAATCTAATCATTCCTTTATATATATAGACCAACATTTTTGTACCATTCCATCAACACAATTTCAAACACAAAGCAACAATTTGGAGATCAAAATGGGTGTTTCATTAGTGTTATTTTTGTCATTGATGAGTTTTTGTATATTTGAGATTGTATTAGCAGGGACTACAAGACACTACAATTTTGATGTACTTTCTTAAAAACATTCTAACACTTTCAAATTGTACAATGTCTTGGTGTTTTACTTTTTACACATTTATTTGTTCTCTTTCTATATGTAACAAAATTGAGGTTGTTGATGCAGATAAGGTATCAAAATGTGACAAGATTATGCCACAGCAAGAATATGGTTACAGTGAATGGTCAATTTCCAGGACCTCGTATTGTAGCTAGAGAAGGAGACCGTTTAGTCATCAAAGTGGTCAACCATGTGCAAAACAACATCACACTTCACTGGTAAATAACATTCTATTTTGCAAAAGAGATACAGAAAAAAAAAGGTTTAAATATCAATTTAATCCATACAAATATGGAGAGTTTTGATTTTAGTCCTTGTTAAAAGAAAATTTTTGTTTTCGTCCCTACAATTTCCAAAATAATCACTTTCAGTCTCTAAAGTGTTTTTTGTGTTTAAAAAAACTGATGTGGCTTTGTCTTTATTATGTGGCCAGTGACTAATGTGAAAATTTGCTATATTTGCTGGGACTAAAATGAAATTTTGCGATATTTGCAGGGACTAAAATAAAAGCCACATAAGCTTTATTAAATACAAAAAACACTTTAGGGGCAAAAAGTGATGGTATCGAAAATTACAGGCACCAAAATAAATAAAAAATATTTTGTAGGGACTAAAATCAAAACTCTCTATATTTATAGGGACTAAAATGATATTTAAACAAAAAAAAAGTGTGGCTAATAAGTAAAATTGTTATGACTTTAATAAGATTTCAGAATGATAGTAATTTGTTTGAAAAACTTGGCATTGTTTGAAATAGGCATGGAATTAGACAGCTTCAATCAGGATGGGCTGATGGACCAGCATATGTGACTCAATGTCCTATCCAAACAGGTCAAAGCTATGTTTACAACTATACCATTAAAGGGCAGAGAGGAACACTCTTTTGGCATGCTCACATTTCTTGGTTAAGATCAACAGTCTATGGTCCACTCATCATACTTCCTAAGAAAAATGCTCAATATCCTTTTCCCAAACCCCACAAGGAAGTTCCTATCATATTTGGTAATAAAATTACTAAACTCTAAAGGGAGGATGAACCTTTGTCTATCTATTTTTTTTAATTTGTATAAGCTAATTAATTACATTTAATTTTGTTTTTAGGTGAATGGTTTAATGCAGATACTGAGGCAATCATAGCACAAGCCTTGAAAACAGGGGGAGGACCAAATGTCTCTGATGCCTACACAATTAATGGACTTCCAGGGCCATTGTATAACTGCTCTCACAAAGGTATTAACTTCTGATCAATAAATGTCATAGCAAATGCAAGACTTCGACACGCATACCTTTTGTGTAGAATTCCAGCTTTAATTTGAAAAGTATTGAAAAAAACAAATAATTAAAGTGTCTATGTCGGTGTCCGACACAATACGTGTCGAACACCAAATACGTCTTCAAGTGGAAGTGTTGGTGCTATAAATTCGTACTAGCTAATAGAATGAAATACCTTTTATGTTCAATGCACAGATACATTTAAGCTGAAGGTGAAGCCAGGGAAGACTTACCTTCTACGTTTGATCAATGCTGCACTAAATGATGAGTTATTCTTCAGCATTGCAAATCACACCCTCACAGTTGTTGAAGCAGATGCAGTTTATGTAAAACCTTTTACAACAAACACCATCCTTATTGCTCCTGGCCAAACCACCAATGTTCTACTCAAGACACAATCTCATTATCCAAAAGCCACATTCTTAATGACTGCTAGACCATATGTGACTGGCCAAGGCACATTTGATAACTCAACAGTTGCTGGTATACTTGAATATGAAACCCTATCTAATACTCATCATTCATTGAAAAGCCTTCCACTTTTCAAACCTATTATCCCTGCACTTAATGACACTTCTTTTGTAACAAAATTCACCAACAAACTTAAAAGCCTAGCAAGTACTCAGTTTCCAGCTAATGTTCCTCAAAAGGTTGATAAGCAGTTTTTGTTCACAGTAAGCCTTGGTACAAATCCTTGCCAACACAATAAAACTTGTCAAGGACCTAATGGAACAATGTTTGCAGCATCAGTGAACAATGTATCTTTCATAACTCCAACTACTGCACTTCTTCAATCCCACTTCTTTGGAAAATCAAAAGGGGTTTACGCCCCTTACTTCCCAAGCATTCCTTTGGATCCATTCAACTATACTGGCACCCCACCTAATAACACAATGGTGAGCAATGGAACAAAGCTTGTGGTTCTTCCTTTTAACACAAGTGTGGAACTTGTCCTGCAAGACACTAGCATTCTTGGTGTAGAAAGTCACCCTCTCCATTTGCATGGATTTAACTTCTTTGTTGTTGGTCAAGGATTTGGTAACTTTGATTCAAAAAAGGACCCTGCAAAGTTCAATCTTGTTGATCCTGTTGAAAGGAACACAGTTGGTGTCCCTTCTGGTGGGTGGGTTGCTATTAGATTCCTAGCAGATAATCCAGGTTGGTTAATATTAATCGCTTATTCGTGCTATATTTACATCTCGTACCGACACTTCAAGTTGAAGACATGTCCAGTGTCCAACACTACAAGTGTTGGACACCGACACTTCAATTACTTCTATTTTTAAATTAAAACTGGTGTCTACACGTCCATGTCTGTGCAGGGGTATGGTTTATGCATTGTCACTTGGAAGTGCATACAAGTTGGGGTCTTAAGATGGCATGGCTTGTGTTGAATGGAAATCTCCCAAATCAGAAGCTGCTTCCACCACCAGCCGATCTTCCCAAGTGTTAACTTCAATTTGAAAATTGTTTTATTTTGTGTTGGTATTTTGGCCATTTTGTATTATATAATTGAGCAGTTTGTTCCTTTCATTTTTATTTTATTTTTTTAATGGGAGTTGACTGTTGAGGCTTGACTTGTGGCTGAAGGTGAACAACCTTATTTCTTTTTTCGGATGAGAAATGTATTTATACAAGATGCTTTGACTGTAATATTCTAATTCATTGATTTGAGTGATAATTCTTTATTCATTGTTTGTTACCATTATAATGTTTGTTTTTTATTTACTAAAAATATAGAAAATTTATTTAAAAACAAAAATTGTTAATCAAAACTAAGTCCATCGTGGTGGGTACACAAACCTCACTGACTCTCACTAGTGGTCTTGCCATAAGGTAGAACTACTCACAGATAGTCACTCAGTTCAACCAAGCATCTCCAAGGAATTCATTCCTAATAATTGACCATCCTACACTTAGTTAATCCTGAACGTACCACACTAAACCATCATTACATTTTTAATCGGTCTCGTAATGTTCTAATAGGTCAATCAAGAACTAATTAGAAAAGTATACAACCTCAATCTCATACGCAGGTTTCTATTCTCGACGTTGGGACCATTATCAAATGCAGTAGGACATTTCATATCAATAATAATTGATTAATTCTAAATGTGCCTTCTTACTTTAGCTCATTGGTACTGAATACTGATCAAAAAACTTTAGCTCATTGGTAGAATTCATCTTGATGTTGCATATAATATGCATTTGATACGAGCCCAATTGCTGAAGTGGATCTTCAAGATCTCCCAGTTTTTCACTTACCACCAGACCTCGGAGGAAGACCGTATCACGATTGCATCGTTTTACCTCGACGGCCCAGCTCTCGCGTGGTACCAATGGATGCATCGAAACCAACAAATCGTGTCTTGGGCACATTTTCTCACCGCGTTGGAGACACGGTTTGCTCCTACTGCTTACGACGACCCTCGGGGCAAGTTGTTCAAATTGACTCAGACAACTACCGTAGCAGCATACTTGACTGAGTTTGAGGCTTTGGCTAATCGTTTGGAAGGGTTAACTCTGGCGGATTTACTGAATTGTTTCATCTCAGGGCTCAAATCGGACATACGCTGTGAAATTTTGGCTCAACAACCAACTTCTTTATCTCAGCTGCGGGACTCACACGCCTCCAGGAAGAGAAGCAGCAAGATATCCTTCGTTCTATCCGATCCAGGCCATGGCACCCACCTCCGCCTAAGGGTCCTCCAGAACCATCTAATTCAACTAAAACTACTGCTGGTTTGCTTCCCACTCCACCGGGGAAGCCTCGCTTTTGCCACCTTTTCCGCCCGGAAATGGATGAACGCCGGGAGAAGGGGCTATGCTTCAATTGTGATCATGAGTAGTCACGTAACCACAAATGTGGTGCCCGAATTTTTCTTATGCTTACTAATGATGATAATGATGTTGTGACAGGTGATTTGGACTCGACTTTGGAGCAACTTGGTCTTGGCGATGTTGAACCAGTCACGGAGGCTGCTCAATTGAGCCTACACGCCTTCCTCGATAACCAGGCCGGCGACACCATTCGAGTCACAGGATGCATTGGGTCTCATGCTATTGGGGTGCTGGTTGATGGAGGGAGCACCCATAATTTCATTCGGGTCTCCGTTGTTGAATATTTGGGCCTGGCCCATGATCCCATAGCTCCATTTAAAGTTCTGGTTGGAAGTGACCGGTGTAACACCCCCTTATCTAATCAATTCGATCTACTAAATTAAAATCAGAGTTTCAAAATTCCACTCAAAGGAGGCTACATTTGATGATTTAAAAAGGAAAACAGAAATTCAATTAAGTTCAAACAGTTGCACAAAGATTATACTAAGCATGTAATCATGCGCATCACATCTAGTGCAAAGGTCTAAGCCCATAACATAAGGCACCTCGGCCAAGAAGACATCAAGTCATAATACATAATAAAGAAGTTACAACAAAATGTGATAGTTTAGTTCAAAAGACTATCTAGCGTAAAAATACACAAGTTCGGCATAAAAGCACTAAAATCTACTCGGCTGACCCAGTGTTACACGACGACCAGAGCGGATACACAACCGACTTGAGCTAGCACAACCATCACTCATGTCTACCGCAAGTTGCTTGACATGAGAAGCAACATAAAGCGCCTAGGGTGAGTCTCTTTAACACAAGTAATATAATGTGAAAAAGCTTAAGGTTAGAGATAGCACTAAAGCACCTCTGCCTCAATAATACACCACTCACGAGATAGTTCAAATAACCACAACAATGCTTAACCTTCACTTAATGAATTACTTGACTTAAAAGTAAAATGTTGCAAACCCTTAATAACTCAACTAAGTTAATTAATTGAATTATTTTGGGGTGTTACAACCTCCCTACTTAGGAGATTACGTCCTCGAATCTTACCTCAATCAAACAAAATTTCGGAAAAGGCTTCCTTCATCTTGCTCTCTAGCTCCCAAGTAGCATGCTCACCACGGCTCCTACCCAAACCACCTTCACCAACTTGATTTCTTTTCCCTAAGGGTCTTTACTTCTCGGTCTTCATTCGATCGGCATTGTCTCCACAAAGGAGGTCGTCTCTCACTTGCATATCATCCATTTGAATGACATGGGACTGGTCAGAACATACTTCCTCACCGAGATACATGGAACACATCGTGCAAATTTGATGATTGGGTGGCAATGCAATTGATGACGCCACCTTCCCAACTCTCTCCAAGATTTGATAGGGTCAATGAAACGAGGTGATAGTTTCTTGGACCTCGAGCTCGTCCAACTCGATCCACAGGGGTGACTCAAGGAATACATGGTCGCCGGCTTGAAATTCTAAGTCTTTCCTCCTTTTGTCATGGTAACTCTTCCATGCGCTTTGTGACGCCTCATCTTCTCTCGATCATCTTAACCTTCTCGGTGAGTCTCTCTAACCAACTCGGGTCCTAACACAACCTCTCTCTCTGTTTCATGCCAACATAGTGGAGTCCTACACCTACGGCCATACAATGCTTCAAATGGTGCCATTCCAATACTTGAATGATGATCATTGTTGTAAGTGAATTCTATCAATGGTAGATACGAATCCCACGCACCTCCTTGCTTCAAGCACACAAGCTCTCAATAAGTCTTCTAAGGATCGGATAGTCCTCTCGGATTGACCATCACCGAGGATGGTATCGCCGAGCTCAAACGCAACTTGGAACCCAACGCCTCTTGCAAACTCTTCCAAAATTCGGTAAACCTTGGATCTGCATGCGATACAATACTCGAAGGGATTCCATGAAGCTTCACAATGACATTGATATAAATTTCGCTAACCTCCTGCGACTTTGGGTATGTGATGTTAATAGGAATAAAGTGTGATGACTTTGTCACCTATCAACAATCACCCAAATGGTGTCAAACCTCTCTTGTTGTCCTCGCGAACCCGGTTATAAAGTCCATGGAAATGTTGTCCCACTTCCATTCGGAATGTGCAGCGGTTGCATCAACCTCGCTGCCTTCTCGGTGCTCCACCTTTGACTTCAAGTCAAACAAGCATGAACGAAACGAGCTACATCCTTCTTCATTCCTTGCCACCGAATAATTTCTTCAAGTCTTGATACATCTTCGTAGCTCTTGGATGGATACTCAACCGACTTCGTGACACTCTCCGCGACTGCCTTCTTGATTTCCTCATCATCGTGTATATATCCGACGACCTCCGAACCTCAACAATCCTCGCGCATCCAACTCAAAATCTTTGTTATCACTTCGCCCAACTCTCCTGCACACATCAACCAACTTCACATCAACCTTCCGTGCTTCCCTTATACTAACCATGAACTCATTGGTGATCTTCAAAGATCCCCAACTTAACACTCACGAGGTGTTACTTCACATACCGGACTCAAATCTCTAAACTGCTCAATCAATTCCAGCTCCTTTACCATCATCGATGACATATGCAGAGATTTCCTACTCAACAGATCGCCATACAACATTGGCCTTCCCGGTGATAGTTCGGGCCAGAAGTCATAGTCCTTCAATAACTCCAACCATCTCCTCACCTCATATTCAATTCCTTCCGATCAAACAAGTACGTAAACTCTTGTGATCACTAAACACCTCGAACCTCGAACCATAAAGGTAATGCCTCCATATCTTTAATGCAAACACTACTAAGCAGCTAGCTCTAAATCATGAGTGGGGTAATTCTTCTCATGAGTCTTCAATTGCCTTGAAGCGTGCACGCCACTACTTTACCTTCTTGCATCAAAGACACACCCAAACCTAACTTAGATGCATCACAATAGATCACAAAAGGATCCTCTGGATTAGGCAACGTCAAGATCGGCGACGTTGTCAATCTCTCTTCAACTCTTGGAAACTCTCTTCACATCCGGTCATCCCATACGAAAGCCCTATCTTTACATGTCAATTGGGTTAATGGCAACGCCAATTTGGAGAAACCCTCAATGAATCTTCTCAGAGTAATGGCTAACCCCAAGAAGCTCCTCACTTCGGTGGTGACTTGGGTGCCTCCCACTTCAACACGCCTTCAATCTTTGAAGGGTCCACCGCAATCCCATTCTTTGGAAATCACATGGCCTAGAAACTCACTTCCTCAACCAAAACTCACACTTGGATAGCTTCGCATACACGCCTTCTCTCCTTCGTAACCTTCAAGACTACTACTTAAGTGCTCGGCATGCTCTTCTCTCCGACTTGGAGTAGACCAAGATATCGCCTATGAACACTACCACAAACCGATCTAAGTACTCATGGAAAATACGATTCATATACTCCATGAATACCCCTCGAGCATTAGTGACACCGAATGGCATTACTAAGTACTCGTAGTGTCCATACCGGAGTTCTAAAAGCCGCCTTTGGTGCGTCTTGCCTTTTACTTTGATTCGATGGTAGCCCGACCTCAAATCAATCTTGAAAATACCCGAGCACCCACTAATTGATCCATCAAATCGTCAATTCTTGGTAGTGGATACTTGTTCTTAATTGTAACCTTGTTCAACTGTCTGTAGTCCACGCACAACCTCATGCTTCCATCTTTCTTCTTCACTAGCAACACAGGTGCTCCCCACGGTGACACGCTTGTCTCACGAATTTCCTTTCTAGCAACTCTTCCAATCTGTTTCTTCAATTTCTGACACTCGGATGCAGACATCCTATAAGGTGCCATGTACACCGGTCTTGTTCCAGAATCAATTCTATGGTGAACTCGATCTCTCTCTCGTGGCACATCGGTATTTCTTCAGAAACACCTCGGCAAACTCTCTAACCACCGCGGATCTTCAATCTTGACTTGATTCTCTACTGTTAATGACGCCCATAATGCAAACAGAGTAACCCCTTCTCCTAACAACTTGCGCACTTGTCTAGCAGGAAGTAAAGCCGATTCCTTCACCTCGGTAGCAGGAAAACTAACCGATCTCTCAAATAAGCAATTGATATGAACATGGTTGTCTACCAACCACCCATACCAAGGATGACGTCCATTCCTCTGCAGTGGTAAACAAATTAAGTTAACAGAGAAGTCCCCGCCGAATACAAATGGGCACTTCGAACATACCGCAGAGGTAGTCATCGACCCATGGCCGAGGTTGTCAATGACCATCTCCCTTACCAATGAAGACAACACTAAACTCGGGCATTAGCACACATGGCGTAAAATGAAGGAATGAGTTGCGCCAAAGATCTATAATTGCAACTAGAGGAACACCGCTGATATAACACGCACTGTGATTTCGCTTACGCACCTCGGACCCACTAAAGCAAACACTTTCCCCACGCCTCTCTCGCTTCACTTTGGACACTGGGGACCGATGTGCCCCATCTCTCCACAATTGAAACAGACTATATCCTTTCGCCCACACTCAGCAGATAGGTGGCCTCCTTGCCACATCTATAACACCTCTTAACCTCACCTTTCACTCGCCGCCTTGTGCCTGTGCAATCCACACTTGTAACAGTCAAAGATAGCAAGAGCGTCTCCCTACTAGGCTTTCCTCTCCCTGCGAATTCCCTTTCCTCTACCACCGTAATGGTCGTAAGGTTTCCAACTGCATCGAGGTTGAAAAGTCTTCTTATCTTTCCCACTTTCTGGCTACTAGCCACACTATCTTCTTCATAAATTCTACAACCGTCCACCAACTCTAATACACCCTTATCCTTTGATACCCAATTGCCCGCTTGATTTCAGCTTCAAACCGTTCTCAAACTTGATACACTTGGAGAACTCTGCGATCGCCCAGTGTAATGGGGGTAAAACTTTATCACTTCGGAAAACTTGGCAAAGATACTCCGACACGGGTCATGTTACCTTGTTTGAGCTCCAAGAATTCCATCTCTTTCTTTCCTCTCACATCTTCTGGGTAGTACTTCCTCATGAACTCTTTCTTAAAATTCTCCCATGTGATCTCCTCCTCTCAGCCTTACGGTCTTGGAAGAACTCGAAGCCACCACTCGTCGGCTTCCTCAATGAGCATATGAGTCCCAAACCTCACTATTTGCTCATCTGTGCAATCCATCACTCAAAATTCTCTCTATTTCTTTTAACCATGCTAGAGCCCCATCGGATCATACCTCCCCTCAAGGTAGGAGGATTCTCCTCCGGAAAGTAGCGAGCCTCACGAGCCCAAAGATCATCGGCATTCTCACGAGGTCGATTCCCATAGCATTTGCCATCGCCTCCAACGCAGCAGCCTATAGCAAAGATCATTTCTTCCAACTCTTCCACCCATTCTTACTTCACCGATCACACAATCAAGAATCGGTTTAGAACGAGCCTAAGACTCGAGGCTTAAGACACTTAGACTCAATACTTGGTCTGACAAGACCGAACTTATGCTCTGATACCAACAATGTAACACCCCTTATCTAATCAATTCGATCTACTAATTTAAAATCGTAGTTTCAAAATTCCACTCAAAGGAGGCTACATTTGATGATTTAAAAGGAAAACAGAAATTCAATTAAGTTCAAACAGCTTGCACAAAGATTATACTAAGCATGTAATCATGCGCATCACATCGCAAAAAGTGGTCTAAGCCCATAACATAAGGCACCTCGGCCAGTAAGACATCAAGTCATAATACATAATAAAGAAGTTACAACAAAATGTGATAGTTTAGTTCAAAAGACTATCTAGCAAAAAATACACAAGTTCGGCATAAAAGCACTAAAATCTACTCGGCCCCAACCCAAAGGTGTTACACGACACTGCAGCGGCACCTGACCGACTTGAGCTAGGCACAACCATCACTCATGTCTACACCGCAAGTTGCCGACATGAGAAGCAACATAAAGCAACTGAGGTGAGTCTCTTAACACAAGTAATATAATGTGAAGAAGCTTAAGGTTAGAGATAGCACTAAAGCACCTGTTCAAATAATACAACCACTCACGAGATAGTTCAAATAACCACAACAATTATCAATCACCAAAAACACATTGAATTATGAAATGTATGCATGTATGCAACCCAACCACGGGGCATTATGCAATGAGGTACCTCTACCGTCGTTATTTAGCTTTATCGGCTCTCCGTCGTTATTTACTCAAATGTGTTATTTGATATGGAGACCGGAAGTCCTACCACATCGAGGCCGAAACCTCCTCCGTCGTTATATGCACATGAACATGTGACTTCATGACAAATGCAATCACACACAAATCAAACATAACGCATGCGAGTGCTTACACCGCCGTCTCACCGTCGTTACTCGTCGCTTACTACTCGCTGCTCTACTCCGTCGCTCACACCGACGTCCACACCATCTGCACATCATCATCACGGTGCTAAGGTCGACCTTACTACACCTGTGAGAATCACCCAGGACCTACAACCGACCTCTCAATCACCTCGGCACTCCACGGTGGACTAATTGTCACACCGAGGACCGCAACGACACTTAGGGACCAAAATGTCACCTAAGGACCAAAATGGACTCTATCGCATCCCTTACTTATGCACATTTGGTGCTAAAATAGCACTCACAGTGGCGTCCCACAATGTGCTAGGCAACATTGGCGCTTAACATCACCTCGGCAGACACTATGTGTGTACCTCGACTAACTACTCCAACTCGGCATTCTCTACATCACCTCGGCACCTAGCTCGACTTGGCACCTCGGCATGTTACACGCAAACTCTCACTTCTCGGTGACATACTCACAATTACGCGCTCCCTTACACTAAAATCGTCTAACTCATGGGGATTCACTTCTCGGCATTCCCTGGTTCAGTTCACCTACACTTAGGCATTTGGGTGTTTCACCTCGGTGACGCTACCTCGGCTACCGAGGACCTCGGTTCCTACCTCCACACTCCCAGAACCTTAAGGCGAAACACCTACACTTCGGGCTTATGCGTCCCTACCCTCGCTAATGGTGTTTAGACACATACTCTCCCTCAAACTCACCAACAGACTCTCAACACTAAGACACTCTAGGCGTTGACTTCCCCCACTTCGGCTTTCTCTCACTCTGTCAAGGGTACTTCTGCCACTCTGCTTCTTCACTTAAACCCAACATGCAACCCATTTCCAGCTCACCACACTCATGCACACTCGGATACTCACTCCATTGGCTCTGATCCTCTCCCTAACTCTACATGCAACCTCATTTTCTTCACACTACACCGATTCACACTCTGATGCCTCACCATGCAATGCTCACTTCGTACTACACAGAACAGAGAGTGTTACACTCTGTAATACCCCAATTTTGTCCGCCTAATTTGAAAAATAAAATAAAAATGTATTGTTGTGAACATTTGGTTCTAATCGATATTTCTCCATTTTCGAAAGTATATCGTTTGTCATACGAGAGTCAAATTTAAAAGGTTTTGTAGTCGTCAGCAATTTCGCGTCGTGTATGTTGTTAGCGATCAAAAATATATTGCTTTTATGGTCGTTAATGATTTCGTGTCGTTTATGTTGTTGATAGTAGAACTTACTCTTTTTTATTTGATTGCAAGAAAAACTCAGATTTAAAAATAATTAGATATTAGTGTTAGTATTTAATTATAACTATCATTGAAGATTGATATAAAATAAAATTTAGATTCACACAAAGAAATAAATATAAAATCTGAAATTAAAGTTTACAACAAAATCAAAAATTTGAGGCAGATGTTTTTTTTTCTTCTTCACAGCCTCACGTGAAATCATCTCCCTCTCCCATTTAGAGCTCAAAACAATGACCTTTTCAGCTTGCTCAGATTTTTCCTTCCCATTCCTAGCTCTTGACCAGAACCCACCTATGCTCCCTCTCATGTCTCTATCACAGCTGCAACCTACAAACATGAACCAAGTAAATAAGCAGAATTCAGAGACAAAGTGAAAAAAGGAGAAAACTGAGCATCATAGATTTAGAGATGGAGAGGGACATTTCAAGAGTTCACAGCTTGCAATAACAACAGGAAACAAATGTGAATCCTCTATAAGAGGGAGGAAACGAAAATCAAAAGGGAGACAACAACACAGAGAGAACAATACACACAAATTCAAATAGACAAACACAAACACAAACACAGTAGCAGAAACAACAAAAAACCAAAAAACAAATACACTGAGACACAGACAGCAAGGAGAAAGGATACGAAGCAAGGGGGAAGGAAGGAGAAGAGAGCCAACACAGAAAGAAAAACTGAAACAGAGAGGGAAAACGAAAATCAAAAGGAAGGAGAAAACACAGAGAGAATACACACAGACAGCAAGGAGGAAAAAAAGAGTTTGATTTACCACTAAAAGAAAAGGATTGAAACTCAATATTTGAATTCCAATTTACTAGAGTTCCAATACTGAAAAATTCCTTAGGGAACAAAAATAGAGTAACAGAGAAGGGGAGAAGAAAGCAATGGAAAAAATCATAAACAAAAACAAGGGAGAAGAGAGAAACAGAAGAAGAAGGACAACAAGATGAAGAAACACCATCACAACCACCGTGAACCACCATGATTTCCGCCGTCATCTCAATACCACCACCGTGTCTCTTTTTCTCTCTCAGAGTCGTTCTTCCTTTTCTCTCTCAACGTAACGTTCCCTCTCTCTCACGGTCACTCTGTTATTTCTCTCTCTCTCTCTCTCTCTCTCTCTCTCTCTCTTTTCTAATTTGAAACGGCGCACAATAGGGAAGATGAGACAAATTAGGAGATAAATTAGGGTTTTTGAAACTGCTTAGATCAGTTCCCTTTTTTTTTAATTTATTTATTTTTCATTTATTTTTTTGTCTGCTGACCACTGTTGACACCTCCATTTTGGTTATCACCACACCCCAACCCAGCTAACCTGCGCAGAAGCCAAGCTGTGTGGGTTTCCTTTTTTTCGCACCTCCCATTTTAAACGCCACCCCCTGCTAGTTGCACCCCACTATTAATTATACAATCTCCAGCAGCTAATTCCCCCCATTTTTACTATTACGCCTCTTCAAGCAACTTCTTTTGGATGTGTTTGGTTGTCTAATCTTGCGAATGCTTGAGTTTAGGCTTGATTTGTGATGTTTATTTGAACTCCCATGGAGTAAGGCTAGGGTTTTGTTTGATTTTGATGTTTTAGTGAAATAAAATGTGATTTGGTAAACAATTGGGATCTGTGCTTGTTTTAGTTGCTTGTTTTGAAAATCATGTTTGTGTTGATGATTTTGTAAGAGAATTTGACACTAATGCACTTGAGCATATCCCAAGTGTTAAGGATTACCTAAAATAAAGAACCAATTATCATTAATGATCACTCGCGCCGTTGCCGTTTGGTTGTTAATGATAATTTTCATTTTCAAAAGAGTTAGTAATGTGACCACTCTAAACTGTTGTTGTTTGGTCATCGCGAACCCTCACTCCTATTGTGAAAACTCACCTAAATAAGACTGTCTCTGATCATGCATTTTGTTTCTTGCTTACTTATTCATGTAACCTAGATCATTCTATATCTCTAGTCACATTGCATTAAATTGTTTATGATGCCTGTCATGTTCTCAAGTTGATTGTGTGCATTCCCTCTCCCAATACTTTGCTTCTTACATGAGATTGCTACTCGTTAGTGGTGACTCTCATTATAGGATTCCCACAAGCATATAATGAAGGATTACTCGTTAGTAATAGCCTTCATTACAAGAACATATGCTATCACAAGAGATTGTTATTCGTTAATAACAATTCCCATCCCATTCCACACACACACAATCGCATTTTAGAATTTGATTTGAATCACAAATGATTTGATTAATTGGCTTGAATTGGTATGCTTGTTCGGGATGTTTGTGAGTATGCATTTGTAACTGCATGAGTTGTTACTCGTTAGTGACAATCTCCATTTCAAAAACTTCTTTGCATCAAAACCTAAAACAAAACCGATTATCATTAATGATCACCGCGCGCTTGCCGCTTGGTCGTTAATGATAATTTCATTTTCAAAAGAGTTAGTAGTATGACCACTCTAAACCGCTGTTGTTTGGTCATCGCGAACGCTCGATCCAATTGCGAATTCCTTTTATCACGACGTTTCTCTCCGATTCAAACCAACGAAAACACTTTTTCAAAAAAACAAATATTTTCAAACATCAAAATCAAAACTAATTATCACCGATGATCACTGTGCCGTTCTTAGCTTTGATTGTGAGTGATAATTTAATTCCCGTGGGAGCTAGTAGTGTGGCCACTCTAAACCGCTGTTGTTTGGTCTTCACAAACGCTCCCCTTCAATTGCGAAAACCTTTTCAATGCTTAAAATAAAAACCGGTTGTCATCATTAGTCACTCGCGCCAGTTCGCTTGATTGTTAGTGACGATCCCATTTTCAAAAAGAGTTAGTAGCGTGGCCACTCTAAACCGCTGTTGTTTGGTCATCGCGAACACTCAATCCCTTTTCGAAAAACTCTAAAAAGATTAAAAAACAAAAACCTTTTTCAGGACAAACAAGAACTACGTAGCTTTGAATTCTCCATCGCACTAGGAGATACGTAGGAGCGAGAGCCAATTCTCGTCAAGCGCCAAAAATAAAATTTTTATTAAGTTTTTCCATTCGCTTCAAACAAGAAATAAATAGGCAAATCTAGGTATTTTTCAAATCAAACGTAAAACCACACACTTAGTTAAAGGTTCCCTTTCGGTAGAAAGGACGTGTGCGGTGCTAATACCTTCCTCACGCAGAATCAATTTCCCGAACCCATATCTCTAGTTTTCAAAAGACCATCTGCCTTGTTCAAAAGACTTTTTTTTCAATGTTTTGGTCTTAAAATTAAAATATTGGTGGCGGCTTCAAAATTTTCTATGTTGTACATTGAGAAACCCAAACCGGATTTTTCGGGTGCAACACACTCCACTCTCTTTCCCAACCGATCCACCATCGTACCCCACCACAAACCACAGCAAAGAGCAAAACACAACAAAACATGTTATGAACAACACATAAAACACACATGCAAGGTGATCAGAACCACTCACACCAAAATACTATCAAACACAAAACATTACAAGGATTAAAAGAGCCCCCTAACCTGATTATAACCGTAGACACACCCTCTTCACTAGCACTTCTAGGAATCCTTCAAGATTCAGCTCACTCTTCCCTTCGGTTCCCTTTCCTTCTCCCTTGGCCTTATTAGACCGTGGGCTTCTTCTACCCACACCCTTTCCTAACTTAGACATTTTCCTAAAATGCAACACATGCTTAACCTTCACTTAATGAATTACTTGACTTAAAAGTAAAATGTTGCAAACCCTTAATAACTCAACTAAGTTAATTAATTGAATTATTTTGGGGTGTTACAACCTCCCTACTTAGGAGATTACGTCCTCGAATCTTACCTCAATCAAACAAATTTCGGAAAAGGCTTCCTTCATCTTGCTCTCTAGCTCCCAAGTAGCATGCTCACCAAAGCAGCTCCTACCCAAACCACCTTCACCAACTTGATTTCTTTTCCCAAAGTCTTTACTTCTGGTCTTCAATTCTGATCGGCATCGTCTCCACAGTGAGGTCGTCTCTCACTTGCATATCATCCATTTGAATGACATGGGACGGGTCAGGAACATACTTCCTCAGCTGAGATACATGGAACACATCGTACAAATTTGACAGATTAGGTGGCAATGCAATTCGGTACGCCACCTTCCCAACTCTCTCCAAGATTTGATAGGGTCCAATGAAACGAGGTGATAGTTTCTTGGACCTCAGAGCTCGTCCAACTCCAGTCACAGGGGTGACTCTAAGGAATACATGGTCGCCGGCTTGAAATTCTAAGTCTTTCCTCCTTTTGTCATGGTAACTCTTCTGTCTGCTTTGTGACGCCCTCATCTTCTCTCTGATCATCTTAACCTTCTCGGTAGTCTCTCTAACCAATTCTCTTGACCCCCAATTTCAAACCCTTGATCCCCAATTTCAAACCCTAATTACAAAATACTCCCACCTATTCACTGAGCCCTCTTCCCTTCCCCCACCCAGAGTCAATGACCACACCATTCCCCTCGTCCCTCATGCCTCACCTGTCAAAGTGCGTCCCTACCGTTACCCTCACTCTCAAAAGCAGGAAATTGAAACCCAAGTGGCCAAACTCATCAATACAAGATGGATTCAACCCTGCACTAGTCCTTTCTCATCCCCAGTCCTGTTGCTTAAGAAGAGGGATGGATCGTGGCGTATGTGCGTCGATTACAGGGCCCTTAACGCCATCACTGTTCGTGATAGATTTCCTCTGCCTATGATTGACGAGTTACTGGACGAGTTGGGCAAGGCCCATGAATGACGTTTTTTACCCTCTGCTTCGCAAGACTGTGATTGTCTTCTTTGACAACATCCTGGTATTTAGTACTTCTATGGAGGAACATTATGGGCATCTCTCTCAGGTATTCTCTATCCTTGAGTCTCATAAGCTCCACCTCAAGCCCTCTAAATGCACTTTTGGGCAGAGGCAGATAGCCTACCTTAGCCATATTGTAGCTAATGGAAAAGTGGCCCCAGACCCTAGTAAATTACAAGGTGTAGTTGGTTGGCCTACGCCTAAATATGTTAAAAGTTTACTGGGAATTTTGGGACTATCAGGCTTCTATCGCCATTTTGTAAAAGTGTATGCTGATATTGCTCATCCCCTCACTTCTTTGTTAAAGAAAAATTCGTTTGAATGGTTTGAAGGCGCTCAGCTCGCTTTTGGGACCGATTCGCTTTTAATCTTCCTTTTATAATTCAATTAGGTGCATCTGGTTATGCTATGGGTGCAGTGTTGTTGTAGGGTAATCATCCTATAGCTTATTTCAGCAAGTTGTTTTGTCCTCGGATGTCCAAGGCATCTACATACATTTGAGAATTGCATGCTATTACTTGCGCAATTAAGCATTGGTGCCAATACTTATTGGGTAACTTCTTCATTATCTAAATTGATCATCGTACTCTAAAGGAATTATTCACACAGGTCATTCAAATGCCCGAGCAGCAGTTTTACTTGTCCAAGTTGCTAGGAGTAATGTTGTTGCCGATGCTCTCTCTCTCTCTCTCTCGGCCCTGAGATTCACGAAGCCGAATTACAGCTGCTGTCCACTCCTCAGTTTCACTTCATTGAGGAGTTGCGCCAAGACTTGGCTCATGATAGGTCGTATCAGGACTTATGTCAGAAGGTGATTTCTGATCCATTGGAATTTCCTTCCTGGTTATTCAATAAATAATGGGCTGCTGCTGAAAAATGGAAGGATTTGGGCTCTATCTAATTCACGCTTCAAGGTGATCTCTCCCTTGGCTTTGATTGATTCCCGTACTGTTGTTGTCAATGGCCAGCGGTGTGTGCAAGTTTTAGTGCAGTGGAAGGGACTTCCCCTTCGTGGGAAAATTTGCAGGAATTGTGTCTGTCTTACAACCTTGAGGACAAGGTTGTTCTTGATGGGGTAGGTGTTGATACGAGCCCAATTGCTGAAGTGCACATCAGGCAGGCCCATACGCAATTTCAAGGAGCACATGCACATCATCTACAAATGAGAATTCCTTTTCTTCTAGAAGGAGTGACATAGCAATAGTTGGTTATTTGTTAGATTTGCATTGCTGTAATATCCACTCAGAATCATTCCGTTAGATTGTGGATCTTCTGCTACTATATAAGTTGTACTTGTTTTCATTATGAATTTATTATCAATGAAAATTATGAAACTCTACTTTTCTCTTTTCCATTGCTTTAGGAGGCTCCTCTCAGTCCTCAAACTAACTCTGAGATACTATCCCCTTCCTATCACCATTGGAAATGTCTATATATTGTAGAAATTTTTTATTGATGGTTGGAGCGTTGAATTAGTATCTTGAAATTTATATGTTTCATTTCATGTCTACTTTTCTGCATTTAAAGATTAAAATGTAGAAATTTTCTTAATATTGATTTAGTTTAAAATTATTTAAATAAATAAATAAAGCTTGTATGCGTGATTTCTAGAATTTTTTCGTTGAAGGAAATTGTGCGTTTCCAATTGTTTTGTTTACAAATGATACCAAAATTCGAAACGCATAGTCTCTCATCTCTGTCCAAATGTTGCTCATATACATATTGGTGGAAGAGACACTGGAGAGCTTCGACTTCATCCTATTTCGTACGTAAGCATTTCCTCTTCCTTATACATATAGATGCACCTAAGGTGTTTGATTAAACGCTTGAAAAATCTTGGGAACAATGTTCCTCGATGATTCTTGCTTCCTGCTTAATATTTCCCAACATGTGGAAATTAGTCCCAGAAACATTTAACATGCAAACCTCTATCATTAAAGTTAAAATTTAACACTAGTTTTTTTCCAAAATGATTTGTCAATTAGCGTCCTTAATAGCTTGTTTAACCTATGTAGAATAGTATAATTAACTGTGGCAATTATTTTAGCATGCTAAATAACATTGTTATTTGAGAATGATTTTCAAAATAGATGTATCTCAATATATAAATTGCTTCTTGTTGGAGTCACAGATGTGCAGTTCCTTAAGTTGATGGCATTGATCCACTCATATTGTTCCTGCTATGAGATATTTCGTTTAGTTTCGAAATGAAAAAGGTTGCTGAACAAAAATTCCATTCAAGTATCTCTCAAGTAAGAGCTGCAAACCTTCCAACATATGGAGGTAAGATGCTTCCACATATGGATGTGTTAACTTCAGTTCCTTGTAGTATTTAACATCCACAATGTTTCTAAAAGTCTAAATTACAACTACTTCAAGATTAGAAATATGGAGACAGTTAATGAAAGAAGCAAGTGATTCCAAGGTATTGGTAAGATAACTAGTAAATAAAAGTCAATTTCCCCTTCTAAATCTGTTTATTGGTTTCAATCTATTATACCTTGTTTAAAAATAAATTAAACGTAAATTTATTGCAACAGCAGAAAGTGCTGGTCATAAGCCAGTTGAAAAAAGAATTTCACTCACATTAATGAATTAGAATATTACAGTCAAGGCATAGGCATCTTGTATAAATACATTTCTCATCTGAAAAAAGAAATAAGATTCACCCTCAACCACAAGTCAGCCTCAACTCCCATTTAAAAAAAATAAAAATTAAAGGAACACAGTGCTCAATTACGAAATACAAAAAGAGCCAAAATACTGACACAAAATAAAGCAATTTGAAATTGAAGTTAACACTTGGGAAGATCAGCTGGTGGTGGAAGCAGCTTCTGATTTGGGAGATTTCCATCCAACACAAGCCACGCCATCTTAAGACCCCAACTTGTATGCACTTCCAAGTGACAATGCATAAACCATACCCCTGCACACACAATTTAACATAATTTCTTATTATTTTTCATTTTTATTAATTTATGAAAATGAACCAAAACATTATTGAACTGAAATGTAAATATTCATAGTCTGAATAAACTATTTGTATAACCAACCTGGATTATCTGCTAGGAATCTAATAGCAACCCACCCACCAGATGGGACACCAACTGTGTTCCTTTCAACAGGATCAACAAGATTGAACTTTGCAGGGTCCCTTTTTGAATCAAAGTTACCAAATCCTTGACCAACAACAAAGAAGTTAAATCCATGCAAATGGAGAGGGTGACTTTCTACACCAAGAATGCTAGTGTCTTGCAGGACAAGTTCCACACTTGTGTTAAAAGGAAGAACCACAAGCTTTGTTCCATTGCTCACCATTGTGTTATTAGGTGGGGTGCCAGTATAGTTGAATGGATCCAAAGGAATGCTTGGGAAGTAAGGGGCGTAAACCCCTTTTGATTTTCCAAAGAAGTGGGATTGAAGAAGTGCAGTAGTTGGAGTTATGAAAGATACATTGTTCACTGATGCTGCAAACATTGTTCCATTAGGTCCTTGACAAGTTTTATTGTGTTGGCAAGGATTTGTACCAAGGCTTACTGTGAAGAAAAACTGCTTATCAACCTTTTGAGGAACATTAGCTGGAAACTGAGTACTTGCTAGGCTTTTAAGTTTGTTGGTGAATTTTGTTACAAAAGAAGTGTCATTAAGTGCAGGGAGAATAGGTTTGAAAAGTGGAAGGCTTTTCAATGAATGATGAGTATTAGATAGGGTTTCATATTCAAGTATACCAGCAACTGTTGAGTTATCAAATGTGCCTTGGCCAGTCACATATGGTCTAGCAGTCATTAAGAATGTGGCTTTTGGATAGTGAGATTGTGTCTTGAGTAGAACATTGGTGGTTTGGCCAGGAGCAATAAGGATGGTGTTAGTCACAAAAGGTTTTACATAAACTGCATCTGCTTCAACAACTGTTAGGGTGTGATTTGCAATGCTGAAGAATAACTCATCATTTAGTGCAGCATTGATCAAACGTAGAAGGTAAGTATTTCCTGGCTTCACCTTCAACTTGAATGTATCTGTGGAAAATGACCTCTTAAAATGAATAAAACCATATTGCTAATGACCATTCCATGTAGTGAATGTGCACCGTGTTTTCTTATTGTCGTCTATTGTGATAAGTGGAATCATATGTACTTATTTATTGATCAATACTTGATACCTTTGTGAGAGCAGTTATAAAATGGCCCTGGAAGTCCATTAATTGTATAGGCATCAGAAACATTTGGTCCTCCCCCAGTTTTCAAGGCTTGTGCTATGATTGCCTCAGTATCTGTATTGAACCATTCACCTAAAACCAAAATCAAAGTGTAATCAATTAGCTTATGAAATTTTTTTTAAAAAACAAAAAATAGACCAAGGTTCATCCCTTTAGTAATTTTATTACCAAATATGACAGGAACTTCCTTGTGGGGTTTTGGAAAAGGATATTGAGCATTTTTCTTGGGAAGTATGATGAGTGGACCATAGACTGTTGATCTTAACCAAGAAATGTGAGCATGCCAAAAGAGTGTTCCTCTCTGCCCTTTAATGGTATAGTTGTAAACATAGCTTTGACCTGTTTGGATAGGACATTGAGTCACATATGCTGGTCCATCAGCCCATCCTGATTGAAGCTGTCTAATTCCATGCCTATTTCAAACAATGCCAAGTTTTTCAAACAAATTACTATCATTCTGAAATCTTATTAAAGTCATAACAATTTTACTTATTAGCCACACTTTTTTTTTGTTTAAATATCATTTTAGTCCCTGTAAATATAGAGAGTTTTGATTTTAGTCCCTATAAAATATTTTTTATTTATTTTGGTGCCTGTAATTTTCGATACCAAAAGTCTCTAAAGTGTTTTTTGTATTTAAAAAAGCCTATGTGACTTTTATTTTAGTCACTGCAAATATAGCAAATTTTCATTTTAGTCCCGGGCCACGTAATAAAAAAGTTACATCAAGCTAAAAACACATTAAGCACTGAAAGTGTTTGTTTTGAAAATTTCAGAGACAAAAACCAAAAATTTCTTTTTACTACTAAAATCAAAACTCGCTATATTTGTAGGGACTAAATTGATATTTAAACCTTTTTTTCTCTATCTCTTATGCATAATAGAATGTTATTTACCAGTGAAGTGTGATGTTGTTTTGCACATGGTTGACCACTTTGATGACTAAACGGTCTCCTTCTCTAGCTACAATACGAGGTCCTGGAAATTGACCATTCACTGTCACCATATTCTTGCTGTGGCATAATCTTGTCACATTTTGATACCTTATCTGCATCAACAACCTCAATTTTGTTACATATAGAAAGAGAACAAATAAATGTGTAAAAAGTAAAACACCAAGACATTGTACAATTTGAAAGTGTTAGAATGTTTTTAAGAAAGTACATCAAAATTGTAGTGTCTTGTAGTCCCTGCTAATACAAGCTCAAATATACAAAAACTCATCAATGACAAAAAGAACAATAATGAAACACCCATTTTGATCTCCAAATTGTTGCTTTTGTGTTTGAAATTGTGTTGATGGAATGGTACAAAAATGTTGGTCTATATATATAAAGGAATGATTAGATTAGGTGATATGTATTTGAAAGAGAAGCTGAACTCAACATTGCTGTCATAGAACAACTTAAGAGTGGTGTCAAAGACATTCAATTTTGTTTGATCTCCTTCTTGTGCAAGTCAAAGTGCTTAACAAAGTTCAATTGTTATGATTATTATATATTTGCAAATCTCATTCATAGGTTGGTTGACATTCACATACTGATGTGTAGGTAAGATTGCTTCTAATAATAGGAACTGAACAGAGTTGAAGATGTAACACTCTCAACCGATGCTCTTGTTGCCAAAGTTAGAGAGTTCTATGTAGTCTGTCACTTCAATGTTCAGAGCCATATATTGGTGTCCATTTTTAGTAACAACATAGTTAAGATAATTTGAATTAAATATATCCCAATTTCAAATGATTGATTTTCTTCTACTAAACAGAATCATAGAAATATTACAAGGTTAAGTAAGTGGTCATGTGTGCATGGAATTGCCTGTCAATATAGCCATATAGCCTAGTTAGTTTGCTTAGCTAGGGTGTTTTGTTAGGTGACTGATTGGTTACATTTCTATTCAAGAAAAAAAGTCAGTTTTATTTATTTTTTATTTTCAGATTTTTGGAAGACTGAAAATAATTATTTCTAATGATTTAATGATTAACATGTGTTATATATTGTGGCTCTATAGTAGTCACCCTTTTCACTCCAACAGTTTTAGTATTATTCTCAGTTACTAGCTATGAAGCCCCGATACTTCAAAATAGGTCACGTACCCGTATCCGATACGTATCCGATACCGATACGTATCAGATACTTCCGGATACGTATCTTGGGAGTATCCTAGAATTTATATTTATTTTTAAATAAAAAAAGACCGATACTTACAGGATACTTGTCGGATACTTACCTGGATCGTGATCCCGGGAGTATCCTAGATTTTATATTTATTTTTAAATCAAAAAACAATAAGATATTTACTCTTTTATTCATTATTTGAAGAGAAATAAAATGGATCCAAAAACGGCACAAGTTATGTGCATACTAATTTTCGTCTTTTTTCTAGAAAAGATGAAGGATATGGCAAAAAGAGACAAATATGTGGGGCGTTAGTGGAGATGCATACGATCCACTTGATGGTGTTGGAATTGAATTAGCAGAGATATCTCTTGATGAACCGAGAGAGTTGGAAGCTGTGTTATTTTTTGATGATGGATATGGAGGAGGGGGAATGACACAATTAGTGTTCAGTAGTTAATAGTAGACAATTCTATAAAGCTTAAACTTCTTTTGGATATGACTTATTGTGTTATTTTTTACTATATTCTAATAGTAAATTGTATATCTTTTGTGACATGTTCGTAGGAGGAAAAATATATTTTAAAATGGGTGGGGAAAAACATTTAAATATGCTTACTTATTTTTTGGGTTACCATGTCATTGGTGCACAGTTTCCACAGGCTTTGTCGATGACAAATCTACACAGGAACTGATCGCCACGAGTACTGACTTTGCCGCACTGTGCTGTTCTCTACTCCCAATAGAGTTTTTGTCACACCCAAAATTTGACCCCGGGACCTTGGAGTGGGATCCGAGTCTAGTTACTACACTTGGACCAACCCTTGTTGGTACTATGCTTACTTATTTTGATCACAAGTATTTTTATGTTTTATATTTTTAAATTTTAATTAATTTTTTTATTGAAGTATCCCTGCCGTATCGTATCTTGATTTTCAAAATTTTCCCGTATCCACGTATCGTGTCGTATCGTATCCCGTATCGTATCCCGTATCCGGACTTCATGGGTTACTAGTTATTTGAAAGCCTCAAATTGGGCAGTTATTTTTGTTTGCATTAAATTAAGGAGCCACCTACCTAAAGAAATCATGTGCAGATGCGATAGTACCTAAGTTGGTAAACTTTATCAATAAATAGTAGACTAAATTGCACCAGAGGTTATTTAAGTTATTTAATTATAACAAGTTGATTCTTTAAGTTTTTTTCGTACACTTAAGTTCTTTAAGTTATTTAATTGTAACACGTTAGTCCTTTAAATTTTTTCTGTACCACTTAGATTTTTTAAGTTACAAAACGTTTACACCCCAAACTCAAGATTGATATTAAGGAGCCACCTACCTACAATGGATGTAATGGATAGAACTTATAGAAATCATACTATGGATGTAATGGATAGTTATAGAAATCATGTGCAGATGCAAAAGTACCAAATTTGGTAAAATTTATCAATAAATAGTAGCATTAGTTTTAGTATTTTCAAAAAGTTTGAAAATGATTTGTCAAAAAAAAAGATTGAAAATGATGAAATTATTGTTTTCATTGTTTCCACCGATGCATTCTCTTTTGTCAATCTTTCATTTTTTTTATATTACAACTCTCACTACAACAAAAACTAGTTTCGGCAACGGTAGAAAACTGTGGTCAAAAGTGAAAAACCGTGGCCTGTTGTCGCCTATTCTTTTAGGCCACTTTTATCCGTTGCTTAATAAATTTTAAAGACCAATTCGGACAAATGCGGTGGTAGGTATCCACACTTTTTTAACCGTCGCTTATACAGTTTAAACCGTAGCTCAACAACATGATAATGAAACTATGACCTAATATCTATCTCATTAACCACACTTGTAAACACGTGGCCTATTTCATGTTCAAGCCACGGTTTTTTAGCCGTGGCAACGAGTGTTGTGATCTAAAGTAAAAAATGTTGTAGTGTATTCACTATAAATGTCTTCTATTTTCTTACGATACAAGTTTTAGAAAACAAGCATAGAGAATGATTTTAGAAAGGAAGCGAAGCTTTACTTTTCTATTTTTACAATGGTTTTTTTTACACTACTTTGGGGCATTCAATTGCCTAGTTAAGCAAGCACAATAAATTTGTCATGAATGCCCTTTCTAATTATTATTTTTTGAGGTAACTCTTTCTAAAATTTTGATTCCACTATCTTCAAATTGAAAAATAAAGGTAAGCAATAGGACAAAAAAAAACAATAGGAAATACAAATTTGTTATTTGCTTTAACATTCAATCAGAAAACAAATTGGGATTAGTCAGATACTTTCCTTTAAACAAGAAAAATTAATCCCTAATAAAGTGACTAAGCATAAGTGAAATTTAAGGAACCCCTTTCAAATAAAAAGTAAAATACATAGAGCTAATACATTTAAATATTTTGGAATATGCACTTTATGAGTGAATCTATCAAAGTTACAATCGTCGCCATTAGAGAAAAAGAGGAGAACTCAGATCAGAGAAGATGATAACAGAAAATGATTTTTCATTCAACTGAATCTCATTTACACGATATGTACAATATATATGTGAGTTGATGATCTAACAAAATCTACAACAGATCTAACAAACTAACTAACTCTAGCTTTGAACTATCTAGAACAAAAGGGAAAGAGATAAAGTAAAGAGAAGAAATAATAACATTAAATCACAAAGATGCACACAAAGTAGAAAATGCTCGGTGTAAGGCGTTGGGATAATTGAAGTCGAAATGAGATGACTTGGCATAGTTGACTTGAGTTTTGACTATGACTAGTCAATCTCTAACACCCTCCCTTAAGTTTGGAGAATATATCAATGCATCCAAGCTTATCTTGTAGATCGCAGAATGGTCCCTTACTCAATGACTTGGTTAACAAATCGCAACTTGTTCTTTTGATGAAACCGGTAAAGGTGCAGAGAATTCCATCTTTGATTTTGTCACGAACAACGTGATACCAATCTCGATATGTTTAGTACGCTCATGAAATACCGGATTTGCGGCTATATGCAATGCGATTTATTATCACGAATATAACAACCGGGGATGAATGTACAATCTGCGGTCTTTAAGAACATAAAGTAACCATTGTGCCTCACAAGTGATTGAGCCAAGGCTCTATATTCACTTTCAAGATGAGCGTGACACAATTGATTGCTTCTTGCTTTTCCAGATATAACGAAGTTCCTAGGAAGAAAGCGAGAAACCGCTTGTTGATCTTCTTGTATCCGGGCAAGCACCCCACCCGAGTCACGAAACCTTTCAAACTTAGCTCAAGATCGCTCTCAACATCAATCCTCGACTGGACTTTTCTTAATGAACCTAAGAACATGCATAGCTGCAGAGAGGTGAATATCGTAAGGTTTGTCAAGGAATTGGCTCAACTTTCCAACCGCATAAGAAATTTCGTGTCTTGAGTGTGTTAGATAGACTAGTTTCCCAACTAGTCTCCTATACGCAGTGAACATCACTCAATGTTTCCCCATTTCCTTATGAAGTTGGAGATGTGGTTCCATGGGGTGGAGGCCGGTTGGGCCGCAAGTAGGCTGTCTCCCTGTAATAAGTCCAAGGCATATTTTCTCCAGCGAGAAAATGCCTTCTTTCTCTATGAGCTATCTCAAAACCAAGAAAATATTTCAAGTTTCCCAAGTCTTTGATCATCGAATTTTGTATCTAATAGAGACTTAACTCTATTAATTTCATCCATATCATCACCCGCAAGTATTAAATCATCCACATAGACAAGTATAGCAAGAAACCAAAGCATTACCGTAATGAGTATACAATGAATAATCGATTTTGATTGAGTGTATCCAACAGCATAAACAAGGTTTCAAATGAGCTTGGCATTCCATTGCCTCGCTAGCCTGCTTAAGGCCATACAAAGATTTTTGTAATTTGCGGACCAAATTAGTCTGGGTAGAGATAAACCTGGTGGTGGTCTCATATAGACATCCTCTTGGAGATCTCCATGGAGGAATGCAGTATTAACATCAAGTTGGCAAAGGTGCCAATTCTTGGCATGCAAGCAATGACCAACAGGATTCTCACCGTGCTCATTTTTACAACAGACTAAAGGTCTCAAGATAATCAATACCTGCTGTTTGGGTAAACCCCTTTGCCACCAATCGAGCCTTATATCTCTCTATACTTCCATCAGCATGTAGCTTCAGTTTGAAGACCCATTTGCAGCCAATGGTCTTCTTGTCTGCAGGTAATTGAACCAACTTCCAAGTCTTAGTTTTTACTGAGCATCCAGCCTCGACTTTGAATCGCTTTTCTCCAATGGTCGTCACACATTGCCTCCTCATATGTGGTGGGTTCAGAAATGGAGGATAGATGTAAGGTGTACTGTTTGTGTGCTGCTGATAACCTGTCATATGCAATAACATTAGAAATGCAATGTTGAACACCTTTGGAGATAGATGATGGGATGGACTGAGAAGGAGGATGAATTGCAGTTTGGAGGAGGGAACAATGGTATTCTTGTAAGTATGATGGTTTTGTTCTTATTCTGGTGGATCTCCTAAGGTCATCAACATGAGGTAAGGTTGATTCTGATTGTGGTGAGGGGGCTGGTGTGGTGGGCATAGAAGCATTGGTGGGAGTGGGAGGAATGTTGGGAGTGGGTGGTGATGTTAAGTTGTTTTCTGTATTGTGAGCTGGTATAATAGGATCAATGTTTTGGGATGGTGTTGGTGACAATGTTGTGGTGTTGTCGTGATTTGGTATTGATGAAGGATTTTCTCGATTGAAGGTGAAATGATTCATCAAAAGGAATGGCAGAGTTATAACTATGTGTATTTGTGGTTGATTGAGAATTAGTTCCCTCATGAGTTTTTGAAAGGTATGGAAAAACATTTTCATAAAAATTTACATCTCTTGACAAGAAAATTTCTCTATTTTGTAAATCAAACAGTAAATGACCCTTCACCCCTGTTTTAAAACCTAGGTATATACATTTTCTTGATCTAGGATCTAATTTCTTTCTATTGGCTTTCAAAGTACTAGCAAAACATAGTGATCCAAACACTTTTAAAGATTCAAAATTGGGATTCTGACCAAAAAGAACTTGAAAAGGGGATTTTTGAGAAAGAATTTTGGAAGGTAATCTATTTATCACATGGGCAGCTTGACTAACAGCATGAGCCCAAAATATTTTTGGTAAGTTGGATTGAAAGATTAAAGCTCTAGCTATGTTAAGTAGGTGTTGGTGTTTCCTCTCAACAATTCCATTTTGTTGAGGGGTACCTACACAAGATGTTTGGTGAATGATCCCTCTCTCTTTGTAAAACTCAGTGAGAGAGAATTCATTACCATTATCTGACCTAATGCATTTAGCTTTAACTCCAAATTGAGTTTCAACAAGACAAATAAAAGATTTTACTAAAATAGATGCTTCAGATTTCAAACGCATAGGATATATCCAAGTGTACCTACTCTTATCATCTACCACAGTAAGAAAATATCTATAACCAAGTATAGAAGGAATTGCAAAAGGACCCCAAATATCCATATGTATTATGTCAAAGCATTCTTTGGAAACTGATGTACTGTTTTGAAAGGGAAGTCTCTTTTGCTTTGCATAATGACATATGTCACAAGGTAATTCAGATTCAGTACATTTAACAAAAGGAAATTGTTTATTGATTTCATGTAGTTTTTCAAATGAGGGATGGCCAAATCTCATGTGCCAAAGATTACAGTTATCATTAGAGCTATTAGAACTAGTTTTCAATGAATGAAAAGTGTTTACAGTTTGTGTATCTTCTAATTCTAAGGAACTGTTCTGTGATGTTTGAGTGGTGGAAGGTGAAACAAGGTGATACAATCCACCTTTCCTCTCAGCTATCCCAATCACTTTCTCTGTCCGGTTGTCCTGCAAAATACATTTCTTTCTGCTTAGATGCATATCACGATCTATATCATCGCTTAGTTTAGGGATAGACAAAAGGTTGAATGAGAAATTTGGTATATACAAGACATCACTGAGAACAAGGTAATCATCAAGGTATATGGTTCCAAATAGGCTACAAATGACTTGAGTTCCATTTGGTAGGGTTATCTTGAATGAGTTTAATTTTCCTAATGCATTTGAATAGTTTTCTAGAATAACAAACATGTATTGTAGCACCAGTATCTATGATCCACAATTTAAGCTTTTTAGAGTTGGGTAAGGCACAGATAATACCTGATTTCACTGTTGTATAGTGAATATTATTAGCAGTCAATGTGTTCGAGCCTTGGAGAAGAGCAAGAATAGCCTTGTGTTGTTCCGAGTAAAACCTAAGTGCTTGGAAGTTGAATCATGCTTTGCGACATCCGTTGATCTTCATGATATGACTTTTCATCATCATCTTCGTTGCCATTTTCATTTGCAGCAACATTATTGACAGTGTTCTGTTGGAAATGTGGCGGATAGCCATGCTTTTTGTAGCATACATCTACGGTATGCCCAGTTCTACCACAGTGAGAACATAGTTTGGAGCCACGTCCTCCTCTACCACCATTTGATCTACCTCCACGATCATTTCTTCCCTTATAGCCACCTCTATTCTCGTTGTCCTTGAAATGTTGAAGTTGCAAGTACCTTTGGTTCCTCAACAAAGCGGTTTACTTGCCTTTCTTCTTTGTATCAACATGGAATACACCTTTCCAATGGTTGGAAGTGGTTCCATAAGCATGATTTGCGATCTAACAAAGCAGAATATTGTTCGCTCGCACCCTTCAGAACCTTAGGACCTTGCTTCTTTCACGGTATTCTCTCGAATTTCGTGACAAAGATTGCATTTCGCTCCACATGAGCGATCACATGCGGGAGCGGGGTGGAAATTCTCAAACTCTTGCCACAATTTCTTCAATCTTGTGTAGTAATTGGAGATGGAATCATCGCCTTGTTTCGCGATGTAAATTTCTTCTTGTAGATCGGAGATCCCGAACATATCTCCTTGATAGAATCGATCTTTCGAGATCCTTCCACACATCCGAAGCGATCCATCCACGTAATACTCGAGAGATTTCTCGAACGATCGAGCTATTGATCCACGACATAACCATCGTGTTGCAACGATCCCACGCAATCGAGTTCCGATCTTCATCATTCGGTCTCGGCAGTGTTCCATTGATGAAATGAAGTTTATTCTTAGATCGAAGCGCCATAACCATCGATCTTGACCAAGTATGATAGTTATCACCGCTTCAACGCCGGGCGTGACAATCGCCGCCCTCGGATTGTCACTCGGATGCATGAAGTAAGGATTAAGCATATCATTTTGATATGCTTTGCGGAAGGAAGAATCACCGACGAGAGAAGGACCAACTCGTGAATCACCATTGATTTTCGGATCTTCGGTAATCACCGTAGACATGGTAAGGAATAATGCTTTGAAAAGTGAGTTGAATGATTGAAACGAAAGAAAACGGCGATTATAACAATGGCGACGAACTTCGATTAGAAGCTCGATACCATATCAAAGTTACAATCGCCGCCATTAGAGAAAAAGAGGAGAACTCGGATCGTAGAAGATGATAATGAAAATGATTTTTCATTCAATCAATCTCATTTACACGATATGTACAATATATATGTGAGTTGATGATCTAACAAAATCTACAAATGATCTAACAAACTAACTAACTCTAGCTTTGAACTATCTAGAACAAAAGGGAAGAGAGATAAAGTAAAGAGAAGAAATAATAACATTAAATCACAAAGATGCACACAAAGTGTAGAAAATGCTCTGTGTAAGGCGTTGGGATAATTGAAGCCGAGCCGAGATGACTTGGCATAGTTGACTTCAGGTTTGACTATGACTAGTCAATCTCTAACAGAATCAAGTTAAGAATGAACAATCAAAATGCCTATCTATATATTACATTCCATGTTAAGAAGAATAAATGCAACAAGCTTGAGATCTTTGTACTTGAAAGACAGCAAAATGGGGATGCTGAAGAACAATGGAGGGAAATTTCTCTTTTTCAGTGTGCTCTTGCATGTTCTTGTAGTTGGAGGTGTGAGTCTACAAGCACCACAACAGAAGGTAACAATAGTAGTAACCTTTTTTTTTGTTACTAGTCTTTTTTTATGTCTAGAGTCTCCAATTTGGTGTTTAGGAGAAGGGACCTAGCCAGACTTTTATTAGTTGCTAAGTAAAGTTCAACTCCAAGTTGTTCGATCGCTAGAGATTGGACTCGATTACTAACCAAACTCATTCATTTCAATGAAGTGCGTTAACTAGTCACACCAAATTTTGGAGTTATTTTGTTCTTAGTCTATTCTCATGTATTATAACCATTCTAATAAAATTAAATCATGCTTTTTGAAAAAAAAAATTACAAATGTTTAAAACACTATTTTTTATATTTTTATTATTTTCATTTTTTATACTAGCCTTTGAATATATTATAATTATTAAAGAAAGTGAAAAATACCAACTTTATTTTTTTATGGAAAAAATACTGATTTTATTAAATCAACAAATCGATAATAGTATTTAATTTATATACACAATAATTATCTATCAATTGGAGGTGGCACATCATTAAAAGAAAGTTGGTCAATCAATAGCCACCAATTGTTGAATTGATAATCAACCACTCCATATATTATTATTGGTGGTAATTAGATACACGAAGATGTATATAAATTAAACTCTAATATACTCCCTCTGGACTCAAATATAAGCAACAAACACCTTTTTAGGTTCATTGAAAAAGTAATGTATCTAGACAATATATAGTCTAGATACATTACTTCTTCAATGAACCTAAAAAAGTGTTTGTTGCTTATATTTGAGTCTGGAGAGAGTATATGTGATGAATATTGAAGCCATATATTGGTTGTCCCTTTTCATTTCTTTTTGACAAACGTACCTTTTCATTTAAGAAGCGTAGGAGGAGTTTGTTATTTTTTTTACAAACAAACGTACTGTATAAATTTGTTAGACAAGAGACAGGACACGACCCTTATGTATGTATGAGATATAGTAGTAGCTCCACTGTCATGTCACCAATATAGTATAGATATAATTTCCTTCTGAGTAAAGTAAGAATACTCTTCAGAAATTTTACAATAATGGTCATACTTTTTTTTTCTTTAGCAAAAACAATGTCTAATACTTTTTTTTGATAGAATGTCTAATACTTATTTATTATATAAGTTGTTTTTTTGATAATTTTTATTATATAAGTTAGAAGTAATAATAGCATAATATCCCGATTATTGCCAATTGGATCCTCTATAAATTTTAAGATATTTCTCATCAACAATTAATAATTAATTAATTAATTTCTCTAATAAACATTGTCTTCCCACATAACAGAAAAATTGCACCTATGTGATCAACATAGAAACAACATGCACATGGGGAGCAGAAACCTCAAACATAGTAAGCCTAAGATTTGGAGACACAAACTCAAGTGACATATTGGTTAGGCACCTAAATTCCAAGCACCTAAGGAGAGTTGATCCATTGGAGCCAGAAGTTCTTGATGACATACCAAGGAAACCATTTCAAGCATGCATGGTAGACCAATTTGTGGTCACAGCACCATGTGTTGACTCCCCAATCTGTTACTTGTATCTCAAGTTATTCGGTAACGATGATTGGCGGCCGGGTTTCGCGCAGGTTCAAGTGCTCGAGGGATCTCACCTTAGCTCTGATTACTTCTATTTTAGAAGATATGTGCCTAGACTTGTTTGGCATGGTTCAGATGTATGTGATAGTGAGGTTACTCCTTTTGGTCTCAAGAAGAAAAGAAAGGTTCATGTGAATGATCCATGAGTCATGTAAAACTAAAACTTAGTATAACTTTTTTTATTTTTTTAGTCTTTCTTTTAATGATGTAAGTTGATATAAATCAGTGATGTTTCTTCTTGAAATGTAAATTATTGGTCACTGGATAAGGCATGATTGGGACAAAAGATAGGACTAAAATCTAAATTTGTATCTCTCACTAAACCATGAAACAAATAGACAAAGGAAGTAAGCTCAAAAAGTCCTTCCCTGTATATTTTTGTGAATACTCATTAACCATTATCATAAATTAATTCCTTAACATTCTCTGTTTTCTGCTAGCATAGATGACTTAACATTTTCAGCTATAGTCAATATCATTAAGTTCAAGCATACCATGTTAGACATAATAGGGAAATGTATATAGATATACAACGTAATTGTAGCAATTGTAGAATAGCCTACTGCAATGAGTAACAAACTCAACACTGAGTATATATGGTATCATTCGCCTCTCTCTCAGTCCTTGAGCCAAACACTTCCGCTTTCTCTCTTCTCCGATAACTAGATCTCTCCGTCGTTGGCATCCACCCCGGAATCCTCCGTCCCTAACACACCTACGCCTTCCAATCCACCATCGATTTTCCAAGTGAATGACAATGGAAGCAAATCTCAGTTCGTTTATGGTCCAAAGCTAAGTATTAAGCTCGATGAGAAAAAATTTCTCATCTGGAACCAGCAAGTTTTTGGAGTTGTTGCTACTCATCGTCTTCACGGGTTTTTGGTGAATCCACAAATTCCAGATCAATTTGACACGGCTGAAGATCGCAAGAACAACAAAATTTCTGATGCTTATGATCGGTGGTTTGTGCAAGATCAAGCGCTTTTCACCTGGCTTTTGTCTACCTTCTCAGACACAATGCTTCCTCGAGTGCTCGATTGTCGTCATGCCTACAAAGTTTGGGATACTATTCACAAGCATTTCGCAGCACATCTTCGATCAAAGACTCGTCAACTGCGTGCTGAGTTGAAGAGTACAAAGAAAGGCAATCGAAGCATCTCCGAGTTCATTTCGCGTGTTGTTGCGTTCGTGTGGTATTCGCAAATATAGTGCAAGTATACACGTCGTACAAGTAATAAAGTGGATATAAGTAAGAGATCGTTCCCACGAGGATTGGTTTGCTTTCAAGGTTCAAGTTTCAAAACACAAGAGAATCAAGTAACAAATCGACACTAAGAGTTGGTTTTAATGCTAAGAATATAAATAAGCAAGTAAACAAGTGTTGGTTGTGAATATGGATGAGAGTGAGTTGGATTGCTGCATGCAAGTAAATTCTTTCTAGTCAGACGTTATAACGTTTACACGCTATTACGTACAAATGCTATTCTCAGATAGACGTTATAACGCTTGAACGCTGCAAAAAGAGTCGTGCTTTTCACCACAAAACGTCAGAGCTTCAAGTATAAGAGGTCCTATGTCTAGGTTCTAAATAGGCCCACTCCTATATTTTAAGTACTCACAGCAATGTTCTATGAACTATTATCCTTTCTATGTCTAGAATTAGATAAAAATGCCTAAATGTCTTTAGTGCACCTTTTCCTTCATATAAATCTTTGAGTTCTTTTCATAGACCATGTCTGCACCTATGAATCTACCTATTTTAAGAGGCCAACCTCAAAACAAGTTTGGAAATATTATCGTGCAAAGATTTAAAACATTAAACGTCAATACTTCATAACATTAAACTAGAAATTCATTACAGTGCAAACAACGAAATTTCAACTACAAAGTGTTTAGCTCATGCCGAGCATCTTTCTGAGAATGATAAGGAATTATAATCCAAATATCATACATAAAAGAAAAGAAACTAAGTGCAAAAGATACACCTAAGTAACCTTCAAAGATGTATTTGTAAAGACGTTACAACGCCCGAGCCTCACAATGAGTGAGTTACGCAGAAATAAAAATGGAAGTTCGTAAAGCAAAATGAAGAAGTCTGTTTTCGAACTTCTTTAAAACACTTTCTCCGAGATTGATGAAGGTGAATGGCGGAGATGAACCGAAGTGAGGTGGGAGAGTGAGTGTATGAGCGTGTGTCCTTTGAGAGAGAGTTGAGTCTTCATTAAATAGCCAATCTTGCTCACGTGTGCTGATGTCACTTGCCCACCTACCAGGCCTGTTTCCTCTTCTGACTGACACTGTACAGTGCTACAATGCGTCATCCTTGTCAGCACATGGGGGATAGAAGATCTTCTGACTTTTTATATCTTTGACCATCATTGCTAGCGCGCCAAAACTGAGATCTTTCACTCTTGCTCTGCTGCTCTTCTATAGACGTGGTGAGGGACGTGGTCACGTTCAGCTCTTTACTGTACAAGCACAAGAAACATCAAAACGCTCTCAAAGGCACCAAGAGGTGCCAAAATGCACAGATTTAGCAATGAAACCTCTAATTGACTACGAAATAAGAAACTAACATAAACTAATTAAATTAACCTTGTATTGCTAGAGAACTTGCATGATTTTATCTTTGAATGAGTATAAATAACTCATATAAATATGAGTTATCACGTGTTCGTGCGTTAGCAAGTTCTCTCACTACAAGTGGATATCGTATTTCTGAGCACGATCTTGTTGATGTCATACTTGATGGATTGCCGGAGGAGTATAATTCGTTGATTCTGTTTGCATTTGCTAAACCTGATACTTTGGATCTCACTGAATTAGAATCCTTACTCCTTGTGCAAGAAGCACAGCTTGATAAGTTCCGTCAAGAGCTCACTACACCGGCGTTATCTGCTAATCTCGTTCACACAACAACTCGTGGTGCTCACACCGCTGGCAGGTTTGGTCGTGGTTGATTTGGTCGTGGTCGTGGTTGTGGCTGTGGTCCTCCATCAGGTGATAGACCTACCTGTCAGGTTTGTAATAAGCAAGGTCACATCGCTCTCAATTGCTGGTATAGGTTTGAAGAAGACTACGTGCCTCAGGTACCTGCTACTCGCAATGGCACAGCAACAAAGGACAATTCTGCTACTGCTAAGGCTACTGAACAAGCTTCCACTCCATCTACAGATGCTGCCTCGCCTCAGGCCCTTGCTGCTTACACTACCTTCGATGCCAATTCTGCAGAAACGTTCACAATTCCTCCAGATGTAACTCAAGGTTGGTTTGCCGATACTTGTGCTTCGCTTAATTTTACATCAGTATCACAGTATCTTCATACTAGTTCACCTTACAAGGGCAACAAACATGTCTATATGGGAGATGGTCACTCTGTCTCGATCTTAGCAGTAGGCACAACTCGTTTATACTCTCAAAATAACCCTAAGTTAACCTTCAAGTTGAACAATCTGCTATTAGTACCAAAACTAACTCGTAATATTATATCTGTAGGTCAGTTCACTTATGACAATGATGTGTTCTTTGAGTTTCACCCATTTACTTTTTTTGTCAAATCTCAGGGCTCTAAACAGGTTCTTCTCAAAGGTTATAGGAATGTTGAAGGGTTATACTATCTGCCCTCCTTAGCTGCTGTTTCTTTAGTTTCCACTCCATCATCCATATCAGTCAATGTTTCCTCCACTTCAAGGTCTGTGAGTCATGTTCCATCTACAAATACAATTCATAGCAATGTAACTAGTTAGAATGTGTGGCACCATAGGCTGGGCCATGCTAATAGTAGAGTAATTCAAACTGCTTTGAATACCTGTACTGATTCCACATCTATTAATGTGAATACATTTGAATTGTGCAAATCTTGTGCTCTTGGAAAATCTCATAGAACTCACTCACCACCATCCAATACACTATCACACACCATTTGAACTCATACACACTGATTTGTGGGGTCCCTCCCCTACACCCTCTAGCTGTGATACTTGTATTATATTTCTTTTGTTGATGCATATACTCGCTATACCTGGATGTTTCTGTTAAGACATAAGTCTGATGCCTTACAAGCCTTAAAACAATTCCTCACTCTTGTACAAACCCAATTCAATACTACTGTTAAAGCTATTCAATCTGACAATGTGGGAGAATTCCTCCCTTTCACCAAACACCTCACTACTCTTGGTATCCAACACCGATTCACCTGTCCATACACCTCACACCAAAATGGAGCCGTTGAAAGAAAACATAGACAAATCACTGAAATGGGCCTCACCTTACTAGCTCATGCCTCCATACCTATTACCTTGGGACCATAGCTTTACCACAACTGTATCTCTTATCAATAAACTCCCCACCACTGCCCTACCAACCTACATATCACCTTTTGAGGCTCTCTACAAGTCCAAACCAGACTATAGCTCCATTAGATCCTTTGGGTGCTCTTGCTTTCCTCTCTTAACACCTTACAACAAAAACAAACTCCAATTTCGTAGCCAAGAGTGCATCAACCTAGGTCCCTCTCCCAACCACAAAGGCTTCAAATGTTTGAGTTCAAATGGTCGTATATACATCTCCAAAGATGTCACTTTTCATGAAAATTATTTTCCTTAGTCTATACTTTTTCCCACATCAGATACCTCTGTGTCTAAGTCCTCAAGCTCTAGTACTTCTCTTCAAATTGTTGAAGTTCCTGATTCCTCCACTAAGTCTCCTCAACCTGATCAACAATTGCCTACTATCACTACCCACACTTTAGCTCCTGGCCCTCCCATAATCAATAATACTGGTCCTGCACCTTCTGTTCCTTCTGTCAGTCTGTCTAATGAAGTCAATTCTCCTCAACCATCTCCTTCCTCTCATTCCTCTGCTACCACAGAGTCTTCCAATGAGGTCCCCAATGTGTCTGAAGAGTCTTCCCCTCCCTCTCCACCAAATAAACATCCAATGCTTACTAGATCTAAGACAGGAAAGCTTAAGCCTAGACTGTTTGTTGCTCACATAGAACCAACATCTGTGAAGCAAGCATTATCACAACCTCCTAGGCTTGAAGCTATGAAACAAGAATACAATGCTCTCATGAACAATCATACCTGGATCCTAACTCCTCTTCCTCCAAACCGAAAGGCTATTGGGTGTAAGTGGGTGTATCGGATCAAAGAGAACCCCGATGGTTCCATAAATAAATACAAAGCAAGATTAGTAGCCAAGGGCTATAACCAGCAAGCAGGACAAGATTTTGATCAAATCTTTTCACCCGTGGTAAAGCCTACAACAATTAGGCTCGTTGTAACGCCCCGAAAATAATTTAATTAATTATTTAATTAAGTTATTTAAGTATTTTGGGGGTTAATTATATAAAATTAATTAAATAATATTTTGTTGTGTTAGGGAGTGGTGGAAGTAATTGAAGGGGGTGTAAAAAGGGGCCAAGTCACTTGAGCCCAAAATATAAAAGGCATAGGTTAGTGTCTTATTCAATTAGAAAGAAAAGAAAAAGAGAAGAGAAGAAAGAAAGAAGGGCTGCGCCGATTGAGAAGAGAGGGAGAAAAGAAGAGGATTTCGCGAATTGAAGGAGAAGGAAGGAGCTTGGCTTGTTGATGCGTTTTTCTTGGTAATTGAAGGGTTTTCATCTTCACCAATTTCTAAGGTAAGGGGAGTCTCATAGATAAAGGGTTATGTTGGGTTGTATATGGGAGGGTAGTTTCTATGATGCCTAGGAAGTGTTTGTTGTTATGTTTGACCCAAATATGATTATATATAATGTTGTTTGTGTTGTTTGAGAATTGATTGGCTTGATTGGAAAGTTGTTGAAAATGTTGCACCCTAGGTGTTTGATAGAATGTCTAGGTGAAGCTAGAATGCCTATTTTGTTGTGTGATGAATTGTGTGGCTGTGTTTTATGTGGTTTGCTGCTGGAATTGGTAAAAAAATTAGGGAATTGTATTTTAGGCGCCACTAGGCGCCATATGCTGGTGATTTTGGCGCCCTGGCGCAACACAGGTTGCTGCCAGGCGCCATGTGTTGCTGATTTTGGCGCCCTGGCGCAACACAAGTTGCTGTCAGGCGCCAAGTGCCTATCTGTTTGGCGCCCAGGGTGGCGTAGGATGCCCCCTAGCGCCAGTTTGCTTGCTGTTTGACGCCCAGGGTGGCGCAGGATGCCCCCAGGCGCCATTTTCTTGTCTGTTTGGCACCCATCGTGGCGCGCAGTTGCCACAGGCGCCATTTTGCGTCTTGCTTGGCGCCCAGTAGCACAGAGTGCCACAGGCGCCCGATTTCTCATGTTTTGTGCGCCCAGGGTGGCGTAGGGTGCCTTAGGGCGCCATTTTGCCGCCCTGGTTGGTGCCCGGTGTAGTGCAAAGTTGCCACAGGCGCCGTATTCCTATGTTTTGTGCGCCCGGTGGTGGCGCAGTTGCCAGCGCCATATGCTTCTTGCTTTGGCGCCCGATGTGTGGTGCGTTTCTTTGCGCCAGCGCCAATTTTGGTCTTTATTTGGCGCCCAAGTGCGTCTAAGTTGCTGATTTGTGTTGTTGAAGGGCGCCATACCGTGCTGCCTAGTGCTGTAACGTTATGTGGGTCAAATAATGATTTAAATATTTGTTGATGGGTTGTTGTGAACCAAATAAGCCTAAAAATGTTGATGTTGTTGTTGTGAGTCAAATAAGACTCAAATTTAACGTTGTTGCTGTTGGGTCAAAAATGACCAAATGATGATGTTGTGGTGCATACGTAGAATGTTGTTGTTGTTGATTGTTTTCCGATGCTTTGTACATGGTCTCATACATGGCATATTGCATTACCACGTTGTTGAAGGCTCCGGCCTAGAGCTTTGCTCAGTGTTGAATATGAAGCCACAAAGGCTAATTACGTTGATTGGTACCACATGCATATACCTTGTTATACCCCAATTTTGTCCGTCTTCTTTTTCTCGCTTTAGTCATTTATTTTTAGTAAGGGCGTGTTTTGGAGTCGCATGATTACAAGAATTATCAGTGTAGAGTCTCGGTTACCAATTTCAATCACTCCGTTCAACTAAATTAAAATGTCGTTGTTTAAATTAGGTACGCACGCGAATGATCGATCTTTTCGTGCGTTATTCAGTTTAATATCTGTATTCAAGTTTAGTCGTACGTGAACAAGTCTACCAAAATTCATTTTTCTCAAAAGTTGGCTTAAACTCAGACTTAATAATGCGATTCCGAGTTAATTTTGGGGTTTTTAGTTAACACGCCCATTTCTTTTATTTTTGGTCTCGTTTTAACGCAGTTGTCTAGTCCGGCTCGTTCTCGTCTTTGTATTTGGCCTGACTCCCTTTTTATTATTATTATCTTTATTCTTATTTATTTAATTTATTTAAGCATATATACAATTTTAAAATGTCAAAAATTCAATTTAGTTTAATTTACAATGTTTAAGAGTCCAATATGTCTAAAAATGTCAAAAAAAATTCAATTTAATTTAATTTACAATTTAAAAGCATTTAATAGTCCCAAAAGTCCAAAATACAAAAATAGTGATACAAAAAATAAATCCGAAAACAAATAAAAAAAAGGGAACAATATAGCTCTCAGCCTTCTAAACCCTAATCCTAGCTTCCCTTCTTGCTTACCAAGTATCCAGCTCATACAAGCCCAAACCCAAACCTGAAAATCAATCAAAACACAATCCAAATCATTAATTTGTTGACCTAATTTTTAACTATAAATAAACAGTCCAATAGCAGTCAAAGGACACACAGAAACGAAGGCAGAAAAACTACTGCTAAAATAACCCAAAAATAGGATTAGAGTTTCACATCGAAACCCTAATCCACTAAACACGGTTCTGAGGTTTCTATGGTCTAAAGAAAGTAGCCGTCAAGCAGCGACATCGAAGAATAGATGTATCAACAGTAGCAGTGTTGAAACGAACAAAGTATTTCTACGAGGTACTTCAGTTATTTCTCCATACTCTATTTTGCATCAGGTACGTGTGCTACCCTTTTCCCCAATAAACACTGTTTATCTAATGGAAAGAGGATCAATGTCAGTTTAGTTTATTGGAGCTTCTCTATTAAACTAGTTTTCCTGCTACGAAAAATCCTTATCCCCCAATTTCTCCAGAAATTCAAACACCCAAAACTCTAATCCATCAAACTGTGGAGTTGATATTCTGATATGGTTTATATGATAAGATTCAAAATTTCCTGCATAATAATCTTACACAGTCTGACATGGTTTATACGAGAAGATTCAAAAATCTAAAGTAGATGGAAATATTATTTTTGGCCTGATGAAGGACATAGCAGAAATGCTTCTATCTTACCTTCTTATTAGACGCTTTGACATGGTTTAAAGGACACGAGCCAACCCCTTTGCCGTCGAAATCGCCGGCGAAGCCCCTCCCTACCGCCACCGAGAACGACGCCGGCCAAGGAACGGCCGGACGTCGCCTATCCTCCTCCTCCCTCGCGCGTCTGTTCCTCTTCCCTCTCTCTCTCTCACCGAAAACAAGGCGAGATTTTCGCCCCCTCTCTCTCAAGGTGCAGCGGCGCCGCTGCTGATTGTGGGAGAAGAAGGAAAGGTGTTTTAGGTTTTTCGGGTTTTTAGGTTTTGGGCCGTTTCGTTTTTTTATTTTTTTAATTACCAGAACGCTATTTGCACCCCCTTTTTTCACGCGCGCATCCCTCCCTCACTTAAGCCCAGTTTCGCATACTGGGCTCTCCTATGCGAACTGGGTTTTCCTTTTTGCACCTCCAATTAATTATACAACACCCTGCTATTAATAAAACCCAAATTTACAATTTGTACCCTCCGTTTCTCCTTTTAATTCTTTTCCAACTCAAACGCAAATAATTTTTCTCGCAAAATTAAATAAACGGCTAAGTCGGTTGTACAATCGGGTTAGTCATTATTTTAGGGCCAATGAGCTATACAGTTCAGTAACCCTGCAAACTTAATAAAATATAAATAAACTATTTTTCCATAAATAGGGGACTAAGTCGGTTGTACAACCTAAGGTTAGTCAAATGTTCTAGAATTAATGAGTCATGATAGTTCAGAGTTCTAGAATACCTATTCTAAAACTGACTCACCTCACACCAAACCAATTTCTTTCAAAAAATCAAAAATCATTTTCAAAAGGTAGGGGACTAAGTCGGTTGTACAATCGGGTTAGTCAGCGTCCTAGGAATCAGTGAACCGTACAGTTCAAGGAATCCTAGGACCCCTACACTAAAAAACACCAACCCACAAACTTTTTCAGGAAGAACTACGTAGCTTTGATTCCTCCATTGCATCCGGAGGTGCGTAGGAGCAAGACTCAACTCTTGTCAAGCACTAAAACCAAAACTTAAAATAAGTCTTTTTCTACATAAATAAAAGGGTAATTATTAAATAAATCTTAATTAATTAGACAATGGATGTCGTGGGGTGCTAATACCTTCCCCACACATAACGACTCCCGAACCCTAACAATGCTTTGTCCTAAACTAAAGGGATTTCCTGAATTTTGCCCTTAAACTAAAATTTGGTGGCGGCTTCCTTTCGAACTTCGAAGAATCCTTTCCCGGATTTTTCGGTCGCTACATACCTGATGTGGGTTGCATTTCATACACACGTGTCATGCTCTTAGTGCTGCTGCTTGTTGTCTGCTTATGTTGTTGGTTGTTGTTGTCGCCCATGTTGGTTGGGTTAAAATGTTGATATGCTATGGTTATTATAGCTGCTAGTCTCTAGTATATTACCTATCATATACTTTTTATGCCGTTAGAGACTCACCCTTTACTGTTGAATGTTACCCTTCGTGGTAATGTGCAGGTACACGCTAGTGAAGGACTTCTTTTCCTTCACCCTTTCGAGTCAGTGTCGTTTGCTCTGATACGTAGCACCTGGGGGAAACGAACACTAGTTTATTAGCTATTCTACTATTATAAACTATTGTTTTATTATGTTGTTGGATTTTTCTGGGTTGTATAACGTTGAATGATTTATGATGTGCTACGTATTTATTAGCATTAAATGGTGAACTACTTTAGGGTTTCGAATGTGTTAATTGATCACATGTTGTTTGAAATTTTAAAAAGTCGATATGTGACACTCTAATGCACGATTAGATTTAAATTCCGCACTCTAATATTAAATAAACGAATGGGTAGAATTGGGGTGTTACACTCATTCTCACTTTAGCTTTGACCTACAAGTGGGATATACAACAAATTGATATCAATAATGCCTTTATTAATGGGCACTCAAAGAAGACATTTATATGCAACAACCTTTAGGGTTTGTAAGTTCTGATAAGTCTCTAGTGTGTAAACTTCAGAGGTCTTGGCCTCAAACAGGCGCCACTGGCTTGGTATGAAACTCTCCACAAAGCTCTACTACAATTTGGCTTTAAACATAGTCAATGTGATCACTCCCTATTTGTGCTTAACTCAAAGGGTGTTCACTTATATGCACTTGTGTATGTAGATGATATTCTGATTACAGGTTCTTCCTCCACTTTAATTCATGATCTGATCTTCAAGCTGAATAAGCAATTTGCTCCGAAGCACTTGGGGAAACCAGAATATTTTCTGGCTTAGAAGTGAAGTATCTCTCGGATGGCTCTTTGCTCCTCTCTCAAACAAAGTATATACATGACCTGTTGTCAAGAGCAAACATGCTCCATTGCAGTTCCTTCACTACTCCTATGGTAGCTAACTGCAAGCTGAGCAGATATGGTACATACAAGTTACAAGATCCTAGTGAATATCGGTCTATTGTGGGAGCACTTCAGTATATTACACTTACAAGACCTGAGATTGCCTTCTGTGTTAACAAAGTTTGTCAATTCTTGTCTGCACCTCTTGAATCTCACTGGAGAGCTGTCAAAAGAATTCTTAGGTACTTAAGTGGCACTTCCAACTTCGGCCTTCTGCTGCAACCAGCAAAACAGGATGTTCCCTTCTCACTAAGAGTGTATTGTGATTCTAATTTGGCTTCGGATCCTGATGATAGATGTTCTACCTCAGGTTCTTGTCTCTTTTTCGATCCAAACTTGATATCTTGGAGCTCCAATAAGCAGTCTTTGGTGGTTAGGAGCTCTGCAGAGGCCGAATACCGTAGTATGGCCAATGATACTACTGATCTTCTTTGGGTACAATCCTTACTTCAAGAGCTGCAGATTCCAACACAGGCACCAATTCTCCTCTGTGATAACCTCAGTGCAGTACTTTTATCTCATAATCCTATTCTCCATGCTCGTACAAAGCATTTGGAGCTTGATATTCATTTTGTGCGCGAGAAAGTTGCAGCCAAGAAGCTTACTATGCAACATGTCTCCAGCTCTTACCAACTTGCAGATGCTTTAACAAAGCCATTATCCACTCAAAGTTTCACTAATCTGAGGTTCAAACTCAAAGTTGTCACACACTCAAGACAACGTTTGAGTTTGAAGGGGGAGTAATAGGGAAATGTATATAGATATACAATGTAATTGTAGCAATTGTAGAATAGCCTACTGCAGTGAGTAACAAACTCAACACTGAGTATATAAGCTCAAGTGAGATAAATTGTAATCAGAGAATTCATTTCAATACAATTCAGTTACAATGGTTATGAATCTGTTAGATTCACAATAAGACAGCTCCCAAGCTTCAAAACGAGACTTCTCAACTTACTAATAATGCTATGTCCAAATCAAATACTCCCTCCCTCCGTAACAAAATACAAGCAACAGAGAGATATACTGGTTTGAAATTAGTCAATTCAGATGAGTCAACATAATTAAGTCCCAAAACAAACCAAGTTAGAGGGATGTTTGAAGTGGTAACAGGAACAATTCTAAGTCAGAAATGTTGGATGTTGTTCTTCTTAATTGGTCACTCTTTTTTATGCTTCTCATACAATTCCATTTCTTCCAATTCGTTTAACTAAGGTTTGCATCGGATAAGGCAGTGCAGGTGCATGATTTATGAGTGGGTAGTGATTTTTCAATCAATATCAATCAACATCATAAATCATTGTTATCTACTATCTATCTATACCATTAACCTACTACCAAATATGTATAATTGCGCGGGGGGGGGGGGGGGGGGGGTATATGAGTCAAGTGTAAAAGGGTCACATGAATACAAGCCCAAACAACAAGTAGCAACACCAGGCTTACATAATAGAACCCTAGTGTGTTTCTCTATTTGAGTTTGTAACTAGTTTGTGCCTTGCCCAATTTCAATAAAAACCATTATATTTGATAAAAAAATAGTTAAGATTATTAAAATAGAAAAACAAACTTAATAACTAATATAACTAAACTGGTTTACACTCTAGTAGCCCCTTGCAAGATGATGAGTGGATACTTATAACTCTAAGCTCGGAGTCGGACAACAACTTATGAAAAGGAACCGGATCCAATTATTTCGATCAGCTAATCTGAACTTGATACAAGCATGAGATGAAGCACTTTTGATTGTAGCTTCTCTCAAATGAAGTGGCGGTTTATATCAATGTGTTTAGTCTGATCATGGAAAGTGAATTTGACAACAAGATACTCTTCTACAATATAAGCCAGCCACTGAATTTCAAAATTTGTTGAAGTGATGGCCCTATATATATTCTGTGTTTCGAACGGACGGAGGGAGGGAGGGAGAGAGAGAGAGATAGAGCTCACGGCGGCGCGAATCTGAGGTGACTCCGTGTGAATCCGAGATGAGTTCGAACTCTGGTGAAAAAAGAGGGGGGTCGCCACCTCCAAGCACTTTGACGCTCAAGTAAGCCCATAATCCAAATGGAACATATCAGAGGAGTGGAGGAAGCGTACCATATTTGAAGCGCGTAGTGGTTTATATAGTTCACAATTAGGCTGGCTTGCAATTGGGCTCCTAGGCCAATATCTAGCCAAAGTTGGATCCGGAACATGCTTTCGAGGAAGATTCAGAGACAATATTTTGTTTTGATATCTATGAAACTAAAGATTCTCCCAATAAAACACAATAGGCTATTGTAGAGTTAATGTTATCAATACAACTTGCCCAATGTGAATTTGATAACAACCTTAGGCGAGACTTGGATGAAAACAACAAAATAATTGTCCTATGGGCTATGGCTATTTGGATTGACTGAGGATTTGTTACAACATAACTGAGATTTGGCGACCTTGTGTTGGTTAGATATCATGTTTTTCTATTCGTATCAATAGTCCACACTTTAGGCAAGTACTAAGCGTACGAGGGTGACTTGAAGTCTCACATTGACTAGAGACAAAGTTTAAGTAATCGTTTTGAATACAAATATTTTAAGAATTCATCATTTTTGTTTTATCCTAAAATGAACGAATGCATTGCTTTTGATTATCCACACTGATGAGACATGGCTCGAGGAAAAATCGGGTACTTTTCGGTGGAGCTAAGGTAGGTAAATTCGAGGGTGGCGTAGCTACAAAGACTAATGCACTCCTAGAAGTATTATGCAGAGAAACAGAATAAATTGAGTTAGATAAGGTCATAATTGACTATTCAAACAAGTCAAAGTCTTTATCAACTAATCCAGTCAGCAATCCAAGTGGCACTGAAATTGCCAAATCGGATGACACTCAAGATAATGTGAAGTATAGAAAACTAGCAAGCTGAAATCACTTCAAGTGTATCACTTTACCTTTCACGATTGTAAACCTAGGGTTGTTAGTTTGTTTTGTAAACTCAACTGAATCATAACCAATTCAGTTGAGATCTGTTAGTTTGTTAAGCTTGATGGATCTCTGTATATATACTCTTGTAAAGCCCTATTGTAATTCAATGAAAAGATTTCATTTTATAATCTTTACATGGTATCAGTAACCGTGTGATCTTACCCACGCTTCGCAAGCTTCGATTCATCATCCATGGCGGAATCCGACGCGCAAAAGCAATCCAATTTACCTCTAAACATTTTCTCTCCTGGAAATACCTCTTCTGCAACATCGCATGGCTTCGCTTATACTCCAAAACTCAGCATCAAACTAGACGATACGAATTTCCTAATGTGGATCAATAGGTTGAGGGAATCATTACCTCCTACAAACTTCATAGATTCTTGGTGAATCCAGAAATTCCAGCGAAATACACATTGGAATCGAACAAAATTCTAGACAAGATCTCATATGCATATGAAAAGTGGCTGGTTCAAGACCAGTTACTATTCACATGGCTGCTTTCCACTCTCTCTGATGGAGTTCTTCCTCGGGTTCTCACATGCAAACACTCTCATGAGGTTTGGGATCAGATCCACAAGCACTACTATTCACACCTAAAAGCTCGAATTTGTCAACTGCGTTCTGAGTTCAAGAACACGAAGAAGGCAAATCGATCGATTTCAGAATACATCATGCGGATTCATGCTCGGACTCTCTCATCTCTATCGATGAAAATATCTCCGATCAAGATAAAATAGATGTCCTTCTTGACGGCTTACCAGAGGAGTACAATGCTTTCGTCATGATGATTTATGGTAAATCCATCACTGATACTCCTTCTCTTTCTGATATTGAAGCATTATTGCTTGTGCAAGAAGCACAATTGGAAAAGCATCGTCAAGAATTGACGGCAACACCTGTGAGTGCCAATGTAGCCCAAGCCTCTCGCCAATTTCAGTCACACAATCGTGGCCGTGGTCGAAACAACCGTGGTAGAGGACGTAGTCGTGGTCGTGACTCACCCTCCGATGCTCCTTCAACCGGGAACAGGCCTACATGCCAAATATGCACCAGATATGCTCATGCTGCAGAGGATTGCTGGTATCGGTTTGATGAGGGCTTTGATGCACCAAAGATTGGTAGCAAGAACACTAATGAAGCCGAAGGCTCCAAAGACAACAAACCTGGTGGTGATTCATCGACAAAGTCTCCACCTACTGTGAATTTTGCCACCACTGCAGATGCTGCAGATCAAGACTACGATCTATGGAAAAGTGACACAGGTGCGTCTCATCACGTAACACCCTTTAGTGATCATCTAGATTGTAGCACACCATACACAGGCACTACTAAGGTTGCCATGGGCAATGGACATGGCATTCCTATTAAATCTATAGGATCCTCAGTATTTGCATCACACTTTAATCCCAATGTTCTTTTACATATGCATCATTTACTACATGTGCCTGCCATTATACAAAATCTTTTATCCATATCTAGATTTGCCAAGGATAACAATGTTTTCTTTGAGCTCTATCCTAAGTATTGTCTTGTTAAATCACTGTAGCGACCGAAAAATCCGGGAGAGGATTCTTCAAAGTTCGAAAAATGAAGCCGCCGCCAAATTTTAGTTTAAGGGCAAATTTGAAAAATCCCTATGGGTTTGGATAAGGGCTAGGTTTAAGTTCGGGAGTCGTTTATGCGCGGGGAAGGTATTAGCACCCCGCGACATCCATCTCAAGGAAGGCTGCCTCTTAATCAAATGTGTAAAAATAGCTAATTTAAAATATATTGAATTTTACCCTTTTGAATATTTAAAATTAAATAAAGACTAGATAAAAAATTAGTTGTTTTGGTCATTTGAGGAGTTAGAGACAAATAATTAAAGAAACTTAAAAAATGGTTTTATTAGTGCAATTGATGAGAGAGGTCACGCCTCCTCTGCTCCTACATACATACCCTCGTGAGGATCAAATCATATGTAGTTCTTGAGTAGAAAATATTTGTGTGTTGGTGTTTTTTAATTACTTGAATGATTTTTGAATATTTGGAGAGCATTAGTAATGACCAAACGAATAAATTCAGAGGAGTCGCTACTAATGGCTTGTTTGTAAAAAAGGAATTCACAACGTTCAAACGAGTTAAACTCAGAGTGGCCATTGCATAACCAATTTGTAATTGAAAACAAAAATGTGATAAGATACAAATTAAACAAAACAACATAAATAAATAAAGACTAGGCTAAAAAATAAATAAATAACTATATACATAAATAAATATGAATAGATATATACATAAACAATAAACAAATAAATAAATAGATTATATTATAAATAAATGATAAATAAATATGTACATAAAAATAAAACAAAATAAATACAAAACTAACTTGGACTCGATGAGTGCTTAACCGGATCGAAAGCGATCGACCAGTCAATCGCGAATCGACTCCTATCTCGGTCCATTTTTGACCCCAAGATTGCAAGAACCGCTTTGAGAATCGAAAAGCCGACTCAAAACGCCCAAATGATCAAAGACAAAGCTTTTAGTGAAATGGGCCGCGAACGCTTTGACCAAAAAGATCACTTAACCCGCCAATGATCCTCCTCTAATCTTCACCTCTCAACCCCTTTTATATCCAATTGCTAGGGAGCTCTTGTTTCTTAAGAGCAATATGGGACTAAAACAAGGTAGAGAAAGCAATTCCCTTTTTAAAACACAATTCTGCTTTTTCTCAAACTCGCACCGTAAAATTGCGATTCCGGATTCGCTAACCGTTGGATCGTCTTCCTTTTTTGATAGTAGGTTCGTGAGACATATATCTCCGCTTTCACCGTTCGGATCATCGAAACAAGGTCTGAGGAGAGAGAAATTGCCTTCGTAATAGCTGCAGTTTTTGGTCCGTTTTTCTCAAACCTCTCACCATAAAAGTGTGATTCCGGATTCGTTAACCGTCAGATCGTTTTCATTTTTTTACAGCGGGTTCGTGGGAAATATGTATTCACTTTCACCGTTCAGATCGTAAAAACGAGGTCCAAGGAGAGAGAAATTTCCTTCGAATAGTAGCTAAAAACTAACAACCAAAAATACGCAAAAACTACTATTTTTTGTAATTTTCAGAAAAAGTCCAAAATAAAATGGTTGAAAAAGTCAAATTAAAAACTATTAAAAAGAACTCGGACAAAATTGGGGTATAACAATCACAGGTCACTAAACAAGTTTTACTCAAGGGCTTTGTGGGCAAAGATGGCCTCTATACATTAAAACTTCGCTCTTCTAGAGCTGCAGTTAAATCACATGTCAATTTGTTGAATAAATCAGTTGTACCTTGTGTCAATGCTGTTTCTAACACTGTAAAATTTCCACACACAGCTTCTTGTAATTCTGTTCTTGAAATGTGGCATTGTAGACTAGGTCACACCAATGTAAACAACGTTCTTTCTATTCTCAAACAATGTAACATTTCAATTCCAAATAAATGTACAGATTTTGTGTGCAAAGCTTGTTGTTTAGGCAAATCTCATAAATTGCATGTTCCCTCATCTAGTACTATATACACAAAGCCCTTTGAACTGATCCATACAGATCTATGGGGACCCTCCCCTAATCCCTCTAACACCGGCTTTAACTATTACATTGCCTTTGTAGACACCTTTACTAAGTATACATGGATTTATCTTCTCAACAATAAATCTGATGCACTTCATGCTTTCACTCAATTCAATGCTAAAGTCTCAAATCAATTTCAATCTACCATACAAATGCAGCATAATCTGATTTGGGGGATTTCGCCTCTGCACTCAACACTTGGCAAATCTAGGTATCTCACATAGGCTTACATGTCCATACACATCTCATCAAAATGGCACGGTAGAACGTAAACATAGGCAAATTGTAGAAATGAGACTTTCCCTACTTGCTCATGCATCTTTACTTGTTGATTATTGGGATCATGCATTTTTAATCATTGCTCAATTGATAAATATACTTGCCTAGTATCGCTTCACAAGCCTCCTACATCACCTCACCAACTGTTGTTCAACAAAGTACTGACTATAGTCACTAACAAAGGTTTGGATGTAGTGTTCATCCCTTTCTCCGGCCCTACAACAAACACAAACTTCAATTCAGAAGTGAGGAATGTATCAATTTGGGTCTTTCTCATAGCCATAAAAGTTATAAGTGTTTGAGCTCCACTGGCAGGATTTATATAACCAAGGATCTTATCTTTGATGAAGCTAAATTCCCTTACCATACCCCATCTCCCACTACTACCACCACATCGCACTCTCTACAGAGCACCCTCCATTCCTATTATTCCTCCAACCTTATCACCTATCCCACCACATCACAACACACAACATACTGCAGAACCAGGAACTTCCCCTGAAACTCACTCTACAATACCCACACCACCTATAGCACCAACTCAAACATCCCCTCCTACAACTACAGACACACAAACTTTACCTGCTCCTGTCATACAACCAGCCTCTAACTCACCCAACTCTACCCCTGCAAATCCTATTCCACAAACTGATCCTCAACCATCCTCTACTACAGAATCTATCTCTACCCATCCTATGCTAACCAGGGCCAAAACAAGACATTCTAAACCTAAGGTATTCCTCACTGTGGCAGAACCTTCCACTGTTAAACAAGCTTTAGTTAACCCACAGTGGAGAGCTGCTATGCAGGCCGAATATGATGCTCTCACAAACAGCAATACCTGGACTCTTACCTCACTTCCTCCTCATAGAAAGGCTATAGGTTGCAAGTGGGTTTACAGAATAAAAGAGAACACTGATGGTACTATCAACAAGTATAAAGCTCGACTTGTTGCAAAAGGCTTTAATCAAATAGAGGGTAAGGATTTTACAGAGACTTTTTCCCCAGTTGTCAAACCTACAACTATAAGAATCATCTTCACACTTGCCCTTACCTATAAGTGGACCATGCAACACATTGATGTCAACAATGCTTTCATCAATGGATACCTAAATGAGGAAATCTATATGAAGCAGCCCCCTGGTTTTAAATCAACAGATGCATCTCTGGTATGTAAACTTAATAGAGCTCTCTATGGTCTCAAACAAGCCCCAAGGGCTTGGTATGATAGATTGACACAGCAACTGGTCAAATTTGGGTTCACCTCAAGTAGATGTGATCACTCTCTCTTTTGTTTATTCTCATAAGGGTGTCACACTCTATGCTTTGGTGTATGTGGACGATATAATCCTCACAGGTTCCTCTACCAAATTGATATCTAAACTCATTTCAAAACTGCATCAATCCTTTGCTCTCAAAGTTTTGGGGCCTCCTGACTATTTCTTGGGCTTGGAGGTTAAGAAATTGAAGAATGGTTCCTTATTTCTTACTCAAACAAAATATATCCGAGACCTTATGCATAGGGCAAATATGCAAGAATGCAAGGGAATCTCTACTCCAATGTTATCAAATGTGAAATTGAGTAAAAATGGCTCTGATGTACTGACAGATCCCCATTTATACAGGTCCATCGTGGGTGCTTTACAATATGTCACACTCACAAGACCAGAATTGGCTTACAGTGTAAATAAGTTGTGTCAATTAATTCCTCTCTAAACCTCTTGAGACACATCGGAAAGCTGCAAAGAGAATTATTAGATATCTTTCTGGTACAATTCACCATGGCCTTCTCTTACAACCTCGCTTGATTGATCGTAAATTCGCCGCCAGTGGGTCTATTGTGATGTTGGATCGGGCTAGTGACCCAGATGACCGTAGATCCACTTCAGGTCTCTGTGTATTCTTTGGACCAAATCTGGTGGCCTGGGCTGCAAAGAAACAGAGTCTTGTTGCACGTTCAAGTGCAGAAGCTGAATATAGAGGCATGGCACAAGCCACCTCTGAACTGCTTTGGGTGCAATCACTATTATCAGAATTGAAAGTTCATTTCCACACTCCTACTCTACTGTGTGATAACCTGTCTGCGGTTTTGTTAGCTCACAATCCCATCTTACACTCTAGGACCAAACACATTGAGCTAGACATACATTTTGTCCGTGAAAAGCTTGCAACAAAAATCTCTCGATGATTAAACATGTCCCTGCTTCATTTCAAGTTGCTGACATCTTAACGAAACCATTGGGCACAACAGCTTTCCTTGATCTCAGGTCCAAACTCGGGGTCACTACTACACCTGAGTTTGCAGGGGGAATGTTAGATAAGGTCATAATTGTCTATTCAAACAAGTCAAAGTCTTTATCAACTAATCCAATCAAGAATCCAAGTGGCAATCGAAATTGCCAAATCGGATGACACTCAAGATAATGTGAAGTATAGAAAACTAGCAAGTGAAATCACTTCAAGTGTATCACTTTACCTTTCACGATTGTAAACCTAGGGTTGTTAGTTTGTTTTGTAAACTCAACCGCATCATAACCAATTCAATTGAGATCTCATTAGTTTGTTAAGCTTGATGGATCTCTCAGATATATACTCTTGTAAAGCCCTATTGTAATTCAATGAAAATATTTCATTCTATAATCTTTACAAATTGCAATGAAATAAAATAAATAATGGCTACTGTGTTTCAGCTTAAAAATATTGATCTTAATAGAGGATAAAAAAATCTTGTTTGTAAAATTTGTGAAAAATGTTGATTTATCTACGGGTGAGGGAGAATTATAGTATGACTTACATAAACTTCAATGAATTTTTTTATTTATGACCTAAATAATTCAGTGCTTATTCAAATCAAAAAATATAATAGATAAAATTAAAAGCAATATATTTTAACACTATTGTAAAGGCTTTATAAAAAGGAGTAAAATTGTTTATTAATTTGTGGAGTGTCTTTTATAAATTAAAAACATCCGAATTGACTTTCCCTCCCCTCTTTTTCCTTCTCTCAAACATACTCTTAAATATAAAAGAGGCTAAATTACTGTTTTGGTCCTTTATCTTTGGCCTTAATTTCATTTTGGTCATTTATGTTTTTTTTTCTCGTTTTGGTCCCTCATGTTTCATTTTTGTGTCAATTTGGTCGTTTTTTGTAATTTTCCATCCATCAACTTAACGGACGCCACGCTGGCAGTTAACTGCTGACGTGGCGTCCATCTGACGTGTAATAATTACATGACATGGCCAATGGAGGACCAAATTGAAACAAAAAAGAAACATAGGGGACCAAATTGAAACAAACACAAAACATCAATCACTCTCCATCTTCTTCCTCCTTCTTCATCTTCTTCTTTTCCGGCAGTCACCACTACCTCCGGTGAGCCACCACCAATCATCTTCAACTCTTCTATCATGACATCTCTTCAAAATTAAAAACCCTCAATTTTTCAAATCCCTAAATTTGAGACAAAACACCCAATTTCTCAAATCACCCACCCACTAATAACCCACTATCTGCAGAAGCAGAATGTTGTTGTGCATTCGAGCTTAGTGAGGGAATGATAGGTGTGGTGGGTTCTAAATGGTGTAGTGCGATAAACCATTGGAGGAAAGAAAAGATTGAGTTCTAATGTTATAATGTTGTAATGTTGTTGTGCAGAAGCAGAATGTTGTTGTGCATTCAAGCTTAGTGAGGGAATGATAGGTGTGATACGCCATTGGAGGGAATGATAGGTGTGGTGTGTTCTGCAGACAGTGGGTTATTGGTGGTGGGTGATTTGAGAAATTGGGTGTTTTGTCTCAAAATTTAGGGATTTGAAAAATTGAGGGTTTTTAATTTTGAAGAGATGTCATGAAAGAAGAGTTGAAGATGATTGATTTGTGGTGGTGGTGGTGGTGGCTCGCCGGAGGTGGTGGCTACCGGAAAAGAAGAAGATGAAGAAGGAGGAAGAAGATGGAGAGTGATGTTTTGTGTTTGTTTCAATTTGGTCCCCTATGTTTCTTTTTTGTTTCAATTTGGTCCTCCATTGGCCATGCCATTTAATTATTACACGCCGATGGACGTCTGTTAGCGATTATTAATCGCAACACAAGGCCCGTTAAGTTGATGGATGAAAAATTACAAAAAAAGACCAAATTGACACAAAAGTGAAACATGAGGGACCAAAACGAGAAAAAAAAGATAAAGGACCAAAACGAAATTAAGGCCAAAGATAACAGAACAAAACAGTAATTTAGTCTCTAAAAGATCAAAACAATATTAAGTGAAAAATAAATGACCTAGGCAATAATCTATTAATTCACTATTTATAGTTAGAGGTCATTGGCCTAGGCAAAAATCTATTAATTCAGTATGCTGCTTAAATTTTGAAATATATATATATATATATATTGAGAATGTATCTCTTGGAAATTGAGTCGAGCTTCTGGAATGATAGTGTTGTTTCTTTGATTTAACCACAACATATAACACTCTGAAAAAGCCTACAAATGAATATATGTTGATGTAGACCTTCTAATAAAGTCAAACTTTTTGTAACTTTAATTCTTGAGCGTAACTATATTGCTTGCAAGGGAAACAAAGCATCGTAGTGATGATAGATAGATATAACAAATATAGGAATAGATTATAGAACTATGAGGTAAAGGCATCCTCTAATTGTACCAAAAAAATAAAAAGACATCCCTAATTCTTAATATATTTGCAAGATTATAAGTGGTCCCTAGAAAATCACGTGCATAGATGCATTAAAGTTCTCATATATCAGAAAAGCAATGTTTTCCCGTTACGTACGAAATGAATTCTTGTATGGTTTTATCATAAAACTTTTGCACTTGTTTCTTTTATAAATAATTGAACAAATGGGGCTATGCTAAAAAAAACAAATGGGGCTAATTGATGGATACTTATGAAAGTTGTTTGTCAGAAAAATAATATATATATATATATATATATATATATATATATATATATATATATATTATAATAGAGAGAGGAAAACTATGTTTATATATAAAAATGAACTTAATTAGTATGCCCCATATATTTTCTTCTATACATGCATGAGGTGTTGTCGTATCATTTAATCAGTATGGTAAATCATGTATTTTTAAATTCATTAAATGAGATCTAATAAAAAAATATTACCATTTCCAAAAAAAATGAAAGAATATTATTTTTTGGTTACGATAAAAGAATATTATTAGATAAATATGTAAATTAGTTTTACATTGCATAAATTAAATTTAAAAGAAATTTAAAAAATATCAATGTCGTATAAAGATACGAATTTAATTGGTGTACATTATTACAGTAAAATATTTTACACTATCAAACGATTAAAAAAATAGAATGGGTTATTGGAAAAATCTCAAGTCCCACATCAACTAGTGATAAGGTATATCATGGGGGTGGATAGCACATAGAGTGGGAAATCAAGTTCCAATAGCTTTTGAAGAATGGAACAATAGGCCCTAAGATTGTCTAAACCGATTACAACAATTGTAATTGGGTTGTGGCACCCCTAGTGCCCCCTTAATAATATTTCTTTGGCTTATCAAAAAAAAAATTAGTGATAAAGTCTCAAGAGAGTTTATAATGAAGAGGCAACCCTCACCATACAAATCAGTTTTGTGGGGTTGAGTTAGGCCAAACCACATTCTAAGATAGGTGACTTTTAAAGTAGTTAAGATAGAGTTAAACATTTTTTATGACGTGTCGTTTTATGATTGATCGACGTCGTAAAAAATATTATACAACAACTATGTGTATAAATTTATGAATCCTTAAGATATATACCTAACTAGTACTGTAACTAGTATATTTCTGTGATAAAAAACTTTTGCATATGTCAATTAAATTTGTACATATCTTCAACGATAATATAGGATCCAGTGCATCATATAAAACTTTTTCAAGTTTCAGCGTCCACTTTTTTTGTGAGACACTGAGACAGGAAACACATTCCAAAAAGTAAATCCAAAGAAGCTAATTAAAGAGAAATCATTAAACAAACAAGAAAGATTTTCATTTGTTGATTACAATATTCCACTGTAAGATAACTGACTCTCTCTCTTTATAATTAAACAACTATATGTATATATCTTCCTAACTAACTCTCTCTTTCTTACTTATTAAATATTCTTTGTTTCCTCCTTCAGCATTTAGCTTCATTTCTTCTCTCAAGTATGTCAAATCCAAACCTCTTTCTCATAAAAAAGAAGAAGAAGAAGAAGAAGAAGAAGAAGAAGAATTGAGAAAGTTTGAGATTGTGAAGATAACTGAGGAGAAGGTTGAAAGGCTTTCAAGAAGTACTTCAAACTCTCGTGATTCAGAAGACAAAAAAGAAGAGAATAGTGATAATCAAAAGATAGAAGGATGCTATGATCAGAGAAGAATATTACTATCCAAGGAAGCTGATTCAGAATCAAGAACACTATCATCATCAGAAGAAGAAAAGTTGAAAGAGAAAGATGAAGAAGAAGATGGGTTCAGAACTCCAACATCTTTGGAACACAGAATTTCAGTGGCTATCAAATGTCCACCTGCACCAAGAAAAACCAAACCATCTCTGAAAAGAAGAACACCTTATAATCATTGCAGATACCCACTCGATCTATCAAAAGAGATTGAATTATTGTTATCAACTTCTGATTCATACAGAAGTAAAAAGAAAGTTCGGAGAGAGGAACCAAAATGATTCAAGTTAATTTGGTGCAGAAAATACATGTGATGTAGTTTTTGTGAGGGTAATAGTGTATACATCATAATAAGGGGTGCAATTAACAATTCTTCAATATTTTGGTTTGGTGAGTATCATTTTTCTCTTTTTTTTTTGGTTAATTTGCCTGAAGCCTTTATTTTTCATTAGCAAGTTGGATTGTAAGATGCTTGAGGTTTTAGATTTGCATCTAGAGAATAAAAATTTTATAATGAAATGAATGTCAAAATTTAAGAATAATTTGTTATTTACATATTCCCTTTGGCCGGACTCAAAAATATCTAATTTTACACTTATTTAGAACGATAGTTAAGTGCATTTAATTTTCTTGATTTTATTTTATATAAAAAGAAAATACATTTACCAAATTACTCTTAATTATATTAGTCTTCTCCTCACAATATTAGTAAACTAATTTAAGGATATTTTTAGAATAATAATATTAGATATGGATATATTATAGTTAGCATCTACTTATAATTAGTCCACCAAATAATAATACGTTTTGTTTATAGTTGAATTTCAAGTAGTATTTTTTTACAGGAAAATGTTAGTAATACTTGTGGTTATATCATATATATCAATGTAATTTTAAATATCTCCACACTAGAATTTGTAATAGTTTTCCCAAAATAAATTTAAAAAAAGAAACTTCAAAAAATTGGATATATTTGATTTCAACACTAGAAACAAAGTTGAACTATATATAGTTTAATATTTATTATTGTTTTTTTATCGATGGTTGGGATTTATTATATTGCACTAAAAAATGAGTTGCTTAATTTGAAAGAGAGGAGGACGCCGTGGTTTTCATAATTGTCTTCAGCTTTTTCTTTTGAGGGAAATTGTATCAGCTGCTTCATCTTTCCTTAATTGTTTATTATTTTAAGGAAACTAAAATTATAATATAAAACCATATTAATTAGTATTATATAATATAAGATTACTTGTTAAGGTGTAAAGACAAAAAGTCTTCAAAAGAAGAATGTGAAGTATGAACTAAGAGACAAGAGTATATGACCATTGTAGTCGTTAGATTTTCCAGCTTTATTGCTCCGACCAGCTACTTTTGTATTTTTTTTGATAAGTAGCTACTTTTGTATTAGTTAAGATAAGATGTTGGTGTATAACACACACAATAAAGGAAGGGAATTTATTCTGATTGATTTATATATTCTTAACGTAACAAAACAAAATCAAGATTCATCATCTTATTAAAGTGTTAAATTTGGTTTTCTTCATCATGTGTTCTCCTCTGAGATATTCTTCCTTCCAGTTTACGCTTGGAGCTAGTAATAGTCTTCGGATTCTTCCATTAGAAGAAATTAAAGCATGAACCAGTTCTTAACACTGAAATGATGTTTTTTAGTGCACTGTAGCTGGTATTGAATATCGATCGTTAAGTTAGAAGAAAGCTTAGTTTGGTTCATAGTGAATATATAATACGTTTTTTTATTTATTTTATTGTCCTAAGATGTTGTTAGATATAATAATAATAATAATAATAATAATAATAATAATAATAATAATAATAACAATAATAATAATAATAATTAGAAAATAATGGTAGAAGTTGAAAGTTGTAACGTTTGATCTTTCAAATTTTGTCCCAAAACTTTGATGTTTTACAAACCCAATTCTAATTTAACTATTTCCTTCCAACTATGTCCTTAATGAATGCAAGGATACATACAGTTTTTAAAGAATCCCGGGTAAATGAAATGAGAAAGATGGTAAGAGAGAGAGGGGGAGGGATTGAGGCGGAAGATGGTGGAGAGAGAGAGAGAGAGGTGGAGATCGCCCTGGCTACAACATATTTAGGGCAAAGAGGCTAATTAAAAAGCACATTTGGTTTGGAGGAGCATAGAAGAGAGGAAAGGAACGCCGCCAGATATTTCGAGAGAAACGATATGACAACAGGTTTGGTGCAGAAGAAGATCAAGGAAGTTGGCATAAGGTCTGAGTCAGGCGAGAGCGGCGAGCTGGACATTGGAAGGGGTTGAAGAATGTGGGCATTGCTTCTAGATCTAGCAGGACTAATGTGGAGGATAGAACTCGTTCTTCTTCTCTAGTTTTCCAGTAAGGTATCGAGCAAGAGACACGTATGATGTTTTTTCAAATCATGTGAGGGTGACGAAGGTGGTTATTCCGGTGAGGAGGTACGACAACATGAGAAGGTTTGGATATGTGTGGTTTCTCAATGTGAAAGTGCCTGAGAGGATGGCCACAATCCTGGACAATATCTTTGTGGAGGGAGAGAAGATCCATGCAAACATGCCAAGATTCAAGCGTGAGTTTCCTTCTTCCTAAGCAGAAGGAGGTTCCTTTGCAGCAAACCATTACTTGAATAAATAGAAGGTGTGGGTACAGAAGAAAAGTTTGGTTTCTATCCAGACATGGAATTCTTACAGGGATGTTGCGGTTCAAAGAGCAATTGGGAGCAAAGATTCGACTATCAAGTGTGATTTTTAAGTTGATCTAAGTGATGAATCTGGCCAATCCCTTTCCAATGCCATGGTAGGAGAGGTTTTATATCCTTCAAGATGATTTTCGACAGCCATCATGGGATGGACATCGTACCAGAGATTGAGAAGTATATAAAGACATCTAGTCTGTATCCCCTTAGGGATTTAGCGTTCACCAACATCCATGTCGGGTTAGTGAATGCCTTTGTTGAGAGGTGGCAGCCAGACACATGCAATTTCCACCTTTCGGTAGGTGAGATGACAATCACGCTAGATGACGCCTCTCTCTTCTCTCGCACATTCCTATCTTGGGAATGTTTTTTGACATGCCTAACTATAGCAAGTTCAAGGCCGAAGAGCTTCTTGTGGACCTGTTTGTTACGCTGGTGATTCAAGTTTATTTTAATACAGTTGATGCCAAAGTTCATGGACCTGTTTGATGATATGGAGCAGACGCTAGAGGGGTACGTGGATTCTACGACAAACCCGTGTGTGGAACATACTGGATAGGGTTGAACTCATTGGCGAGGCCATTCACCCAAGGAGTAAGGAAGTATGACTGTGTCTATCAGAGGAGACCTAGGAAAACAAAGTAGTTGCTTTGACTATGTTTTGGTTGTATTTTTATATGACTTTGTAACTTATATTCAGTACTCATTTATTTTTATATTGGAACTTATATTTCAGTACTTGTTTATTATTAGTTAAAATTCGCATTTTATTCATAAAGTCCATAATCGTTCATCACAATACAAGGAAACTACAAAGTTTACGAACAAAATTACATTGAAAATAGTTTCAAATTCCTTGTCGCAAAAGGAAAATAACCTCGTCTGGAGTCTGTATAGTTTTGACAAATAGCTCCAACGGAAGGTGTCTTGGAAAATGGCCGTGTATTTCCATCATGGTGTGTATGTCGTCGTCGCTCCGAATCTCCATGGCTGAACAGAGAATAGTGTTGTTGTCTCCATAATTGGGCTTGCGGTAAGTAATACTACTTACCTATTTAGGCCACTCCCCCTCTCGAACCTTCCTTTCTGCCTTTTCCTTCACCTCCATGAATGTATGTCCTTCTTCATCATATAGAAGACAGGTTTGGGACATCGAAACCAAACACTATCTTCCTTGGAGGTGATACTTCCACCGTGATGAAGGATAGTCAAGAAGGCGTCATATGAGAACTGGGTTGATGTCAACTCCCACTCCATTTTAGAGATGTTGGTGTGAAAGAGATAGGTAAAAATGAGACCCTATTTATAATTGGTGTCGTCGAATGTGAACCATTGATTTTAATTTTATCATAAATCCAAACCGTTGAAATTCTATCTGTTGTGGCACGTATTCCAAAGTAACTGTCAACCACTCATTTTTCTGACACATTTGACTGATTTTAGGTCGTTGATGAAAATGGTCAGTGGTATCTGAGTCGTTGAAACAAAAAAAATTGTCTATAGCAATTCAAAATTTTAAACCTGTACGGAAGTTTGGTTCCTAATTGGCACGGTTCCAAACTTCCATATTTTTAAAATACAAAATGGGGGTTGTCAACATCTGGATGTTTGGTTCTGGACACTTGCGGAAGTAAACTTCCGGACCTTATAAAAATTCAAATAGTGGGGTGTTTGTAAAGACATAACGTCCGTTAGTTTGCTTTTGGACTCGTACGGAAGTAAACTTCCGAACCAACATAATCCCATTAAAAAAAGACGCAAGCGCGTTTCGATAATATCATTGTTGTCTTTTCAGAGGGTTTGGAGGTGTCCAGCGAGTAGGGAGGGGTTGTAGGAAGTGTGAGCCAAATTTTTTAGTGGGTTAGGATCAGGGCTTGGTGGGATGGCTGTTGTGTAAAAATACGTGATAGTGCAAGTATACACTGTCAACAAGTAATAAAGAGTAAGTGAGATCGTTCCCACGAGAAATTATGCTTAATTTTGAGAGTTTAATTTGGCTAACAAATTAGTGAGGAAAGTAAATGACACACAAATTTTGGGTAAAAATAAACAGTAGTAAAACTAAAAGGGTAATGGAAATCAGTGATGAGAACAAGCTGAGATTCATTCACTTCAGTAGCTTCATTAATATGCAATTAAGGGTATGTTCAATGCTACAGCATTAGGTGCTGCAACAATAAGACGTTATTCTCTCGAATACTTCACACTAGGTTTCCATGCAAGAGTTTATCTCTAATCCCTAAAGAAGTACCTCCTAGGCTGCTTGAGCACCGACAGTATTCACCTTATGGGTTATGCCTTCCTATCTCTAGGGTTTAAGCAAGGAACATCAAGATCTCTCGTTAATGTTCACTACACATATTACCTTGTGAGATTAATTTACAAACCATCTCTGAATTTAAAAATGCTATTTAGAATAGACGGCCAATCCTACTCTAAAATGGAAATATTATCACGCACAAGGTAAAATGCACAACATTAAACATACTTCATTAATAACATAGAAAATCTAGCTACATCAGATCCAACATCTCAACTATGAGTATTTAGCTCATATTGAGCTTACAAAACATGGAATATAACTTAAACAAAAGAGTAGAAGTCATATTACAAATTTCAATGTAAGAGATGATACTTCAAAGAGAGAACAATAGAGGAGCTCCAATGGTGACAATGGAGGTCTGATCCAGCTCTTCTAAGTAGAAATCTCCAAGAAAGATGTAATTCCAGTGATGCTGTAGCAATAGTCTCAGCAATGAAAATGTTTGGTAATGTAAAGGTGAGCTTGCACGCTAAGAAGGAGCTATCTCTAAACTTCCTCCTCACAGCAGAGCATACCAATGAAGAATGAGAAACTTCCTTATATAGTGTCTCCTAGCACACAACCCTAGAATGATCTCATTAAGGTACACGTCTTAGGTTAAAGGGCATTTATGAGAAATCCACATGATATCATATCTTTCTGTACTCCTCCAGCTCTGACACATGTCCTTTCCTTATTTTCCGCGTTTCCATGAGCTTTCTCTCTCATCTAGCGCATTTTCACCAATTGCGCACACACGTGTTGCTGCAGCACTTACACAAAATGCAATTAAAAGCACTAACTGGCATAAATATGCCCAATTCAAACCAATTCACTCTTGCACTATTATTTCTAATCTAAACACCTAATTACAAGATAATTCACACAACATGCTTGCTAATTCACCTAAAATCAAAAGCTTAGAAAGCAAGTAATAACCATCATAAATGATAGTTATCAATGGCCCAATTTTTTTTGGCTCATTAATTTCCCACCCCGCACTTTCATTCTTTCAGCTCCCCTCCCTCTTTACCCTCACTCTCACCACCACCTCCTTCTCCCTCTCACCACCACCTCCCACTCACCACCTCCCACTCACCACCACCACAACCTCATTTTCTCTCTCACAACTATCACCACAACATCACCCACTCACCACCACCACCACCACCTCCTTTTACCTTTCACCACCACCTCCCACTACCACCATTACCTCATTCTCTCTCTCACCACCTCCACCACCACGACCTTATTCTTCCTATCAGTCTTACCACCACCACCTCCTTTTTAATCTGCATGTTGCAACAAGTTTAGATGTTTACGAGAATATATCTAAAGCATACAAATAGGACTATTTTTCACAAATAGTATATGTTGTAATATAAAAAGCACGACTGCAGATGACAGGATATATAAAGGATAAATTTTGCTTCATCTCATTTTTTTTTTTGTGAGAGAGAGGATGGACCCTCCAACATGCCGATCGAAAGAATCAATTTGATTACACAAAATTCTTGATTCGTATCCATCAAAACAAAAACACTACATCAATCAATTAGTAATATGAATATCATAACTCCACTGCACATATTACAAAAACACTTATAGAAACCACAAGCCAATATTTTGAGCTAAAATTATGAATCCAAACCCACAAGACATGAATTTTTCATGTTAATCAAAACACCAAATAACAAAGCAGATGAATAACCTTTCTGATTAATTGAAATTGGGTGGGCCATTTTCCATTTTTGTTTCAAAAAATAGGAATTCAGGGTCCATGGTGTGGCTGAGCCCACATGGACTTTGTGGGCTTTGGTGCCATGGGGCCCTTTGACCCTAGAGCCACGTGGGCATGGGTTGGCCCATGTGGGCCAAATCGACAGCTCTACCTCAAGGTACGAGTGAGCTGCACTCGCCAACCCAAAGGGGGTAAGTCCTTAATGCTTAAGATGATCGCTACATAATGATGTTGAGTATTGATAGGATCATTGACTAATTAGAATCCAAGCAGCAAATCACATCCCTATGTCCCAACTTCTAAGCCAAAATAAGCAATTGTAGAGAGCCAAAAGTGTAGCATTGAGAAATAAGAATGTCTGGCCTTCTAATACTTCCAACATAGCCACATACCCAAGCACCATCTGAGTTCCTCAATATACCATGGAACCTAGAAGCTCCATGATTACCCAAAATGTTGCCATCAACATTCTAGACTATCATTGCCCTGAAAGGATGCCAATTTGAGTTATTAAGCCTAAAATAAAAGAAGAGAATTACAAAGCATTTAGAAAAGAAAAAAAAGCACTTAACAAAACTTCAAAAAATAAAAATTTCTATATTTTCGGAGAGAAACTATATTTAATTTTAAGCCTAAATAAAAGCAAGTAATTCTCAATTAAGGGAAAAGTCCTAAGAAGTCCGCATACTTAGTATGATAATGGATATGATACGACACAAATATGGGGATACAAGAACTTTTCAAAAATCAAGACACGACACGACCAATATATGTATATAAGTAGTCTATATATGACCATCGCAACCTAGAAAAAATCACTTTGCAATCATAACAAAGTGGTCACTAATTAACATATATTTTCTCTATACTTACTATAATACCGCGAATGTGTCAACAAACTTCATGTTTTTGTTAAGAGATATTGAAGATATATCGTATCAAAGTGAAAATTACATCTTTAGTTGGTAAAATGTGTATTGAATATATATTTGAGAAATATCAAGTGTGTATCGTATCGGATACGTCACGGACACAATACTTCTCGATCGGTCGTGCCTAAGATTTTGGGTGCCATGTGCGAAATTTGAATGTGGTGCCCTATTTCTTATAAGTTGTATAAATTGAAATTAATTGTTTTAATACAACTTCAAATAAGATAAGATATTATGGAATAAATGTCAAAGTTTACATCAAGTTTTTGGTTTCAAACCGATGAGAGAGAAAGAAGAGAGAGAGAGGAGCGCTAGGGCACGAGAAGGCGAAGGGTGGCAGGTGGTAACAACTAAGAAAAATTAAAGAGGCCATCCAATGGAGAAAAGAACACAACTGATGTGGCTTCGAATGCCAAAGGGATCTTAGCCAAGAATACAATATCCTACTACTTCATTGTATTCCCAGATTCGCACGGGGCCAAGGAAATGCTGAGAGCTTTCTCTCACTACGATTCTGTTATGGAAGTGGTGATTCCACCTAAGAGGGACAAAAGAGGAAAACGTTTTGGGTTTGTACGTTTCAAAGATGTAAGGGAACCGGAGAGGTTTGCAATAGAGTTAGATAACATCATCATTGGTGCAAAGAAGATCCATGTAAACTTACCTAGGTTCCAAAGGGAGTGGGTGGAGGAGAAGAAGAGTTCCTGGGGGAGACCGCAAGAGAATGCCAGGACAACAGTACAACAAGTGCAATACAAGAAGCAGCCAGTTATAAAAAGGGTGTGGAGGATAAAGGAGGTGCAGAAAGATGAAGGAGTCAAAGAAGGCACGAGGGTTAACTACAATAATGGGAACGCAAGGAGGCGAGTACAACGGTTTGATAATAAATCCCACCAAGAATAGTATATCACCGGAAGAACAACCTTTCAGAAGTGTGCTACAATGTCCCTGAGGAAGAAATGCAGAGGTTTAATAAGATGTATGTGGGTGTGGTGTGTACGCCTGGAAGTACCTACTCAGTTCAAGAATGGTTTAGCATGCAAGGGATCTTTTCCATCAAAGTCACGCCATTGGGAGCCAATAAGGTGTTAATGGAAGAAATGGAGGAAGGGGTTATTGCAACACTGATGGATGAAGATGTTGATTGGTTTCGCGGGAAGTTTGAGGACATTAGGCTATGGAGCCAAGCTGAGGTACACAATGAGAGAGTCGTGTGGGTGAGATGTCATGCAGTCCCAGTTCATGCATGGAATGAAGAATTTTTTGCGTCTTTGGCACGAAAGTTTGGGGATTTTCTAGGTGTGGATGAGGCAACGAAGAACATGACGTCCATGGACATAGCTAGGATTAGAATAAGATCAAGAAGTTATGATGTTTTTAACATGGTAGTCACTGCTAATATCAATGGATCGTTGTTTGATGTCAGAATGGTAGAAGAATGGTGTGGCCCCCTACAATGGATTTGCTTGGCCAAGGGTGATGAGGAACACGGATGTGACAGTAGCATAGGAGTGGAGGATGAGGAGGAATATTCAGATGAATCAGGTGACGACGATAATGGCGGTGGACCTCCGCTCTTCACGACGGACATGGATGGGTTCCTCAGTGGTTTTGACTCGGATGGGGAAGAGGTTGGGTCGGTGGATGGCAATGATGAGTTTGGTGGGAACGAGGTTGCTTCGGTTGTCAAGGAAACGTTTGATGTCTCCGAAAAAAATCAGATTTATGTTGGTGGGCTGGTTAATGATGATGTTGGTGGAGAGGATGTGATTGGGTGTTTTGGAAGTAGTGGTAGCCGAAAAGTTGATAGTGGAGGTGTAAAAGTAACTGAAGATTTAGATAATAGGCAAACCAATGAGGCAATAGATGTGATCCAGGTGGGCCACTCAAATAATAATGAAGGCAACCATGCTGTTGATAATGCTATAGTGGGTCCACTTGGAGGTATTTTGGAGGTAGGAGGCCCAAGTAATTTAAAGGGGTGTACCAAGTATAAAAGCCCATATAAGAAAAGGAAAGTAAAGAAATATAAAACACAGAGTAAAAAGTGCAACAATAAAAGGGAGGCCCAAAACAATGTTGTAACTGCAATACAAGTTGCTGAGCATCAAAATGGGAGTAACACTGAACCGGTTTCTATAGTGCAGGAGACAATGGTTTCTGGGGGTGTGACACGCAACTCTCTTGGGTTAGTTGCTTCATTTTCTGGTACAGGCGCTGGTGAAAGGGATGCAGTGATTCAAGACGTTTCCGTTGGGGACTCCGGTAATAGTAATGGGCAATAACAGGTTCGAAAAGAACTATGACAAAAAGGTAGCAGAATAAATGTGGACATTTGCAAAGGAAAATTTGGGAGTGACAGGTGAAGCCGATGCCGATGACGAATGTTTCATTGAAAGGTTGAGGGAATATGAAGCAAGAGACAAGGCCTCACGCAGAAAGAAGGGGAAAAAATCTGGTTCTAAATGATGATGATGTTCTCGATGAATATGAGGGGGTGGGGAGGAGCTGAGAAAAGAAGAAGAATTAAAAATAAGATATCCTCCGGTAACTTTGATGTGTGTTTTTTGCAGGAAACAAAACGTAGTGGTATCACAAGGAAGATGGTTGCTTCTATTTGGGGGAGAGGTGATTATGAGTTTGTAAGTAAGGATGCAGATGGACAATCAGGTGGTTTGTTATGTGTGTGGGTGCGAGGGTTGTTTGACGTGCAAAGCTCAGTTATTGGTGAACAATGCATCTATGTTGAAGTTAAATGTCATGACACGGTGTGTCATTTGGTTAATATATATTCTTCTTGCGATATGACAAAGTAGAGAGAAGGTTACGGGATGATCTTAGAAGGCTCAAAGAGGTGAAGGGGGGATAATTGGTGTGTAGGGGGCGACTTTAATGCAGTATCGACTAGTAATGAAAGAAGAGGTGTATCTATTGGTAACTATAGTACAGAAGTGAGGGAATTTTCTAGAAGATATGGAGCTTACAGATGTGCAATTATTAGGGAAGACGTTCACTTATTATTCTTTTGATGGTGTGACTATGAGCAAGATCGATAGGTTCTTATTATCTGAAGGGTTTGTGGAACGTTGGAAGGTGTCTGCGCAGTGAGTTGGAGAAAGGGATGTCTCTGATCACTGCCCAATATGGCTAATCAGTTCAGTTGCTAACTGGGGACCGAAACCGTTTAGATTTAATAACTGTTGGTTGGAACATGGAGACTTCTCGAGGGTCGTGTCTGAGGTATGGGAATCCTCACAAGTCTCAGGTAGAAGCTCTTTTGTGTTAAAAGAGAAGTTGAAGAGGGTTAAAGAGGCGTTGAGGAAATGGAACAAAGAAAAATTTGGTATAAGAGACCTGCGTATTGAGAATATAGTTAAAGATATTAACGAGGCGGAGGAGCTTGCTGCGGAGGGGGGTTCCCCTAGGGTGGAGCAAAGGAGGATGTTGGATGCTGAATTTTGGAAAGAGTTGCAAATTAAGGAGAGTCTTCTTGCCCAAAAGTCAAGGATAAGGTGGTTAGCTGAAGGGGATGCAAATAGCAATTTTTTTCATGCATGCATTAGAAGTAATATGAGGAGAACGCAGATAGTGAAACTCCAAGTGGAGGACCGATGGGTTGAGGAGGTGGGGGAGATCAAGGAAGTAGTGAAGAATCACTATGAGGAGAGTTTTAGGAGGAGGTCTTCCTAGGCCGACTCTTGATGGTGTCAACTTTAATAGAGTGAATTGGGAGGATAATGAACCGTTGACTAGCCCGCTCACATTGGAGGAAATTAAGGAAGCGGTGTGGGAGTGTGATGGGAACAAATGCACGGGCCCGGATGGATTTAACTTTAATTTCTTTAAGAGTTGCTGGGATATTGTACGTAAGTCCAGAAATCTTGGACTTGTTTATGGAATTCAATACTCATGCGGTTCTACCTAAGGCGATTAGTGCCTCTTTTTTGACTTTGGTGCCAAAGGTAAAGAACCCTCGTGCTTGGTGAGTACAGCCCATTTCACTTATTGGATCTATGTATAAGATGTTGGCGAAAGTTTTGGCTGGGAGATTAAAGAAAGTTATGAGGAAGGTGATCTCTGAAACACAAAATGCTTTTATAGCGGGCAGAAATATTCTTGATGGAGTTGTGGTGGTAAATGAGGCTATTGAGTTGGCGAAAAGAACAAAAAAGAAGTGCTTAATTCTAAAGGTGGACTTCCAAAAGGCTTATGACACAGTGAATTGGAGTTATTTGGAGTATATGTTGAGGAGGATGGGTTTTAGTACCAAGTGGAGGAGGTGGATGCAAGCTTGCTTCTCCTCAAATTCTATCTCGGTGTTAGTTAACTGAGTCCAATCGGTGAGTTCATAGCGCAAAAGGGATCATACAAGGAGATCCTTTGGCTCCTTTCTTTTCCTAATAGTTGTGGAGGGTCTTGGCTGAGTTGGTAAGGAAGGGAGAAGGAGCCAAATGCTTAAGGGGTTTCAAGGTGAGTGACAATGTGCCTATTTCTATGTTATAATTCGCAGACGATACTATCTTCTTGTGTGACGGGAACGATGGAAGTATATGGTGTATTAAGACTATACTAAGGTGCTTTGAGTTGGAAGTATATGGTGTATTAAGACTATACTAAGTTGCTGCTTGATAGACTACCAACAAGAGAAAATTTATACAAACGACGCATCGTAACGTCTCAATATGAGGTAGGGTGTGTGTTTGCTCTCAAGAGATGGAGTCTGTGAATCATTTTTCTTGTGGTTGTGGGATGGTGAGGAAGGTGTGGCTTCAATTGGTTAAATGTGGGAGCTGTTACAAATGAGGAGAGACGCCTATGCATGTATATTGAAGTTGGAGGATTGGTCAAGGGAGGAAACGTGGGAGGCTACAACATATTTTTTGGGCGGCTACAATGTGGCAATTATGGTTGGCAAGGAACAAAGTCATCTTCCAAGGCGTAGTTGTAAATGTTAATTCCATTGTAACATCTATAAAAATATGTATCTTGGGGGAGAAATAGTGGGCTAACGTTCTCGGATTGGTTTAGCAACCCACTAGGATGTATCCACTTTGTAGACATCCGTACATTTTATTGAGGTACTCTTTTTCCTTCCTGAGTCTTTTTCCCAATGGGTTTTGGCTCGATGAGGTTTTGAGGAGGCACCCCCCCTTCCCTTACTTGTATGTTTTGTATGGGTTGGTGCACCCTCAGTCCCCCATCAATACATCTTTGCTTATCTAAAAAAACTTACATCAATATTGAAAAATTCAAACCAAAGTTTCAATAGAATTAATAATACAAAAATAGTTATACATGTATTTATCAACCAAACATGTAGTAGTAACATTCCACACTAGCAAAGAAGTCAAAGACAACATCCACTTATTAATCTTTGATAATATTGGGTCGTTTATGATGTCTTATGGTTTCTCATCCTAAATAGGATTTCTATTTTTAGCGTGTGAGTGAAATTTAAGTTGAGACTTTTAGATAATATTTTAATATAATTAACTTTTTATTATATATGTATATGTGGGTCTGTTTGTTAAGTTTGGTAGGCTTTTTTATCTGTATAAACTTTGTTTAAAAAATGAGTATGTTAATTATATAATTTTTTTAATCATTATCATTATCATTATCATTATCATTATTATCATATACAACCGTGAGTTGTACACATAAGCATTCCACATCACCTTTTCTAAAATGCCATGCAATACACAAATAAAATAGGTGGCATCCACATCACATTTTGGCTAAAACCGACGGCCAGGATAACAAACGGTTGCCACATCAATCATTTTATACGGCTGAGATCATTGCAGCTGGAAAATTAAAATTCACACAGATATGGAGGGTCCTGAAACAAATGGATTGCGACTGGAAAATTAGCAGGTTAGCCTTTAAAGGCACTGAAGAATAAAACCGTAAGTTTTGATGGCATTCAATGAAAAAACAATCGCGTGAGTAATTGTCCAGATTTTGTTTCTGTTAGTGCTGGATTAATATCAATGGTCATTGTTTCTGCATTCTGTTTTTGCTTCACCTTTGTCATAGTATCCTACTTTCAGTCTAAAGGGTAAATTTGGTTGTTTAATATTTCGGCTTCCTTTTGATATTTAGGCAATTAGAGTATCACTAAATGTTCAATATTACACTGTAGTAAGATTTGAATATTTTCTTCCAAGAGAAGAAATTTCTATGATGCATGCATGTGTTTTTGATGAAGAGACACTCATCTTAGTTGGCTCCTCTTGATTTTAATTGTTTTTCTCCACACATCTTGAATGATGGGACACAGTTGATCTACATATATGAATGAGGTCATAAAATAGCAGTGAAATAAAGTGTAATAGAAGTCCTTATCAACTGGTGTAGGAAGTAAATTGAAGCCATGCATGTGCCAAGTTCTTCAGGTTCTAATCTATTCCCTTCTAACTAAATATTCTGATTTTCTAAATTGAAGATTCAATTTAACTGTCATATAATATGCAATTTTTAAATTGTTGTCGATTTTTGTATAATTTTGATATAGGGTAAATGTAAATCTCAAAGACAACAGATCTGTGAAAGGAGTCAATTTTCTTGCCAAGATTGTATGTGCGGGATGAACACAATGGTTTCTACTGCATTGGTGGCTCACACACAACCAGCTACTAATAAATATTCATATTCTTCCTAGCCGCTAAGATCTGCAGTGAACTTCCCATCTTGCTATCGATGGAGTAGGCCATGCACGTAGGGCAATCAGTAATGCTCATAGTCTTTGAATTATCTCGGTTGTAATTAGTCCTATTATTATCGATATGCTATAAGGTGTTGTGATTCTGAATTGATATTGAATTGGTACTTGAATTGATTATAAAATAGTCCTATTGTGATTCTAAGTTGGTCCTTTAACTATCCTTTTGTATGTTTTCATTAAACGACAGCAAATTATGTTTACTTCTTAACTTTCACACATATACAATACTTCGATTTATGATTATTTCTTAGATTTGGATTGAATTAGTGTTTTATACATGTAATATTTTTTTCATTTTTTGATTTGACTCTTACTTATTTCAAGCCATATATAGAGAGCTTGAACCTACTTTGAGAAATTGAGTGGGACAGTTTTTTCCTAAACCGGGCTAGCATTGGACACAAATTGGTGTCCAAGCAAATAAGCACAATGTTTTGAATACCTTCTATTCTAATTATATTTTAAACATGAGGCACCAAACTTCTTATATTGCTATAGGCCATTTGTTTTAATTTACAATGTTCATTTTTGATTATATTCACTTACCTATGTTTCTATAACACCATCCTTTCAAAACTAGACTTTTGAAAGTAGTATTAATTATACTCGTGCCCTGAGGTTGAGTTACATGTGCATCGATTCGTCTTATAAACATCTTATAATTAGAAAACTAATATCAAAAACACCATCTTAGAATTAGAAGACTGATATCAAAACACCAGATTATTACAATACTTATCATTCTTTTAATTAGAATACTAACTAGCAATTACATGAATCTTGCACAATGGAGATTTCAACTGCATCAAATTCAACATGAATACTAACTATCAATTACATTTAATTTGTCTACATCAAATTCTTAGTATAAAACATCAAATTCTAAAGTGATTGATAAGTCGCCATGTATTTTAAACCATCCACAACATCTGTCACCAAACAAGGTACCCTAGCAAGACTACAATCAGATTGTGAGGGAGAAAGATATGAAGAAATCTGTGTTAAGATGAAATTCTTATGATTACATATGTCACAGTGAGACTAGGGTTATATAAATATATTTAATTTCCTCCATAAAATTAATTACGTATCACCAATATACCTTCAATTACTTTCAATTTGGCTTACCTGGATGGCAGTTCATACCCTAGCAAGACATTAATTAGGAAAACAGATAAAACGAATCTCACTCTGTTTCAAAAATAGCCCTAACTAAAGTTACTAATACCGGATATTCCCCTGTTTCAAAAAAGGCCTACATAATTTTTATTATTTGGTTGCAAAACCAAAACTTATAATACATCGGGTACTGTACACTTACTTTTCATATTAATTTGTAAATAAACAATTTTTGTATAAAATAAATTCATGCATTTTACATAGGTTAATTAACTATATATATATATATATATATATATTCTATATCATAACATTGTTATTTTATACATGCTTAAAAAAATGGTTATTTTAGACTGTAAACAAGGAATTAAATATATATCACATACCTCACTTATTTAATTGAATTTTAATCTTATAATCTCAATAACCGGTTTCACATCAATTTGCGTGTTATTGATGAGTCTAACTCGGCTGTCTTAATTGTTTTTGATTGAGATTCAAACCTCCTCCTTGGTAGCTCATTCTGATACTCTTGAGAGTTGTTGTTTAAAGTGGATGTGAATTAGTACTGGAATGCACAATTTGAGAGAACTTTCATTGTTCAAAAGTATACTAATCTTTATTATACTAAACCATTAGTTTATCCACATATTCGTCCACATAGACCCACCAAAAAAATACATCATCACCCTTAAAATTCAACCTCAGCATTTTTCGCCCAAATAGGCAACACATCAGCTCCTACTACAATAGTCAACCCTGTCTCATAATGGTCTCTCCCACATTTCCACCGATCCAATGGACAAAAATTAAAACATAAGATGTTGGGAAAAATCAAAGGCCATGATTTTCCAAAATTATGTGCCATCAGAATCACTACAAAAAAACGAGGATTAGCGACGAATTAGCGAGAGAAATTTTGTCCTCGTAAAACGAGGATTAGCGACGGAATTGCAAGTCCTCGCTAATGGTCACATTAGCGAGGAATTAGCGACTTTAATGAGATGTCCTGGCCGATTTGATCATTGTCATCGCTTCCGACTATGCCAAATCGATACAGCTTAGCGACTGAATGGGCGTCCTCGCTAATGTCCAATTATTTTTTGACCGAATACCCCATTCTCTCACCCATTCTCTCACTCTTCTCTCACTTTTCTCTCATTCTTTCACTTTTAACCCTCTTCTCTCATTCCCACCACCACACCACTTACTCTTCTTTCTCACTCATAATATCCTCACTCCTCTCCTCTTCCTCTTCCTCTTCCTCTTCCTCTTCCTCTACTCTCTCTCTCTCTCACCTACAAACTCTAACCCACCACCACACAACCACCACCACCACCACCACCACCACCACTCACTCTTATTTTTCACTCACAACACCCTCATTCTTCTCTTCACTCTCTTTCTTCCACACCACCACCACAACCTCTCTCTCTCTCACTCTCTTTCTTCCACACCACTACCACACCACCACAACCACATACCTCTTTCTCTCACTCTCTTTCTTCCACCACCACCACCACCACTCTCTTTCTTCCACCACCACCACCACACCACCACAACCACATACCTCTTTCTCTCACTCTCTTTTTTCCACCACCACCACCACCACTCTCTTTCTTCCACACCACCACCACACCACCACAACCACATACCTCTTTCTCTCACTCTCTTTCTTCCACCACCAGCACCACCACACCACCACCACTCTCACTCCTCTCTTTTGGTTATAATAATAATAATAATAATAATAATAACAACAATAATAATAATAATAATAATAATAATACTAATAATAATAATATCAGTAATAATAATAATAATACTAATAATAATAATAATAATAATAATAAATTCGATTGATAAGCGCTAATCGGACTCGGGTAGCGTCTTTGTCGGATTAGCGACGAATTAGCGAGGACCGGCCTCGCTAATTAGCGACGAAACACATTTTCGCTAATTTCCATTAGCGAGGAGGAATTAGCGACCGAATCGTCCTCGCTAATTCCTCGCTAATGGCAATTAGCGAGGGAATTGGGCATGTTAGCGATCGAAAATTCCCTCGCTAATGACCGTGTTTCTTGTAGTGAATTAACGGTCATGATTCATCAAAATTTCAACGCAAAATCAATCACCTGGCTACCATATAAAACCAAAATTAATTCTCTTAACAATCAAAACTATCCTCGCCCCCATCCCCAATCTTCACCATGGGGAGTCCCCTCCCACACCCATCCTCGCCCACCTTCCCACGATCCTCAAGGGGACCACCAAGCAAACTGTAAATTAAAATATATAAAATTTTAAAAAAATATGAATATGCAGAACAAAAATTTAACATTTTAATATAAAAATCAGACTTATTTTTATATTTTAAAATATAAAAAGTCACACAATTTAATATTTTTTATACTTTTAAAAACATATAAAAGACCAAAAAGTGGATTAGTTATAATATATATATATATATATATATATATATATATATATATATATATATATATATATATATATATATATATATATATATATATAAATAAGGATATCTATATAAAATATTCAGATTTGGGAGCATGATTCCCGTCCCCATCCTCAAAATTGACGGGAGCAGAGGATTTTCTCCCCGTCTCTCGGGGAAAGATGCTCATGTATTTCTATATTAGACAAGTAAAATTGCGGCTACTGTAATTAACGGTCATGATTCATCAAAATTTCGGCTGCAAAAATCAACGGCTACCATATAAAACCAAAATTAATTCTCTTAACAATCAAAACTATCCTTGTCCCCATTCCGACTTCACCACGGGAGTCCCCCCTCCTCGTCCACCTTCCCACGGTCCTTGCGGGACCACTGTTAATTTATCAAAAACAAAATCGAAAGGTAAAACCTTCCTCTTACTCTGCATTCCTCTCTGCTTTCTCCTTTTTGCACTTGTTAATTTTGGTTCTCCTAACCAACACTAACTCTTCACTTTTCTTTTGCTAGCAAGGTACCAAATTCTCTTAATTTCTGCACCAAGCACTTCAAGAACTTGAAGATTGCCTAAGGAGCTAACGATTGTTCAGGGAGTATTAGACTCAGAGAATAGAATTGCTCTCAATGTAAAACAAAACTCAAAATTGTAATTTTATTTCATGTATTAAATGTATGTACAACATAGCTATATATACAAGGTAGACTAGGTAGTTGAGAGTTTGTTAAGTTAGTTACTAACAACTTAACAAACTCCAACTAATTCAAACTAATGTAAACTAGAGTATTTAACACATGACTGTTTTGTTTGCAACGGTTATTTTATAAATAACTGTATACTAAGGGTAGTATTTAGGGTTTGAAAAGATTAGAATTTCAACACTAATAAATAAAGTTCATATATATAAAACATTATACACACATTTTATATTTTATCTAATTAAATAAAGAATTACCGAGTGACATATTTTTTTTTACTTAGCTGAATTAAAGTTACTTTTTGTATTCTAATAACTCAATCTACAATTGTGTATTATATTTTAACAAGATAATTACAATAATATATATATATATATATATATATATATATATATAATATGGATATTTATATAAAATGTTTATGACTAAGAGCATGATTCCCGCCCTGCACTTCAAAATTGATCAGAGGATTTTCTCCCGTCCCCGAGGAAAGATACTTATGTATGTATATATTAGACAAATCAAATATGGATCATCAAGTTATACCCTCAATTTTGTCCGTCTTCTTTTTCTTGTTTTAGTCGTTTAATTTATTCTCAGTAATGTATAGTCTAAAAACGTCTAAAAAAATCTATTTAATTTTATTACAACATAAGAGTGTAAAATGTCCCAAAATACAAAAATAACAATACAAAATACACAAAAAATAGAATCAAAATTAAATAAGAAAATACAAAAAGGGCTTTAGCCCAATGACAGATGGGCTTGGATCCTTTATGCTCTCTCAAACCCTAGTCTTGGTCCCCAAGTCTCAATCTTAGATTTGAAAAATAAGAGAAATCGTGGTAAATTAAAACCATTAATGCAAAACCTAGTATTTTATTATAAATAGACATTCAAATTCGGTGAAAAGGGAGAGAAACCAAGACACAACAATACCGCAAAGTCACCTAAAAAGGATTAAGATTTAACATCGAATCCTAACCCACTAAAATACACCGATTGTGGATTTCGAGTTAGAAAAAAGAAGCGTATACAATAGCGGTCAAAGAAGGAATACATGAATTGCTTCACGATCAAGTAGCGATCTAGAGTCATCATCAAGCCGGAATCGTAGGTCGTAGGTCGGTGCTCAAAAATCCCATTTATGTTTTTAGATGTTCATGTATTTTGTTAAGCCAACATCCTGCTTGGATCGTCTTTTTATGTCATTAGAGTATGTATGGTAATAATAAGAATGGTATCTCAGACAAGGAGCATGACATAAAAACAAAAAATAATAAAAACATAGATATGAGATTAGCCATAAAAACAACAAATCGGAGACAAAACCAATAGAAAAGGGAAAATAGGGGAAAATGAATATGTTGATGGAGTCACGATAGATCAACCACTAATTTTTCTTTTATGAAGCAAATATACAATTTCCGTGAACAATACAGAACCAATCACCAAAATAGAGTTCAACCAATTTGAAGTTGACTTGTTTTAAAAAGGATCAAGCATGTAAATAACAAGAATCACAAGCCCAAGTTTTTCCTTTGAAATTTTTTTCTCTCTCTGTTAATAGTGAGGAGGCGCTAATTGAGGGAAATAGAAATTTGGTTAATTGTGGAGCCTTACTCTCTCTCTATTAAACATGATATATATCATTTATTATGTTATTGTTATATTATTATATTTGTTTTGGTTTTTTTTTTTTAACTCAGATCTCTTATTACACCACTATGTTTACTTCATACATCCCCCGCTTTTAAGAGCCCATTCACACATTAAGCCCAAAATGATGGGTTTCGCTTTACGACTCCTTATTTTAATTGTACAACTCATATGATTATTAACACCATATTTTATTGTTTAAACCCCCTTTCTCGTTTTTTTTAATTCTCTTCAACCCAAATAATTTCTCATAAATCAAAAACAACAATTAAATCTTTTTTCTACCCCAAAATCAAATAAAAGACTAAGTCGGTTGTACAATCGGGTTAGTCATCATTCTAGGACCAATGAGCTGTACAGATCAGTAATCCTAAAAACTTATAAAAATGTAAATAAATAAGTCATTTTTCCTAAAAATAGGGGACTAAGTCGGTTGTACAACCCAGGTTAGTCGGGCCGTTTCTAGAACTAATGAGTCATGCTGCATTCAGAGTCCTAAAATACCTATTCTAAAACCAACCCACCTCACATCAAACCAATTTCTCTCAAAAACTCAAAAATCATTTTCAAAAGTAGGGGACTAAGTCGGTTGTACAAACCGGGTTAGTCAAATGTTCTAGATCGAGGTAGATGCATGTGATTCAAGGAATCCTAGGACCCTACACTAAAAATACCAACCAACAAACCTTTTTAAGGAAGAACTACGTAGCTTTGATTCCTCCATTGCATCCGGAGGTACGTAGAGTCCACTCTTGTCAAGCACTAAAAATTAAAAATTTAATTAAGTCTTTTTTCACTATAACTAAAAAGGGTAAATATTAATAAAGCATAAATAATTAGACAAAGGATGTCGGGGGGTGCTAATACCTTCCCTACGCATAACGATTCCCAAACCCTAAACTCAGCCTTATCTTAAACCTAAAAGGGATTTTCCAAATTTGCTCTTAAACTAAAATTTGGTGGCGGCTTCCTATGAACCTTTCGAAGAATCATTTGCCGGATTTTTCTGTCGCTACAGCTGGCGACTACACTGGGGACTTAACTTTTTAGAGAGTCGAAACCTAGTCTAATTAGTTGTAGGATTAATTTAATTTAATTTTTACCCTTATCTTATTTGTTTTTGCATATTATATTTTTATGTGATATGATATTTGAACCTTAGGTTAGAAGACGATATTTTGTATGAATGTTTGTTTTGTTTGCAGCTTTGGGTTATTTTGAATTGCTCCTACACACACTTCACTTCTACACTTCACACACGTGAGAAAAGTCCTCTACCCGGACTCGAGCGTAAACCTAAGTTAGAACGAGATTGTGTAGTGATGGCTCATGACGCGTGCCCTCGTTGGGTGGTCACGAAAATCTCACCTAGAGTTTGATTCCTTTTAAGGATGTTATCCTTCTAATAGCTTGCCTATTGTTGGGGTCAGTGTTCTTTATTGGGGTCTTTGGCTCTAGGTACCTTGTGTAGGATTCTTTAAAACTACCCTTGTGAGGCTCACTATAAAAGAAACCGTAGACCCACTCCGTAAGATATATTTCTAGGGTCACAAAGGAGCTTAATACTTTGCATTCAAACAAATATTGATGCATACCATCTTTTATCAAAAAAAAATCAAAAAAACAAAAATTGTTATATTCCACAAGCTTTTAGAAGTTATGCCTCATGCATTTTTCCTTTTCTTTGCAATAAAAATATCCCATGTCGCATGTATTTTTTATGACTGTCCCGAGAAATTAAAAGCTTTATTTTGGAGAGAAGCCATGCATGCTAAAGTCAAAGTCAAATTTTGTACTTTACTCTCCAATGAAAAGTTTATAATTCCCCGACGTGATATGTTATCATTTCATGCACATACATTATCATTTCATTCACATTTAATGCACATACATTATCATTTCATTCACATTTCATGCACATTCATTTGCATACTTACATCATGCATTATTAAAAAAAATGAGCATAATTCTAGAAAAAAATTGTGATGGAGGTGAGACATTCTTGTGAGGTAAATCATTCTTTTTGAAAAAGTTTAGCCATACTTAGTTGCAATCTCAAGGTCTTTTAAGGCACTCAGTTTTTCAAGTTAGCAGCTTGTTCACATTTTTCAACAAAGCGTTGCATCCCATGATGAATGACGGAAATGGTCCACCAAATATTTCTTTCATGTTTTAACTGATGTTCACTCTCTACGAAGCATTCGTGTAGTAACTTGTGTGTAACACGTGTCTTCATTCTTGTTTGAGTCAGTTAATGTCCCTACATTGTCATCATTCCCCGTCCAAGTCTTATCCCACCACGACCACAATGAAGTACATACTCCCCGAAAACTAGTCGACTTTTTGGTTTGTTCTCACTATTGAAATAACACTTGAGGCCCTCACACTGGGGCAAATTTGTGATCTCCAAAATACCTTGTCAACATTGTATTCCCTTGGTGCAAGTCCTTTACAAAAAAATCAAAAAGGCCCGTTAGGTTGAAAACTCGTAAGAGCGGCCTAAGCAAAAATTAGGGCACACAAAAAAAAAGAAATAAAGAAAAAAGAGCAAGTATATAAAATAAGTAAATTATTGTCCTTAAGTTATTTTTTGAGAAAACGAACAATCATGATTTGAAAAGTTGAGCCATCTTTCCATATCCTCAAAAATCCTTTACCACCCACCTTAAGCCAAAAATCCTAAAATCTCTCAATCACCCTAGACAAGGATCGATTCCACATCAAAAATGGTGTATCATTTTTATCAAGTCACTCACCTTTGAAAGAAAGAAAAGAAAAATCAAAATAAAAAAAGAAAGTGAAATCAAAAAGAGAGGATCGAAAAATCACGAAAAAGCAAAAGTGGTACAAATTGTGAGCCGATACTTCTCTACCAGTTAAACACACAAGAGATCCTTGTCTAAAATAAACCCTCAAACACTTCCTTTGGCCTCAATATCATACCCTCCACAAACCCCTTGGCCAAGATATAATCCTAAACAAGTCCATTCTACCATGAGGGCATATAAGAGGTTCTTATTTCAATAAAACCTCAAACACCTCATTGAGCCTAATAAACCCCTTCTTTCATAAAACCATTAACCATTTCATACCACTCAATAAAACAATCATCTGTCTTATCAATCCTCAAACACCTCTTTGAGCCCAATGACCCTTTCCGTCATAAACCATTAACCATCAGCCACATTACAACTCCAAAAATCCATTCTGATTAATGACCGATTGCTTTTGTTTCTCAAAGTTTTAATCTTAGGACAAATAAGTTTATTTATTTACAATATGTTTGCTCAAAAAAAATGTATCTCAAAAAAAAAACTCAAATAAAGAAAAAAATCAAAGGGCTTGCACTCCAAAGGTTCATTCAAGTTCCATTGATATAAAGGCAAGGTTTAGTGATCACCAAGTGCAGTTTTCATCATAGTAAACTCAGGGACTATCATAGCACCGAGATTCTGCTCTAAAGACAACCAAAAGGCTTACGCTAGGATCGTCACCTAGATCCTAAATTGGGAAGCATCTCTTTCCCATGTGCTCCCTTAAGCTTGGGGAAATGTGTCTAGCGTCCATACCACACCCAGTCTACCTACCATATTTGACTGGCCTCCTAAACTCATTACCCTAACTTCACTACTTCCACAACCTCACCAAAGCAACCGCTTGAAATCCCATTATCACGTGGGGCAACCCGTCACCCTTCACTCCATCTACAATCGGGGAAATTCACCTACACCCATCTCATCTCTCGTTATACTCCCATCCATAAAACCATACCGGGCAATTTCTCAACTCATTACCCTAAAGGTCGCTACTCTAGTCAGTGGCAATCTTGTCTCTTACCATAAATGGGGCAACCCTAAACTCTATGGGTCGAGACAAAATTTCTCGCTTCCAAAGTCAAGCAAAGCATTCCCAATTCATCATCTTCTACACCCTAGCTTGTCACCACTAGACAGGCAAGTTATGCACTCACCGTCCATCAAATCTAAATTGGGGGCGACCCCGCATTCCTCTTGGCTTGGAAAAACCTACCTTTCATGACCTTGACAAAGACCAGCCACCATTCAGAGCAGATGCCCTAAGTGGCCTGGAGTCGCGAACGTTTGAGTCGAGCCCGATGGACCTTCTCGGACCTGCGTGGTCCTTCCCGGACTAGTTGTGTCGACCTAAGACATAGTGGACGCCCTTCATGGTCAACATATCGATTCTAGACCTGATCTTGACCCATCATGGCCGCTCGAATATAAAGGCCCCTATAGACCGCTTAACTAGTACCGTAGCTAGTTGCGCTCCTTCGCACCACGATGATCCTTCAAATAAGGCCTGGCGGCCTTCCGCACCCAAAGTGGTCCTTCGTGAGCCTTTGTGCTCCTTCGGACTCTGAGTGGTCCTTCAGAGCCTTTGTGCTCCTTCAGAGACCATGAGTGGTCCTTCAGAGCCTTTGTGCTCCTTCGCACCATGAGTGGTCCTTCAGAGCCTTAGTGCTCCTTCAGCCCCGAGTGGCCCTCGTAGCCTTAGTGCTCTTCCGGATCCCGAGTGATCCTTCATTTTGTTCTTGGTTAATGCGCCAAGTGTTAATCGCTCCTCCTTCATTCTCAAACTGTTTACTTCCTCTTAAACTGACAAAATTGACGTTTATTCTATCTTTATTTCTATTTTACTACAAAAATTTGAATACACATCACCTTTTCTAGTAAAATATAAATAAAGAGGCACAGTTATTATACCCCAATTTTGTCCGTCTTCTTTTTCTTGTTTTAGTCGCTTAATTTATTACGAGTAATGTATAGTCTAAAAACGTCTAAAAAATCTATTTAATTTTATTACAACATAAGAGTGTAAAATGTCCCAAAATACAAAAATAACAATACAAA